>CM059838.1:9245553-9752486 GCA_030444775.1 Atalantia buxifolia
ACTCCTTCATTTCAAAATTTATAACCAACCAAGTAGTGTCTTTTTTGTTTTTTATAATTTTTTTTGGGCATAAATGTAAGTGTGTCATGGGTGCCACCACCTCTAAATTAATATAATGACATGAATGAAAATATGTTTGTTGAGGTTAATTTCTAGTACTAATTAAAACTAATATGTAGATGTGCCCTACATGTTCAAACCCTAATTGATTCTCTTGAGTTTAAAACAAAGTATCATCATCACTATTAGTATCCCTTAAATCGTGGATCCCAAATTTGAAAACATTAATTCGATACTCTCTGAGTCATCTATTAAGTGAAAAATTAAAATGTAGTAATCCAAATTGAGAGACACAGGACGAGCAAGCAAGCAAGGGCGATATGGTCATTTGACCAAAAGTTATATCCTTTATTTTTTCTGAGGAATCTCCGACAAGTCGTCCTTTAAAGAGAGAGAGGCCCAGTGTAAAACTGAAGACGGAGAATCAAAGATTGAAAAAAGAAGAAGAAGAATCTATTGACAAGATTCGAATAGATTTTTGGCTACCAATGACATCCACCACCGACATGTCGGTTCATTGAATTTTGGACACATTTTGGTTTCGATTGGCGCCGTCATTTGACGTCGCCTGAACTTCCACAAGTGAACAAACTCGTAAAAAAAATTTATTTATTTATTTATGTAAAATATTTATAATAATTACGAAAAATAATTTATTTAGAAAATATTTATAATATTTAAGGGGTCCAATTACGCTAAAGTCAATAAAATCATACTAATACCTTATATTATATATATATATATATTAGAAAATCAATAAAATCTTATTATAGAAGAATACTTAAACCATACTATATAATATCCTAGAATACTATAGTTGTTGTTAAAATTTAATACATAAAAACATAATTTCTTGTGAGAAATGGTCAGTCAACATAATTGATGAACAAATTTTTCTTCTTCTTCTAAGTGTCAATTTTGTCACAATTGAATATAATTAATTTATTCAAGAGCGAAAATGATTGCTCTTGAATAATTGGATATACTTGATACGTGTGCAAGTATCACCATTTCCGCGTAAAAATATGAGAATCATCTCTTATTATATTATATTTGCCACATTATTCATGGGGTATTATCATATTAGGAAAAAAATAAAAAATCATGGACATCCTATGCACAAATGGCATTAACATAATAGAGTTTATCCTCTAGAATAGAAATATATTTATTGATTTAAAAATAAAGAATCCAACTCAATGAGTACATATACAAATTCACCACAAAAAGCTTATTATTAATAATGACCATAAGAAAATCATTTTACTCCCGAAGAATTCAAACTAAGTTATTGTTAGTTAATATATTTTTATTATCGTTTTTTTAGTGGATAAAAATTGGTCAAATTTTAGTTATTTTTTAAAAATAATAAAAATTAAATAGACTGAATCAATCTACAACACAAGGATTAGAATGTTATAACAGATGAATTTTTAGTTATTTTTACTAAATTTCTTTTCACATGTTTAAAATGTTGCTTTTTTTTCAAAAATTTTCATTTAAAATCTTTTTAAGGAATTTTAGAAAATAACCCAAATTTTCACAAATTTAGGAGAGAGAAAATAAAAAGAAAATGAAAGTAAAAGAAATCGATAATGAAAAGGATAATTAATTTAAGAATAAAATAATAGAAAATAAACGCCGTTAAAACAGAAAAAACTGCCACTATAAATAAGAAACAAGGCAACATGAGAATAAACAGTTTGGTCTGAGGTAATAAGAAAAGTCTAATTAGCTAAAAGCCTAAAGAGAAGGCAAATCCATTCAAAAAACATAATTTTTTGTTTTGTTTGAAGAGAGAGAGAGAGAAACAAAGAGATAAAAGAGAAACAGAGAGAGAGAGAGAGAGAGATTCAGCTTCAAGATCTTGTCAGATCGGGACACCAACTGTAAGATAATCTTTCTTCTTTTTCTCTTCTTCTTGTTGTAAGCACTTGAAAAATAATTTTTTTAAAATCTTTTTTAATATTTCATTTCATTTTTGTAATGTGTTTTGATCTAATGTTTTTAATGTCTCTTTATCTCTTATTCTATTTCTTCATCTGGGTATTTCTGAAATGAGATTTTGAGAAATGGGTATTTTTTTTTATGTGGGTGCATTGTGGAATTTGCATGCATTTCTTGTTGCTTGTGATATTTTTTTTTTCCATTTTTTTTCAATTCTCATTGTGTGCTCTTTGCGTATGCTGCGGTTCTTTTTCTTTTTCATCTTGTTCTTGTTCTTGTTCTTTTTTTATTTTTTAATTGTAGTTATGGTTATGGTTATGGTTATGGTTATGGTTATGCTTATATGTGAAGATGTTCCCATATGTAGTTTTTTGCTTAATAAATGAAGATATTTTTTTTCCTTACAGTGTTTTAGTTAATGTAATTATGTTTACATGAAGCATTTATGTATAAGTGCCAGATTTTTTTTCTCCTTTTTAAATGCTTGCCATGTTTAATCTTTATACTTCCATTCTTATCTTCGTGAAGATTTTTTTTTCTCCTTAAAGATCTCTTATTTATTTTTTTAAATTACTTTTTAGATTTTTGTTTTTCAATGCTAAAGACAAAGTGAAAATCGCAGGAGTAATAGAAGAAAATATATGGTGGGGATTTGAGATTTAAATCATAAGAGCGAAAATCATTTTATGTTGTTGAAAAGCTTCCCTATTAAGTTGGCATGAATTTATGAAATTAGATTAAAAAATATAGTTATTTTAAAATTTAAATAAACTTCTTCAAACAATGGAAAGTCTCAATTCTCCAGATCCATGGAGTTGTGGGCCCATTTTTTACTTTCTGGCCAGGTCTTTTAAGCTACTAAGTTTGGGATAATGGCATCTGTTTTCTTGGTTTTGAAATAAGACCTTCAGCTTTCTATATGATTAGGAGATCAGCATCTTTTAGCTTCATACTCTTGTGATCTTATGTAGTTGTCTGGATTGGAGATTTTGAAAATGGAAACATTTCAATGGAGATTTGTAATTTGTGTGAGTGGGAGCTTGCTCAATATTTGAAAATTTGGAGTTGTAAGGGGAACAAGAGGTGAGAAAGACAAAATCTCCCCTTTCTCACGTCCATCATCGTGTCTTTTGTAGATTGTATCTCAAAAGTACACCTTTCTGCTAGGTATTTATAATCCAGTAACCAGCACATTGGTTGGAACAATTGACATGATGATTTTATAACCCATAGATTAATTAAAGCAATTTTATGGTAAGGATCAAACTTAAAATATCATATTCTTTGAACTCATAAAAAGCAGCCATAAATCTTCTAATTAGTAGTATGATTCCTCTTTTCCATGTTGAATTATTTACATTCGTTTGCGTTGCTTTAGAGTATCTTCTTATTTCTGAAATATTTGCTAACTTCTTTTGTTTTGTTTTTTTTTTTTGAAGTGTCAATAGATCTAAATACATGTATCTGAAAAATATGTTTGTTTTTATTTATTCTTTTTTATGTCTGAAGAATATGTTTGTACTAATTTTTGAGTTTTTTTTTGTAAATGAATTTGAGAGTTTAAATTTGAAATGTCGACTTTAGACTTGAGGTATAAGTAAAAAATTTTAGCCTTTTCTTTTAAAATGAAAAATCATACAATCAGTGATAAATTTTAAAACAGACAATCTAAAAAGTCTAATTGTCTTAAACTACGTTACATTCAAAAAAAAAAATTCTAACTTTTAGTTGAATTAGACATGACATCTTCTCAAGCGCGGAGAGTTGTGTCATAGATTCTGACATGGATAAGAAAACCTTTCATAAGTGTTCTTGGTGTCTTGTTACACTACATGTCTGCATCTGTAGTGAGTATATATAGTTTGGTTGAGCAATGTCACTTCTATGAAGCATCGTGATACTTAGTGTTTCACTTTCTGTGCAGGGTGATGGGGAGGGAACTCGCAGATGTACACATGGATAAGAATTCAAATGGAGTTGTGCCAAATTCAAATGGTGCGTCTTGTGAGAAAGTTCATGTAGCTCCCAAAATCTCAGAAGACGACGCTGATGCAAAGGACTATGAGGTGAAAGAATGCACTGAAGAAAACTCGGTTGAAAATTTTCGTGAGAAACAAGATGAGCTTGGTATGAGAAGTAAAAATTTTGATGTTGACTTAGCTGATGATAGAAATGACAAGCTGGAAGTGCAAAAGTCAAACTCTCTGCCATCTAAATCTCGTGGTCCTGCTAATGTGCGTACAAGTCGTACTGTTCCACAGCCCTTTGCTCTGGCAACTGAAAAACGTGCTTCAGGCACAACTAGACATGGTGGGGCTGAAATTGCAGCAGATAGCAACAATGCGCAATCTCCTATGGCTAAGAAGACTTCACAGGTAATTTAAATCCTCAATTGGATAAATAGTGAATGCCGCTATTCTTTATTATTATGTTAGGGCAATGAGTTTAATGAGAAACTTGACATGACATGACATTGTTTATAACCAATATAACTGGAGGTCTGAAGAGGCAAAGAATTCCAACTATTTGTAAGGAGTTTGGAACTGAGAAGTTGCCTGACAAATGGATAACGAATTTATCCACTGGAGTTTGTACCTCATAAAATTGCCTAAAAATATTTTTTCTTGCATAAAAGTGTAGGATTCGTTAGATTTGTTGAAGAAAAAAGTTAAAAAATTTCTTAAGAATAGTATTGAGAATCTTTGCCCACTATATGCCTTCTTGATTCAGTCTGTATGCTTGATTCAATTGGAATTGCTGTATGTCATAACCCTTGTTTTGTTTTGCTTCCCTGGTGCACCTTGGGGAAGTCTGTAGTTCACAGATTTGTAGTCTTGTCATCCTATTTGCATGACCTTCAAAAGGAATATATTGCTCTTTGAAAAAGCAATCTGTATGTTGAAAAGTCTGATGGGAATTCAAAAGCATTGTGATGTTGTTCGCAATGATCAATGTTGTACAAATTATGGATTTCAAGTTGTTGGTAGTCTTTGATATTCTGCAATTTCTTTCAGCCAAACTCACCCCTGACATCAAGGAAGCTGTCACAACTTGATAACAAGAAGCTTCTTGATGAAGAAGATAGTTGGTCCGTTGCTTCTTCGTATCCTTTGTGTCATATTACATGCTTCTTCTTTAAGTGTGCTTTTAACTATATTGTTTCGTATAAGTTGGCTTTCATTATCCTGAGCTATACATAGAACGGCAGCATCTGTACGGAAGGTAACTGTTGGAACGGCTCCAAAATTTAGATGCTCTGAACGTGCTGAGAAACGGAGGGAGGTATTTTCTTTGTTATCAAATAATTAAATGTGAAGTTTACTTGCAAACGAGTTATCTAAATAATGTTTTTGTATCTTTGTTGTCATTTCCATCTTGCAGTTCTACACAAAATTAGAGCAAAAACACAAAGCTTTGGAGGAAGAGAAGAGCCAGTGTGAAGCAAGACTGAAGGTGCATTTTCTTAAGTATCTCTGATCTACTGTGTCTGCAAGTGTTGATGTTATCTTACTACAGAATCTGAAGATGTTACGAGTGAAGAAATCAATCTTGATTTATTTATTTTTGGCATTCTCTTTCCAGGAAGAGCAAGAAGCTGCAATTAAGCAACTTAGAAAGTCCCTGGTGATTAAAGCAAAACCAGTTCCCAGTTTTTACTACGAGGGCCCCCCGCCCAAGGCTGAACTTAAAAAGGTTTTTTTTCCCCCATATTTTCTTTCAGTTCTGAAAAGTCCATAATCCTTTTTGATAAATTTCAGATTTAAGTTGAAAAAAATTGCGTGTAAGGCTAGGATTTAGCTAAATTTGTGTTTTTCTCCAGAATAGCTGCAATGGAGGAGACTTCTTATGTAGTTCTTAATAATGTTCTAATGAGGAGGGAGAGGATGTAATAATATTAAATTATTAATGTCAATCTTGGATAAGATATTCCAGAAAATTTTATGATTAATGGAAATTAAGACTGCCTTTTATTTTACTCTTAGATTTTGTTGGACCACAAAATATTAATTCTTTACTTTCTATCTAATACCAGCTGCCATTGACAAGACCGAAATCTCCAAAACTAAACAATGGTAGTCGGCGAAAGAGTTGCAATGATGCAATTATCTCTGCTGGGGAGGACAAGGGAAGAGTTTCAGCTCGGGCACAGCGCCATAGCATTGGTAATTGCAAAGAATCCCCTGCTACCAAGACTCCTAAAAGCAAGATCCGCGAACAGAATGGTAATCGAACTTACAAGGTCAACGATGAACTGAAGCAGATGGAGACAACAAAAACCTCCCCTCAGATTATCACGGAGCAGGCAATTACAGATATCACTGTTGAGTCCTAAACTGTTGGTTTCACTAACTCTAAATTGGGGAAATGGACTTAGATTTCCATCGCTCCCATATGGATGTTCCTAAAGAAATAGCCTGTTTCGTTTCAGCTGCAGTGGCTCAGTTTTAAGTGGTTTGTGTTGATCTGAATTGTAAATTTTTTTTTTCTGCCAGCTGGGTACATATTATGTTATATATAAAGAGTCATCCATTTTAACATGGACAAAATTGTTGTTTTGTCTGCAATATTGATAGCTTAAGCAATAGTATGAACTTGAGGTGGCAGTTTTTGAAATGTTTTATATATATAAGTTGTATTGAGTCTCTCTCGACATTCTTTCTTCTAATTTTGATCATTGCATCATAATCCTGACATCTGTGTTCATAATATAACTTTGTGCATCACTTCATTTCTTGGCACCTTTGGATTCCCTGTATTTTGAATCAAAACTTAATTGCAGGCTCAATTCTAGTTTGCAAACCAAACCGTAGTTTTGACAGCAAACTTAAATGCAGGTTCTGTTCTTCACTTGTTTCTGTTGAGAGGGCAATCACTTACAACTTCTCATAGTTTGGTAAACAAATGTGGTTTTGGAAGTTTATAAACTTGCTGTGTAATCTGTCTAGTATGTTTGGATGACACAAATTTCAAAGACAAAAAACAGAAGTAAAATTTGTTACAATTTATACATACAATTACAATCTAAAATTTATTGAGATTCTAGATACGTATCTTTAATAGTACAATTTAAAATTCTGACGAACGTGCTAAGCAGTAGCTCGGCAAATTAGTCTGATTAATATTCGTGGAGATATCTACCCTTAATTATTTAGTTAAAATGAATTAAAAATATCAAACGGATCATGTAAAAGCTAATCGTCAACACAAGTTTAGGGAAGTTAAGAACAATATATCAGTAAAAGAGTGCAGGCAGCATCAAGTATAAAACATAGGATAAGAGACAGACTGTAACAAACAAAACTAGCGGTAAAAGATGACCACTTTCATTTCCCATGCATCTTCATCTTCTCTGATTCTTCAACCCCGTAAATCCTCAAAATTCTCAAGATTGTCAAAGGCAAAGACAGTAACTTCAACCATTAGTAAAATACCTTCTTCTCAACTGAAACCCAGCAGCACAAAACGCTTAAAAACTCACTTCAAGAAACCGCCGCAGAAGATCATCATATGGCAGTCCAAGAATGTCAGGTCTCAAGAAAGCAGTCACGAGAGTGTAAGTCACCTTCACTGCACCCGTTGATGTGGGTTATGTTTTTATTTGATGAGAGTATATGCTTGTTTAATGGTAATTGAAAAAATTTGCTATCAACAGTCTAGCATGTGTTGTTGTACACTGATACTGTTCTCAAGTATATCATTCGTTGGCAGTAGCTATTGTGATAGACAGTGTGTATAACCCTTTGGCAAACTCAGTTCTTTTTGGAATGCATTATTGATTTGATTATAAGCATGTTTACAATTAGGTTGTTGTGACTTTTAATCTGCAGTTGTTGAGGAATGAAATTAAAACACTAGCTGCTAAATAAAAGTGGGGGGTTATCAAATATTTTAGTCAACCGCATTTATGTATTCTTAACAGTGTACTTTGCTATATCAGGGAATTGTGTCTTGGCAGGAAGAATGGGAACCAGAATGATTGGTTCTCAACCATTGATATTTGATCATGCTGCTCAATTCTTTATGCCAATGATTCTCGGTTTCGTAAGTTGGTTGATTGTTGGTTGGAGAGAGGTCTGGTGTGACCATGGGAAGGTGTGATATGAGAGGTTGAAGTGGGTAAGAATTGGTTCATACATTTCCTTCTTCACCTCCAATAAATTGGTGTGAATGGGATGTGCCCTCTTGCTGACTCTTTATTGGCCCTGGTAACAAATCTTTGTTTTTCTTTTGTGTTTCTTTCTTGTTGATTCTATAATGCTTCTTTGCATTAAAATGGGAAAGTTGTCTAATTAAATCACAATAGTAAGAAACTGAATTATTGTTTTTGTTGTTTTGCTGGAAGCTAGTTTGCTGCTTGCGTATTGAGAGTCCCAAAATCATTATATTTTTGAGGTTTGGCCGGAGAAGGAAGATAAGAGTCTATGAAAGCTACAATTACATGGTCATGTGATTTCAATTGCTTAGGCTGCATGGCTATGCCATTGGCGTCAATGACTGTAGATATGTCCACAACTCATCATGTTGATAATGTCCTATCAGTGTCTTGTAAATTTCTCTTATGAGTATTAAATAGGTTGTTATGAAGAATTGAAAACATTTTTATAAATTTAACGACCAGATATGTTTGCTTCCTTTCTGTTTCTTGTTGATTGTAGACTGTTTATTGCTTGTGTTTTTCTATTTACATTTTGGCTTTGTTTTGTAGTAATAGTTCCTTGATGGAACAATAGGAAAATGTGCATATCGGTTGCTTGGTTCATCTGGCTTACCTCTAATAGCTAGACGAACGAAGGTATATGTACTTTGAAATATTCAGTTTTTTTTTTAATTTTTATTATTATCCAGCCTATGTTTTATTCAGTATCGACCCTTTCTAAATTATTTCAAAGATATCTGTGCCATTCATTCAATGACTTTAGATATGTCACAACTCATCATGTTGATAATTTCTTATCTATGACTTGTAAATTTCTCTTATGAGTATTACATAAGCTGTTATGAAAGAATTGGAAGCACCTTTATAAATTTAACGACCAGATAGGGTTCTAGATACAGACGACAAGGTTATGTTTGTTTCCTTTCTGTTTCTTATTGATTGTAGACTATTTGTTCCTTTGTGTTTTTCTGTTAACATTATGGCTTTGTTTTGTAGTAATAGTTCCTTGATGTAATGGTAGGAAAATGAGCAAATTGGTTGCTCAGTTCATCTGGCTTACCTCAAATTGCTAGACAAATGAAGCTATATATACTTTGAAATATTATAAGTTTTATTTTGTACTATTATCTAGCCTATGTTTTATTCAGTATTGGCCATTTGTAAATTATTTCAAAGATTCATGATGCATTTTCCTGGTTTGCAGAGGCTGGAACTAAGTTTTATATGGGCCCTTCTTGTCACATTTGAGGATCCCCTTCGACTAGGCAGTGCAGTGACATTTGAAGGAGCCTTTGTTAGATGTGTTTGATTCTGTCTCATGGATGGTGAGTAACTCGGGTGAGGCTTTTGAGTTCTCAAAGTGATGGTCCTCATTGTCGGACCTTCTGCAGCACTGCAGCTTACCTAAATGGAAACAAGGTTCCACAGGTCAGTTTGTATGTAAATTTATGTCTTGTTTAAATAGTTGTTTACACATGATTGTATGCTAGCATTGTCACACTTTTTTAATCAATTGGCTAGACCTCTAGTTGAATCGATTCATCCTTCAGCTTGAAATCCCAAGCTACTGAAAGATGGCTGCAATGAGTTCAGTTTTTTTTTGGCACACTTTTATAGAGTTTGCAATAAGATTAGCTTTATTTTCCCTTTTACACTTGAATCAATATGATATTTCAATTTTACCGCAAACTTCGATGCTGCATAGATATGCATATGTTGCAATTTGGAGACCAATTATATGAGGCTAGCCCAAGAACAAATGAGAACCATAGTTTCTTTGTTTGCATTTGGTAAATACTACATGAAACATTGGTCTCTTCGTTTGCATTTTTTTCCAGCTTGCTCTAATTTTTATTTACATTGTGGGGTGTAAAAAGTCCTTAAACTAAAAAGATATTATGTGTTGACTTCAGTGTATATGTTTTTGTTTGTCCTTTATCGAAATTCTCATTAAGGTTAAAATTGTAAATTGCGTGGAGGAATTTTATCGAGACTTCTGAGAAGTGTGAGAAGCTACAAGGGGGGGGTGCCAATAGTCTCAACTCATTCGAGGAACGCTACAGATTTTTAATGGGCTAAGCCAACATGGGCCCGCTTCTACAAAACTCCATCATAAGAAAAGCATGTATTGGGCTTTTACCAAGACTGGTTCCTCTTCACACCCCTCAAAAACTCTTTATAAAACTTTTTTCTTTTCTTTTTTTAAAAACTAAAATGACCTAAAAAACTAAATGCAATTTAGTATATTTCTTATTTTTAAATGAAAATTTCAATTAAATATGTAAATAAATAATTCTTTTAATTAACATTTTACACCTACCTCATTTCATAATTATATTTTAATTTTTATAAAAAATATTTTGAGAAAATTATAAGATTTTAAAATTACAAACATAAAAACTATATAATAAGAAGAATAATTTAAGATTTTAACATTTATATGTAATTTATAAATAAAAGCCTTAAAAATATATAAATTTTAAGACGAAAGAATTTTATGGGAAGATGATTAATTTAAATATATGTGTTTGTATTAGTTATATTAGAGATATTTCAAAAAAAGATAAATTTTGAATTATGTTTTTTATAAATTGATTTTTTTTATTTTTTATTTTTAAAAATTTTAAGTTATTTTATTTTCATTTAAAAAGAAAAGAATAATTAGCAAGAAAATTAAATTTGCAATGAAAAAATTAAAATTTTTAAAAGTAAGGGGACGTGTATTACGAATAATCAGAAATTATTCGTAATACACTTACGAAAGCTCCAAAATGATTACCACTGTATCTATATAAATAGGTCCACTGTAACTCATCCCGACAAGTCAAGACTCGACTCTAGGGTTGGTTCGTCGTCGGAGGAAATAAGCTGGATCTGCACCGATGCGGACGGTTGGGGATTCAAGGTGACGAGTTCGTTATGATAAGCAAGCTGAAGAAAAGAGAAAAGATCTCGAGGAAATTCACTACTGGATGAAGCGAGGGTTCTATATAACTGTCTCTTTTTAAAAAAACTTATGCATATTATTTCATGTGCTGTAGAAAGGCCCCTCAACCTCGGAAACCTCACCATGGACTGGGAGCAAAGAAAGTGGGATCTGATGGTCGGCATTGAAGGTGGCAAGCTGCAGAAGAAAGATGACGTTTTCAAAGTTGAAGGGCCTTTCTAGAGCACTGGAATCCATTCATAATTAAGCTTGAAATCCCGAAACACAAGGCTTTTTGTGCATATTTATATAGACTTTGCAGTACGATTAGCTTTATTTTCCCATTTATACTTGAATCAGCAGAACATTTCAATGTTACAGCATACTTTGGTGCTGCATATGTTGATATGAATAGGTTGCAATTCAGGCTTTCTGCAAGACTGGTGTGAACTGCTTTTTTAATCATTTATTAGGAAAAATTCCCAACTGCAACAGCTGAAAAGGTGAAAACAGGTATGTTCGAGGCTGTTGTAGCTGCGCTTGGCCTACTGAGAGGTTCATTTTAGAAGTCCGTTTTTGTGTGGATCTTTGTTACCAAGTTGGGCTGTAACTATTTGCTGCTTGTTTTGCTTTTGGATTAGTGGTTGATTTGGACAAGCTCAACAAGTTATTGTGTGGATTACTCTAGTTTTATTTTCTTCTTGTGCTTTCTGAGAAACAGAATGGAACATGTCATTCCAATTTATTGAATATTTAAAATAACTCGGAGAATTTCATAATTGGGAACATTCAAATTTTCTTTTTGACGATTTATATATTTTTCTCTTTTTTGGGGGGATGTGTGGAGATGCAGCTGTTCCAACTAATGCTCCAACTATTCCATGTATCTTGGATAGTCGCGGAAGGGCTGGTATGTGTGGTGATGGCCGTTGGCTTCAAGTTCAGAGTCAGCTGCCTTAAGTGGCTGGTTCTTGCTGAGCATGTAAGTAAGAATATGATTTTCTTTTGCTTATTTGGTTTTCTTTTTGTGCATAGAAATTTATATTTCATGATTGATAATTAATATCTAATAATAAAATCTCTAACACAACCTCTATACCCCTATAAATGGACATCTAAATATATATTCGTATATTGGCTTCAATTTTGTTTGAAATATCAGACAAGTTTCAATCATAAGCTTGAAGCATGATTATTCATATGTTAATACTGTAACTGGTCTATGTAGATTGTAGCTTATTTAGGAAGTTATGGAGTTCGTTGTAAGGAGTATGATGTTGGTTTGCAAACAAATATTCTGCCACTCGAAGGACATGATATAGGGCAATTTCTGTGTTTAGAATCCATGGAAAAAGAGGAAGCTCAAGCATATCAACCTGCCATTTGATTCATTAAGCAGAACATTAAAAATTTCTAGAGTTGTTGAGGTATGCTTCTATCTACACACTGTTTATGGATTTATGTATTTTCACGTTGGTTGCCCCATATATTAATTCTCTTGCTTTTATAGCTTACGCTATTAGATTGCAGTCATTCATGAGAGTAAATGCTTGTTTAATGGTGATTGAAACTATTTGCTATCAACAGTTTAGCATGTGTTAATAATTGAATATTGGTTTCGTGACAAGGTTTTTGTGTATCATTAACTACACACATCCATTGTGATGCTTAGTGCATATGAAACTTAGGCTAGCTCAATCTTTTTTGGATTGCGTTTTGGATATGATTATTTCCATTTTTGTGATTGACATGTTTGTGACTTTTAATTGATTAAGGAATGGCATTAAAACATTAGCTGCTTAATAAAAATGGGTGTTTATTAAATATCTTAGCTAAAATGCTTTCAAAATTATCGTGCCTCCAAAATAGGACTCAGTTCAAGTTATTCAAACTTGTAAAATTTAAATTTTGTTAGTTTCAAGTTTTTGAATTTTATGCATCTGAGCTGGGTGCTCAGTTAGTCAATAACATCCATGTAATGATTCGTTTTATTTATTTATTACTATGCTTTGCAGTATCTGGGGGATCATGGCTTCGGAGGAAGAATTGAACCAGAATGATAGGTCCTCAACCACTGATATTTGGTCATGCTGCTCAGTTCATTACAGTGAATGATTATCAGTTTCATCTGTTGGTTAATGGTTGGTTGGAGAGAGGTCTGCGACCTTGGGGAGGCATGTTTGGAGAGCTTGAAGTGGGTGGCCAATTCACTCCATTTCCTTCCTTACGTCCAAGATACATCGGTGTTAATTGGTTGCACCCTCTTGCCAACTCTTGATTGGTGCAGGTGACAAATCTTTGTTTTGCTTGTGTTAATTCTTTTGTTGGTTCTATTTTGCCTCTTGCATATTAAATCACAATGGTAAGAAACTGCTATATATTTTGAAGTTTGCCGGTAGGTAGTGTTGCAACTTGGGTTGATCCTCCCAAGTGCAGTTCTGTGGTACCGATTCAAAGTCCCAAAATCATCACAGTTTTGAGGTTTAACCGCACAAGGAATATAAGAATTGATGAAACTAGAAAGTAAAATTACATGTTGACGTGATTTCAATTGCATAGGCTGCATGGGTGGACTTAACGTAATAGTGGTGATAATGGGGAAAAGAAGAACTAGCATGAACATTCGTGCACCACTGTATTTTGACTACAATTCCTGTGAAGTAACAAGTGTATATATGCAACATTAATATTGATTTGGAGTGGGTGTATACACCATCTCATCAAAGCATACCATTTTTATTAAATTATGTACATCAAGTCCCTTTTCCCTTCAGCTGTGTCCTTTGTGGTCTAAATCCGTTTTGATGCTTGTCGCAGACCTCTCAGGTTAATGTGATCAGACCTTTCTGGATAAATGTCTTGATCCGATGCTCCACATTGAGCCGCATTTCTCCTTTACTGAGCGACCATTGTTGACCGCATCTGAACCGGTGGATCGTGGATCAACTATTCCTGAGCACATGCTCAAGATGCTATTGCATGCTTCCATTCACTGGATTAAAATGGAAATTTTGCCTTCGCCTGAATTGAATGGGTCGTGATTTGGCAGGATTAATAAAATTTCTTTTCCATTTTTTTTTCAATTTCTTGCTTTTTGTATGTAACTTTTGTAAATTAAGTAGCAAAATATGTGCTTTTATTTTCCATCTATGTGTGGTTAATTTAGAGGTGCTTTTTGTGTATACCTTTATTTTCAGGTCCTTACCACTTTATTACCCCGCACAAGTTTTTTTTTTTGTTTTTTGATAAGTTACCCACATAAGTTTGTCTCCCTCCATTAACCCCATATTTTTCAACTCCCTTGTGTGGGATGCTTTCTCACCCCTTCAATTAATTGAAACCCTTTTCTTTGAATTCAAACCTGAAAATGTATCTGCACTCTGTGCTCTGGGCGGTGGAAGAAAATTTGGTTCAATTCAAGGGTCCTCTTGCATCAGGGACGAAGCAAGAGGATGTGAAGGTAGGGATCGAAGGTGGCAATTGCTTATAACAAGCAAGGTGGTAAGTTCCACGTCCTCTCTCGTTATCAGGAACATTTTGCACTGCTGCACAGTAACAAGCATACTTGTATATGCGACATTAATATTTAGCTTATTTATACAAGCATCTTATCAAGGCACAAACAAACTTAAATTTAAATATGGCAATTCAAAAGTAATTCCATTACAATCTTGAAAATTAATTACTTCATTAATTAATTGATTTTATATAAATTTGATTTGAGATATTTGATAAAAATTAATTAAATATTTAATTATTTTAATTACGATATACTCAATTTTCTTATTAATTCTTTTTAAATTTGTTTTAATTATTATTTTAACTTATTTACAATGATAGCGATCGAGCTCCCATACTCACTTCAAGGACTTGAAAATTAATGATAGGATAATAAGCTTTTGAATATACGTACCGATTAGGTAGGATCTTTATAGTTTGACAAAATGGCTTTAATGCAAATGCTTTCTTCTTCCATTACAATTCTTTTTACGAAATGGCCTACCAATTTACGACATGGCTGCATATTTCTAGCTTGACGAAATGGCTTTAATGCAAATGCTTGCTGCTTCCATGACAATTCTTTTTACAGAATGGCTTAATTTCAATGTAAATTATTATTATTATTATTTTTTAATAGAATTAATACCATTCTGTATGTAGGTATCATATGTAGCTTTTTACAGATTATTATGACCTCCATTTCTTTAACCCCCCCCCCCCCCCCCCTCTTCCGGCTGTTAGCGATAAAGTTGAAAACATTAATAGTTCTTTTTATCCATGTTACGCATCACACTCATTCTAGAATCTGGAGATTACTTACCTAATCTTGTTGTAATTCAACAGTGATGTCCAACTTGGCCTAGCTAGCAGCTTTTTAAAGCAACAGCATGGCCAAAAGGACTGTCGCTCTTCCACCTGATCCGTTTGATCTTAAACTGAATTCGCCGTCGTCGACAAGTTCCCATGAAAAATGTAACTAAAAAAAAAAAAAAAACCTGATGACTGAATCTTTGTGGAAAAATGATATGGAGGCAATGCTGCTACATAGTGTGGTTTAGTTCATTCTTCAAAACAAAAGAGTTACAAAAACTTGTTATGTGTCCCATTGTCTACCATACAGTGCACAAAATTACTTATTCAATCATTTTTTTGGCATCTACACTTATTGTAGAATAACTTCTTTTTTTTTTTTTTTGTAATTGTTTTTTCAAACAGTAAGAATTGCCAGAACTTTTGAGTAATTAGTTGAGTTTGAAAGAGGCTTTGAAATGTGGTTATCTTGGATATGGATGGTTAGTAGTAGGAGGAGAAATCCTAGAGTATATCAAAGGTATTACATTTAATTAATGCATGTATGACTATGTATAGTTCAGTTAAATATAACTACCAATTACAATTTGCTATCTAACTGTATAGCACGTGTGGAAGTCAAACATCGAATATTGTTTATGTGGCATGCAAGGGTTTAATTTGTGCATCATTCATTGCATGTGGCCATTGTGACACTTAGCATGTATGCAACTGAGGCTAGGGCAATCCCTTTTGGACTGCATTTTTGATAAGATAATTGCCATGTTTGTGATTGAGGAGGTGTGACTCTTAATATATTGAGGAATTGGAATTAAAACTTCAGCTGGTAAATAAAAATGAGTGTTTATCAAATATCTTTGGTTATTATGCTTTCAAAGTTACGCAGAAGCATGTAGTAGTTGATTTGCGTAGATGTGGCAAAATTTTCCGTGTAAACGTGTCCTCCCTTGATGTTGCAAGCGATTACCCAACCGTGCAGTCTTACTTCAAGGTGTTATCTTACCATGAAAACCAAATGTATGGTCAAAATGGCGGCTGTCGGTAGTATGTGCAACTGTCCTTACTATTGAAAACAGGAAAACAATTAAACATTTTTGTTTTTCATTCAACACTACTTCATAAATAAATAAAATAAATAAATAAAAGACACAGCATTTATAATCGAATTCAAGAAAATGAAACAAATGTATTACTGACTCTTTTATATAGAAAATGAACACATCTGATTTATGTTAGCTCTTTAATTATATACACTGACACATACAAGCACCAAAGTACGTATATAATAGTAAAATAAACCACAAATCGTATAAATCATTATAAAACCCTATAAAAATAAAAGAGACAACTACATCTAATCGAACATAAACATGAAAGACAAAATCATGAAATATCAGCCTTTTTCAGTGTTTGTTTATTTGTTACAGAAAGCAAGCTTTCGAATGTTCAACAATCAATATCGTCCGAAAAAAAAAAAAAATCCTTTCTGTGCAATTACACTTTCAACAATCCCATGATCAAAAGCAGCTTTCCTCGATCCACGTGTCGCAACCGGAGCGGACTGACCAAACATTCGACCGCCATTCTCGTAGATTTTGTGGTCGTTGATGACAACATGTTTGGACTTTGCTTTCGCGTTGATTGCCTGGGTCTGTTGAAAATAACTGTAAACTTTTATAATTTTTCAAAAAATATAATTTTAAAACGAAAGCATTCTTTCTTTCGAATTTACGTTTTTAACCTTGTTCAGTATTTCAATGAAAAAAAGAACTTTTACACCCCATGTATAAATTCATTTTTCTGTAAATATTAAGCTTTACAGGTTATCTCTATTTCTTTAGCCCCACTCCTTCCACATATTAGCGATAAGTTGAAAACTTGAAATAAAAGGAGTTTCCTCTAAAGTGTTGAAGTTTAACAGCTCCTTTTCTCCGCGTTACATTACATGCATTGAGCTGTAGTTTTGTAATTTAAATTTGTTTTATAACTTTTTAGAATTAAAGTACATTTCTTGATTCTTGAATGAGTTTAATCACTATCTCCGCGGAGAAAATTAATTCTACGCAGTTTTTGTCCCTAATGATCTCAATTTTGCTTAATAAATTAATGTGTAAAGGTAACTCTAAAATACATGTGCTTCTCATCTAAGTTTGAAAAATCGAGTTCAACTGGGGACACGTGGAGATATGTCGACGTTGCCCTCTATTATGCGTGAGATCTTTGCTTCATAAAACTAGCCTATATAAGCGACCCTCCACTTCCCCAGTGGTTCATCCTTCCTCATCTCCAACTAGTTTAATGGATTCCCTTCTCTTCATTTCACTCCTCATTCTTACTCATCTCAACAACCCAGGGTTTCAGATTCTGAAAATGGTCCTGATTGTGCTTGGAAGGGCCTTCAAAAGACTTGAGCCCATTCCATCCTCTACCGTAATAGAAAGGGCCTTCGACATGGAAAGCGTCACCATGGGGTGGGAGCATGGTAAAGGCAGCAAGAAGGGCGTCGTTGACTTCAAGGCCTATCTCCCAGCAGGGACGACTATAGAGGATCTGATGGTTGGCATCGAACGTGGCAAGTACCTTATAATAGGCGTGCTGCAGAGGAAAGAGCAAGAAGGAGATACCAGTCTCAAGCAGTACGACGGCAACAACTCTAGGTGCTTCCTGTTGCCAGACGGTGTGAACCCCTTGTTTGATTTATTTCTCACATTATGTGGAGTGGCATAAATTATTTTAATTATTTTTTATATTTTACCGAATTAATATGTGACTAATGTCAAATATTATGGAGTAATTTTGACAAACTTATTTATTAAGCAATTAATTATTGTATTAATAAGTCTGATTTTGACATACCTAATACAGTAGTATATTATGGACAAATATAATCCTTAATTGTGTTATTTTAGCTCATAATAAGATAGACAACTCTGTACTAACACATGAGGGGTCCCTGCGCTCAACCACTATATTTAAGTGACTTCAGCCCATTGGAAGTTAACTGTTAAAAAATCTGTGGCATGAGCGCAGTGCACTTCTTTCTTTTCCTCTTCTTTGTGCTTGCCGTGTGTGTACAGTGAATTTCTTGGAAATCCGAATCTTGAGCTAAAGGAAAAATTCAGGAGCTAGAATAAGGTTGTAGCAACTAAGTGGAAGCTTCATAACAAGTTTTTAACTTCGGATTATGACTGATCATGGTAAATTTCGAAATTTTACCTAAATATGTGTTTATTTGGAAATGTAAGATTAAGGGCACAAAACTTGTTTTTGTTTCATCAATTGGTATCAGAGCTCTTGATTATGCATTTCCTTGTAAACCATAGTTGATTTGTTGATGAAATATCGCTCATGGAATTTTTCCTTTAATTTTGGATTTTTCGGATTTTTTGATTTTGGGCATATTGGAGTAAAAGGTTGTTGAATAATGCATGAGTGATGATTTTGGAGTGAAAATATAATTTTTTCATAATTTTTGGTGGCCAAAATCGGGATGGTAAAATATGGGTTTACTGTAGCGTCACTGTAGTTACGTTGCAGAACATCCGACGTTGAAGATGACATGGTGGGACATTATCGTTTGGATCCCTCAACTTTGCGAAATGTTATTATGGCCTAAATTATTTGCAAAATTTTTCATAATGATCCTTGACCGAAAGTCAACATAGTTAAATATCATTTGGCCCTTTAAGTTTGGTAAATTATGTTGTGGACCAACATGCTATTTTGTTTTATTTACAGTTTGGGCCACAAGTTTTGATATTTAAAACAGTAAACATAATTCTGAAAATTCTTCATTTTGGTCCAAAATCCTTATAATTTTAGCGATTTTTCAGAATTTTTAAATTTAAAATAATCCATCATTATTGGATATTATGGGCATAATATTCATATATTTCATTGAGGCATGTATATATTTTATTTGATTTAATATCTTGATAGAAACTTTAATTGTGTTTGATAAAGTTTATTTAACCTCAATTTTGTTAATGTGTGAAATATATATATGGTGCAAGACTATAATTTAGAGTGATTGTGTATCTACCTGTCGTAGGACCAATCATGATAAATTATTTGGTGTTTTGCAATTGAATGCCCATTTATAATTATTAATTTTATGGATTATGCGATGGATTATTATTGTTATTACCAAGATCCATACGGGTGATGATACTGCCCTGTCGGCAAATCAGTGCTTGGTAGGATGCTTGGGTAGATAAAGAGATTTGTTGATTATTTTCTACTGAGTGGCTTGATTACCCTGTCGGTAATAGGTCAATGTTGGTGTTATATTCAACTCGTGTGCTTTATCTTAGGTTAGTGCAATCCTATATTGTTAAAGGATGCCTAACATATTGTGTTGCTATTAGAGAAATTTAAAATGAGGAGTAATTGATTATAGCATGATTTTGTTTTTTACATGCTTGATAATTTTTTGTTATTAATTCCTCAGCTCTAGATATTCTCTCCTTTCTCCAAGTTGCCTCCCTCAAGCATTTAACTGGGACAAATTTTGAGGACTGGCGTGAGTCCATTTTGTTTTATCTGTCTACATTAAACAGAGACTTGGCATTACGAGTAAATGAACCAGCCAAGCCCACAGATAAGAGTATCTCTTTGAAAGAGCAGAGTGGGCAGCTTAGCATGAATCTAATAGACACTGTTTGGACACCATGAAATACACCATTGCTAGAACAACTAGAGATAGCATCCCTGCATGTGATAAGGCAAAAGATTACTTGGCAGCTGTTGGAAGAACTTTTAAGAAGGTAGATAAGGCAGAAAATGGTAACTATCTGAGGCTGCTTGCTAATACCCAGTATGATGGTGTTTCTGGGGTGAGAGAGCACATCCTTAAGATGACTAGTTACCATAAGAAGCTGAAAGACATGGATGTCCATTTGCCTGATGACTACCTGGTCTTCCAAATTCTTGAATCTCTTCCACCACAATTTGGCAATCTGAGAAGCCAATACAATACTCAGAGAGACACTTGGAATATTACTGAGTTGACTGCTTATGTGGTTCAAGAAGAGGAATCTTTAAAGAAGGGGAAATCTCACACTGTTATGGTGGCAACTACTCAAGAGAGTGGGAGTGTGAAGAAAGGCTCTTCAAAGGGCAGTAACAAATTTTTCAACAAGAAGAAAAAGTTTGGAAAGAAAACTTCACGTGGTAATTCCTCTACCACTTCTGGTTCCACTTCTGAGAGCTTTAAGGGAAAGTGCCACTTTTGCAAGAAATCTGGGCACAAGAGAGCTGAATGCAGGGGATTTAAAGCTTGGTTGGAAAAGAAAGGTATTCCTGTAGCTTTTATAGGCTTTGAATCTAATCTTGTTGATGTCCCTTCTAATACTTGGTGGTTGGATACTGGTGCAACCATTAATATTACGAATTCCTTACAGGAATTCAGAAGCAGGAGGGAGCCCGATGAAGGGGAGTTGATAGTTCACATGGGCAATGAAGTGAAAGCCAAAGTTGAAAGTATAGGAGTTGTCAGACTACAAGTAGCCACAGGCTATTTTTTGGATCTATTAGATACAGCTTATATTCCTTCTATTAGGAGAAACTTGATATCTGTATCTATTTTAGATAGATGTGGCTATACTTTTCATTTTGGTGATAAAAAAGTTTACTTGTTCCGCAATTCAGAATTAGTTGGTTCTGGCACTCTATATGATGGCTTATATATGATTGATTTATTTCCTGGTGCTGTTGAATCATCATCCAATGCTCATGTTATGGATGTTATTAGTTCTAATCGTGCTAGGGTTGATGAAAATTCCTCTATGTTGTGGCATAAACGGTTAAGTCACATTTCCAAACAGAGGATGGAAAGGCTCATTAAAGATGACATTCTTCATAATTTAGATTTCTCTGATTTTGACACTTGTGTTGATTGTATTAAAGGCAAACTTACTGCCAAAATCAGAAAAGAAAGAACTCGAAGAAGTCAACAAGTGCTGGAGTTGATACATACAGACATCTGTGGGCCATTTACTCCTATTGCTATTGGAGGTTATAAGTACTTCATCACGTTCATCGATGATTTTTCTCGTTATGGTCATGTTAAACTTCTTATTGAAAAGTCTGAATCTTTGTCTGCGTTTCAAGCCTTTAAGGCTAATGTTGAGCTCCAAAAGGGCAAGAAAATTAAAGCAGTAAGATCAGACAGAGGTGGTGAGTATTATGGGCGATATGATGAAACTGGGCGTAATCCTGGACTTTTTGCTCAATTTCTTCAAGAATATGGAATAGAAGCCCAGTATACAATGCCTGGGACTCCTGAACAGAATGGAATTGCAGAAAGAAGAAATCGTACCCTTCTTGACATTATGCGGTGTATGCTTAGTAACTCCACATTACCAGATTTTCTGTGGGGTGAAGCCTTAAGAACTGCAGCTTACATTTTGAATTAGGTACCCAGTAAGTCGGTCCCCAAAACTCCTTATGAGTTGTGGTCAGGCAAGAAACCGAGCCTTCGTCATTTCCATGTTTGGGGATGCAGAGCAGAAGTGAGGCTTTATAATCCACAATCAAGGAAACTTGATCCAAAGACCATTGGTGGTCATTTTATTGGCTATTGTATAGGCTCAAGGGGTTTTAGATTTTATTGTCCCTCCCACACTACTAGAATCATTGAGTCTGATCGTGCTATTTATTTCGAAGATGATCACAATGGTGAGAGTTCTGAGCCTCGCAATCTTATATTGAGAGAAGAATGGATAGTTTTGCCTATTCCATCTTTTCCGACTTCTGCGATGGGATTATCACATATTGATGTTTCTTCTGTTGATCCTGAACCTCATCATGATATGGAGCATATGACTGTAGAGGATGATGTTACTGATGTTCAATTGAGGAGATCAGAGAGGGTCAGGAGACCTGCAATCCCTGATGATTATGTTGTTTACTTGCAGGAACATGACTTTGATGCTGACTCGTTATCTGATCTTGTTACTTTTCAGGAGGCCATCAGTTGTTCAGAATCCTCATCTTGGATACATGCGATGCATGATGAGATGGCATCTATGTATCATAATGGGGTTTGGGATTTAGTTGAGTTGCCAGATGGATGCAGGCCAATTGGTTGCAAATGGGTTTTCAAAACTAAGAGAGATGCCAGAGGTCAGGTAGAGAGGTACAAGGCCAGGCTTGTTGCTAAAGGTTTCAGTCAAAGAGAAGGTATTGATTACACTGAAACTTACAATCCCGTTTCTACCAAAGACTCTTTTCGTATTATCATGGCATTGGTAGCACATTTCAATTTAGAATTGCATCAGATGGATGTGAAGACAGCTTTTCTGAATGGGAGCTTGTCTGAAGATGTGTATATGGTGCAACCTAATGGTTTTGTTGAGGCTGGTAAAGAAAACATGGTGTGTAAACTTAAAAAGTCCATTTATGGACTTAAACAGGCATCCAGACAGTGGTATCTGAAATTTCATGACATTGTCACCTCTTATGGGTTCCAGGAGAATGTTGTTGATCAATGTATATACTTGAGGGTCAGTGGGAGCAAGTATATCATTTTGGTGCTTTATGTGGACGATATATTGCTCGCTGCTAATGACTCTAATTTTTTACTTGAGACAAAACAAATGTTGTCATACAGCTTTGATATGAAGGATCTCGGTGAAGGCCATTATGTATTAGGGATAAAGATTCTCCGTGATAGATCTAGAGGAGTTCTAGGATTGTCTCAAAAGACCTACATTGATCGTATTCTGAAAAGGTTTAATTTACAGTCTTGTGCTCCTGGAAAGCACCAATTTCGAAAGGTGACAAACTTTCCAAGTCTCAATGTCCAAAGAATGATGTAGACAAAGCTAAAATGCAAACAGTCCCGTATGCATCAGTTGTGGGTAGCTTGATGTATGCTCAAGTCTGTACTCGCCCTGACATTGCTTTTCCAGTGGGAGTACTTGGAAGATACCTAAGTAATCCTGGATATGAACACTGGAAGGCTGCAAAGAAAGTATTCAGATATTTGCAAGCCACTAAAGATTTTGCATTGACATATCAGCATTCTGACTATTTGAATATACTTGGGTATTCTGATGCTGATTTCGCAGGGTGTTTAGAAGACAAGAAATCCACATCTGGCTATATCTTTATGCTGGCAGGAGGAGCTATATCTTGGAAAAGTGCCAAGCAAACACTTATAGCTTCTTCGACAATGGAGGCAGAATATGTAGCATGTTTTGAGGCTACACGTCAAGCTTTATGGGTGCAGAATTTTATCACAGGGCTAGATTTTATATTGGCTGTACCGATGCCATTAACAATATAGGAAGTTCCTCACGTTCCAAGCACATTGATGTTAAATACTTATTTGTGAGAGAGAAAATTGCTCTATCTTATGTATCAGTAGAGTATATACCTACAGAACTCATATTAGCTGATCCACTTACTAAAGCTTTAGCTCCAAAAGTATTTAGGGAGCATGTGACTCATATGGGATTGTTAGAATCCGCTTATATATGCTGAGTCAGTGGGAGTTCTAGTTTGTATTATGAGTTGCAACTTAAATGAGATTATGTATTACTCGTGGTAGTATCGTTAGAGTGCACCAAATTTAAAACCTTACTACTAGTATAAATAATTAGTAAAGAGCGAGTAAGGATCGATCCCACAGAGACTATGATAGTTATATTTATTATCAACTCTAAAGCAAGATTTAAAATAAAATAATAATAAGAATAATAATATAAATTAATCTAACTAAAGAAAATGCCAATTATAAATAAAAAGGAGGGTTTTTGAATTTTTAACTAAATAGCAAGAAATAAAGAAATTAAAACTACGAAAACAATAATTTAATAATAAAAACTCGAATTAAAGGATAAAGAAATAATAATGAGAAAAACTTTGGTCAAAAGATCATTCGCCACCACCAAACATGCACATAATATATTAATTCTATCATCAATTTATATTGGAACTATCAACCGTAGACAACAATAAGCTCTGTTAATCTCAATCTTTCCTTAGTGTGTCGTTAGGCGAAATAAGCTCTTCACCTAATCTCTAACCATTAAATAATTTAAAACAAGCTCTTTAAATTTAAGATAATGGAAGCATTAAATAAAGAAATATATTAGGTTGATCTAGGTAATAAACACACAAGCTCGGATTATTTAACCTAGGTTATGTTCTCCAATTGAAATCACTGATTGCAACCTGCTACTAATAATTAAAATATCAAGACAATTACGGATCAAGAATTTTAATCTAGCAATAGAATTATTCAAGTCCTATCTAATTGGCCACTCAAACAAGACAAGAACAAAATCATAAACATTAATTATGGAAGAACAAACAATCTCAATTAAATAAATTGAATGATAGAAATTAAAAATTAATCATATGACATGTTTGGGGTTTTGAATTCACCCTCAACCAAATAGAAAATCTAGCCTAACATAATTAAATTGGGAATAAGAGAATTAATAAAACTAATCATGGAGATTAATTCACACGGCTGCAATTTTTTTCTTCAATTCCTTCCGGCTGCTGATTTTTCCTCTCTTTTGTTGCTTCCGTTTTCTTTACTCTCCTCTGGCGGCTATCACAAGCTCCCTGGCGGCTGCTGCTCTTGGCTTTTTATATTGTTGCTCCCGAATCCTTACATGGAAAGGAATTAATCCAAGCCAAAACCACCACCTGTCAATTGTAATTCACGTGCTGCCACTTTTGGTTTGCAATCTTTATTTTCCAATTTTTCAATGCCATGCACGTGACTTGCCATTTAAATTATCATGCAAAATATTTGTTTCCTTTTTTTATCTTCATGCACAAACTCTTTTGATTGGCCATGCTTAAAGCCAAAAGCCTTTATTCTTTTCTTCCTCTCACGTGGATGGCAATCACCTTTTTTCCAGTTTTGCTTTCATGTGATGGCTTGGCTTCTTTTAATTGGCTTTCATTTTCCTTTTCTAATCTCTTCAAATAGATTTCTTCTTAAACGCTCCGATTTAATTCTTCTTTAATCCCGGAATATACCTAAAATAACAAAATAAAATAAAATAAAATAAACTAAGATAAAAATTAACACAATAACAATAAAATTAACACAATAACAATATTATTTACTAAATTAAAAATTCACTAAAACAACTAGAATATTTAAGAACAAAACAAAAAAAAGATGGAGAAATTAATATTAAAATATATGGAAAATATGCACTTATCAAATTCCCCCACACTTACCCTTTGCTCGTCCTCGAGCAAACCTAGAACAAAAATAAAAAGAAAACCTAAACTAGTCCACTTTCGTAGGAAATCACGATTGTATTTAGCGTATGCAACAAGCCTTTAAACCCCTAGGCGGTCCTAGTGGACGAGTTATAGTCTCGTGAGGGTTTCAGCGATGATACCCACAAACATCATTGCAAAAATTTTTTTAATAGCAGACAATGAAGAAAAGACTTTAAAATAAAACTAGCCTCAAAGATTGCATAAGTCATATAGCTCAAAGAAAATTTCAAATATTATCGAAGTTCTAACTTTAACTCAATAGTCAATCCCATCTCTCTTTTGATTCTCACAGTGTGTGTGTGAATCAATTCAATCAAAATCCTTTCCCAAAATCTTCAATGTCAACAGCCTTTGCCTTGAATAAAGAAAAGAGTAGGTCAAACTAATCTTATCATCTTGATCTCCAAAATTTTTTTTTTTCACTCACAGGCATTTGTGTGCATTTTTTTTCTTTTTTTTTTTTTAGTCAGGAGCTTTCACTCTACCCCTTAAGGTAGCCTTCTTCTCATGGTAGATTATCCTCTACATACTGGTGGTACATAGGCCCAAATTACTCAAGGATAGCTTCACTCTTAAGGGTTATAGGTAGCTATTTCTGACTATGGTGCCTGTGTAGACTACACTGTATTGTAGAGATAAGAATCAAGACAAACAGTCATTTACTCAATCTAAAATTCTCAACTCAGGCTGCATCAATCTCAAATTCTAAGTCAAAACTATGAAAGAATTGATATTAGTGCTCATGATTTAAAGAATCTTAATTAAGAGGAAATCAACACAAGAATCAAGTATAAACTAAGGTAATATTCAACCCTTTCTAAGAACCATATTCATTGTCAATCAAATTCTTATCATTGGCTAATATTCAGAACAATGATTTTTTTCTTTTTTTTTTTAAAGAAAAAGACAAAACAAAGCAAACTAAGTTCTAAATCCACCCCCCACACTTAATTCTTACATTGTCCTCAATGTAAGCCTAAGCTAACAAAAGAAGAAAACATGGGGAAGTGAAATGAGACACACAAACAAAAACAAACAAAATTCAACACAGAGTGAATAAAGGAAATGAGAATGAAAGGGAGAAAGATCAAATCTGTTATGGCGTGCTCTCAAAATCTTTTCTCCAACCATTGGGTTGCCTCCCAGTAAGCGCTTGGTTTATTGTCCTCAGCCTGACATGGTTCTCAAGTTTCACTCATCAACATACGCAGGTTCATAGAGTGGAGCCTCATCTACATTGAGTGTCTGAAAGTTTTCATAGTAAGGCTTCAACCTATGACCATTTACCTTGAACTCTTTGCCTGTCTTTAAGCTCCTGATCTCAACTGCACCATGAGAAAAAACGTTAACAATAACAAAAGGCCCAACCCATCGAGAACGTAATTTACCTGGAAACAACTTAAAGCGAGGATGGAATAGCAAAACTTTCTGTCCAACTTTGAAATTCTTTCTCAAGATCTGCTTATCATGAAAAGCCTTAGTCTTTTCTTTATAGATTCGTGAATTCTTATAGGCATCATTTCGAATTTCTTCTAATTCTTGCAATTGGAGCTTTCTGTGTTGTCCGGCGGCATCCAGTTCCATGTTACATTGTTTCACAGCCCACCATGCTTTATGTTCAAGTTCCACTGGAAGATGACAAGGTTTACCATATACCAACCTGTAGGGTGACATACCAATAGGCGTTTTGTATGCAGTCCTATATGCCCAAAGTGCATCATCAAGCCGTAGGCTCCAGTCCTTTCTATTCGGATTAACTGTCTTTTCAAGGATTGATTTCACCTATCTATTAGATACCTCAGCTTGCCCACTAGTTTGTGGATGGTAGGCTGTGGACACTTTGTGAGTGATGTTGTACTTTCGAAAGAGTGCTTCTACTGACCTGTTACAAAAGTGAGTGCCTCTGTCGCTGATAATTGCCTTCGGTGTTCCAAACCTTGAAAAGATGTTACACTTTATAAAATCTATCACAACTTTAGAATCGTCAGTTCGGGTGGCTTTTGCTTCCACCCATTTTGAAACATAATCAACCGCAAGAACAATATAGAGATTACCAAACGAAGACGGAAATGGTCCCATGAAATCTATGCCCCAAACATAAAAAATCTCAACTATAAGAATGGGAGATTGTGGCATTTGATTTTGAGGTCCTAAATTACCTGTTCGCTGACAACGATCACAAGATTTGCAAAACAAATATGCATCCTTAAATAGTGATGGCCAATAAAAACCACTTGCAAGTACCTTGAGGGCTGTTCGCTTTGGTCCAAAATGTCCTCCACAAGCCAGAGTATGACAAAATGTGAGAATAGAAGAAAATTCAGATTCGGGTACGCACCTTCTAATAATTTGATCAGAACAATACTTCCACAAATATGGCTCATCCCACACATAATACTTTGCATCACTCTTGATCTTGGCCTTTTGTGCATGGGTTAGCTCTTCCGGTACTATCCTGGTAACCAAGTAATTGACAATATCTGCATACCAAAGAATAATCAGACTTCACCTGTAATAACTGTTCATCTGGAAAGTTCTTATGTAATGGGAGTGCATCTTCGTTATAGGTAAGCCGACTCAAATGATCTACCACAAAATTCTCAGAACCTCTCTTATCTAGAATCTCTAAGTCAAATTCTTGCAATAGAAGTATCCATCGAATAAGGCGCGGTTTGGCATCCTTTTTGGTGAGCAAGTACCTAATAGCTGCATGGTCAGAGTAAACAATTACCTTAGATCCAATTAAATAAGAACGAAATTTCTCTAAGGCAAAGATAACTGCTAAAAGTTCTTTCTCTGTGGTGGAGTAGTTGAGTTGTGCATCATTCAATGTACGGGAGGCATAGCAGATGACATGAGGAAGCTTGCCCACACGCTGGCCCAACACGGCTCCAACAAAGATAGTCACCGGCATCGCACATGATCTCAAATGGTAAATCCTGGGTTCGGTGGTTGAATGGGGCTGATGTCAAAACCTCTTTTAACTTCTCAAATGCTCTTTGGCACTCATCATTGAAGTCAAAAGTTGCATCCTTTTGAAGTAAGTTGCAGAGGGGTAATGCAATCTTAGAGAAGTCCTTGATAAACCTACGATAGAAACCTGCATGACCAAGAAAAGAACGAACCTCTCTCACGCTAGTGGGAGGTGGTAAGGAACGAATAAGATCTATCTTAGATTTATCAACTTCAATTCCCTTTTCAAAAATAATATGGCCTAATACAATACCTTGATTAACCATAAAATGACATTTTTCCCAATTAAGCACAAGGTTAGTGTCAATGCATCGTTTAAGCACAAGTGTAAGGTTATCTAAACATCTATCAAAAGAATCACCATAAACCGTAAAATCATCCATAAATACCTCAATGATGTTCTCTACATAATCAGAAAAAATACTCATCATGCACCTTTGGAAAGTGGCAGGAGCGTTACAAAGACCAAATGGCATGCATCGGTAAGCAAATGTGCCAAAGGGGCATGTGAAGGTTGTTTTCTCTTGGTCTTCCGGAGCGATAACAATCTGATTATAACCTGAGTAACCATCAAGAAAACAATAATGAGAATGACCACTTAACCTTTCAAGCATTTGATTAATGAATGGCAGAGGAAAATGATCCTTGCGAGTGGCTGCATTCCGTTTACGATAGTCAATGCAAACTCTCCACCCAGTTTGAACTCTTGTTGGTACAAGCTCGTTTTCTTCATTCTTGACCACTGTGATGCCTGATTTTTTTGGAACTACCTGCACAGGACTCACCCATTTACTATCAGAAATCGGATAGATAATCCCCACATTAAGGAGTTTCAGTATCTCCTTTTTTACGACTTCCATCATCGGTGGATTAAGGCGGCGTTGTGCATCTCTTGTTGGTTTAGACCCTTCCTCTAGTAAAATGCGATGCATACACATGGAAGGACTAATTCCTTTAATATCGGCAATGGTCCAGCCAATCGCTGTCTTGTGATCCCGAAGCACCCTGATTAGCTTTTCTTGTTGAACTGAAGTGAGGGTTTTAGCAATTATGACTGGGAGTGTCTCATTCTCACCCAAGTAAATATATTGCAGGTGCTCTGGGAGTGCTTAAGCTCTAAGGTAGGTGCCTGCACAACTGAAGGTAAAAATTTCTCATTTAATAAAGGCAATTCAAGATAAGAAATATTATACCCATTGGTGCGTAATGGGACTGCTCCATCTAAGATTGCCATAGCTTCTTCTACCCCATCATCCAACTTTATCAAATTTGCCTGTTCCTTAGAATTATCTTTCTTAAGATTTTTGCTTATGGCAATTTCAAAGCTGTCATTACCGGATAATTCAAAGAAATCCTGCACCAAAGTATTAATATCATCTATGGCAAAAACAGAATGTACATCACTAGGATACCTCATTGCCTCAAAGATATTGAAGCGGATCACTTCACCATCGAATTCCATTGTGAGGGTTCCATCGTGAACATCAATCTTAGTTCGAGCTGTCTTAAGGAATGGTCACCCCAACAGAATAGGAGTGGGATTTGGCGACAACTCATCCTCCATTTCAAGGATATAAAAATCAGCTGGAAAGACCAATTCATTGACCTGCACAAGAACATCTTCCACAACCCCTTTGGGGTAAGTATTAGATCTATCAGCCAATTGAATAATTATACCAGTTTCTTCCATTGGACCTAAATTCAAAGAGTCATAAATCGAAAATGGCATAACATTAATTGAGGCCCCTAAATCTAGCATACATCTTTCGAATCTGGTATTGCCAATAGTGCAGGGGATAGTAAAAGTACCTGGATCCTTGCACTTAGGAGGAAGTTTTCTTTGAAGTACAGCAGAAACATTCTCTCCTACACTTACCTTTTCATTACCGCTCAACTTTCGCTTGCTACTACATAATTCCTTCAAAAACTTTGCATAACGCGACACTTGTTTAATTACATCAAGTAGAGGAATATTTACCTCTACTTTACGAAAGGTCTCAAGGATCTCTTTTTTTTGCTCCTCTTTCTTGGATTGTTTAAACCTACTAGGAAATGGTGGAGGAATAAAAAGAGTCTTAATTCGCGGTGAAGGGACACTTACCTGGCCAGATGGGTCGACTGGCAATGCTGAGTGAGAGTCATCTTTCCTTGTTAAAGAAGGAGCCTCAGGGGAGGGATTGGTCAAAGAGTGTGATGATGTTGTAGGGTCTTTCGATGGCTTAGCTAATAATGGTTCCAACTGCTTTCCGCTCGTAAGAGACAAAGCACTAGCATTCTCCTTTGGATTAATTTCTGGTTGGGAAGGTAACTTTCCTGAAGTTCTAGCCTCTATCCTACTCATAGATGTGGCCAGTTGGCCAATCTGATTCTCTAAATGTTGGAGCTGTGTCTGGGTAGTCTGTTGGAACTGCATAGAGTTAGTAGCGAGAGCTTTTACAAGATCTTCCAAAGACGTACCTTGATTTTGAGGAGGTGGAGGTGGCCGAACTTGGTAAGGTTGTTGCACTCGTTGTTGGGGGTAGCCCGGTGGTCGAGACGGTGCCATATTAGGAATACCTTGTTGTTGGTTTCCATACCTAAAATTAGGGTGATCCTTCCACCCTTCATTGTAAAAATTAGAGTAGGGATCATACCTTTGTTTTTGTTGGCCTAGGAAACCCTCAACTGCATTAGCTTGCTCATGCGAACCCTCTTGGAGAGTAGGGCACACGTCAGTCGCATGCCCGACCATAGAACATACGCCACACGGTCTCACTTGTTGCCCTAGAGCTAATTGTTGCACCAAAGAAGTAAGATTTGAAACTTGTTGTTCTAGAGAAGTAGTACTTACCTCATTGACTCGCTTAGGTGGTGGCAGTGGATCGTTCCTGGTGTTGAACTGTTGGGAATTAGCAGCCATGTTAGCAATGAGATTTCGGGCTGCTTCTGGTGTCTTATCCACGAGTGCTCCTCCACTAGCGGCATCAATCATGCTCCTATCCATAGGCAGTAGACCCTCATAAAAGTATTGAATAAGGAGCTGATCACTTATTTGATGGTGGGGGCAACTAGCACATAGCTTTTTGAATCGTTCCCAATAGTTGTAAAGGGACTCCCCATTATACTGTCGGATTCCACAAATTTCTTTTCGAATGTCGCCTTGACTTTTGATCTTTGGGAAGTATTTCTCCAAAAATAGCTGACGCATCTCATTCCATGTAGTGACAGTACCAGAGGGAAGATAGTACAACCATTCCTTGGCTGAATCCGCCAAAGAGAATGGGAATGCCATTAGTTTAACTTGTTCTTGTAAACCCCTTTGGTTTCATTGTGGAGCATACCACATGGAACTCTTTCAAGTGCTTATTTGGGTCCTCTCCTGCAAGACCATGAAAAGTAGGAAGAAGATGAATCATCCCAGATTTGAGTTCAAAGTTTACCTGAGGGTTTGGATTCTCAATGCATAAAGGTTGCTGGTCCAAGTTAGGAGCTGCCAACTCTTTAAGAGTTCGGTTGTTGTTCTGAGCCATTGGTTCGGGTTCTGGGCTGCTTGGCTCTGTCTTCGTGAGTGGAATGTGGATGGAAAAATCGAGTTCTGAATGTAATGAGGTTGCTCTAAGTTGTTCGAGTTTCAATCGAATGTCCTCTATGCTCATGAAAATCTAAATATAGAACAAAAAATAGGTAATTAAAATAAAATAAATAAATAAAATGAGAAAATAAAATAAAACGAGTGATAATAAACAAACTAGACGCTAGTCCCCGACAACGGCGCCAAAAATTTGGTAGTGTCGTTAGAGTGCACCAAATTTAAAACCTTACTACTAGTATAAATAATTAGTAAAGAGCGAGTAAGGATCGATCCCACAGAGACTATGCTAGTTATATTTATTATCAACTCTAAAGCAAGATTTAAAATAAAATAATAATAAGAATAATAATATAAATTAATCTAACTAAAGAAAATGCCAATTATAAATAAAAAGGGGGGTTTTTGAATTTTTAACTAAATAGCAAGAAATAAAGAAATTAAAACTACGAAAACAATAATTTAATAATAAAAACTCGAATTAAAGGATAAAGAAATAATAATGAGAAAAACTTTGGTCAAAAGATCATTCGCCACCACCAAACATGCACATAATATATTAATTATATCATCAATTTATATTGGAACTATCAACCGTAGACAACAATAAGCTCTGTTAATCTCAATCTTTCCTTAGTGTGTCGTTAGGCGAAATAAGCTCTTCACCTAATCTCTAACCATTAAATAATTTAAAACAAGCTCTTTAAATTTAAGATAATGGAAGCATTAAATAAAGAAAGATATTAGGTTGATCTAGGCAATAAACACACAAGCTCGGATTATTTAACCTAGGTTATGTTCTCCAATTGAAATCACTGATTTCAACCTGCTACTAATAATTAAAATATCAAGACAATTACGGATCAAGAATTTTAATCTAGCAATAGAATTATTCAAGTCCTATCTAATTGGCCACTCAAACAAGACAAGAACAAAATCATAAACATTAATTATGGAAGAACATAAACAATCTCAATTAAATAAATTGAATGATAGAAATTAAAAATTAATCATATGACATGTTTGGGGTTTTGAATTCACCCTCAACCAAATACAAAATCTAGCCTAACATAATTAAATTAGGAATAAGAAAATTAATAAAATTAATCATGAAAATTAATTCACACGGCTGCAATTTTTTTCTTCAATTCCTTCCGGCTGCTGATTTTTCCTCTCTTTTGTTGCTTCCGTTTTCTTTACTCTCTGGCGGCTATCACAAGCTCCTGGCGGCTCTTTGCTCTTGGCTTTTTATATTGTTGCTCCCGAATCCTTACATGGAAAGGAATTAATCCAAGCCAAAACCACCACCTGTCAATTGTAATTCACGTGCTGCCACTTTTGGTTTGCAATCTTTATTTTCCAATTTTTCAATGCCATGCACGTGACTTGCCATTTAAATTATCATGCAAAATATTTGTTTCCTTTTTTTATCTTCATGCACAAACTCTTTTGATTGGCCATGCTTAAAGCCAAAAGCCTTTATTCTTTTCTTCCTCTCACGTGGATGGCAATCACCTTTTTTCCAATTTTGCTTTCATGTGATGGCGTGGCTTCTTTTAATTGGCTTTCATTTTCCTTTTCTAATCTCTTCAAGTACATTTCTTCTTAAACGCTCCGATTTAATTCTTCTTTAATCCCGGAATATACCTAAAATAACAAAATAAAATAAAATAAAATAAACTAAGATAAAAATTAACACAATAACAATAAAATTAACACAATAACAATATTATTTACTAAATTAAAAATTCACTAAAATAACTAGAATATTTAAGAACAAAACAAGAAAAAGATGGAGAAATTAATATTAAAATATATGGAAAATATGCACTTATCAACTCGTTTTGTTATTATGCATGCATATTGTTATGTGATATTGATATGCCATATATTGTGTACACATTTGGTTGCATATGGCATTATGTATATAATGAGGATATTATGGTCTCAGACATTTTGCTCAGTCTCAATATGGACACAAAAGATTGAAGCATTATGATTTGGCTTCAGTGTGCTTTCTTGAGACATTTTATTTCAGTCTCCTTATGGTTATAAGAAAGCACTATTCCCTTGAGACATTTTGGTATTAGTCTCATTATGATGAGAGGGAAGCTCGCTTCTCGAGATATTTTGATAGTCTTATTATGGTCATGAAGAAGCGATGGTCTAGGAGACATATTGTTTCCGTCTCATTTTGCTAGACATATGGACTTTATGGAAATGAGCATGTTGATCACATTCTCATGTTATTTCCATAATTATACTTGTATACTACTACATAGTCACGTGTTTATAGGTGTCACGTTATGTGGAGCATCCTGTCGGTGCACATATGACTTGGTACTTATGGCATATTTTGGACTTATTTATATTTTGGATGATTGCTCACATTTGACTTTTCGATATAGTCACTTGTTGATTAATTCGGTTGTTTTAACATATTTTATTTTATTTTTAAAATTCATCATTAGAATGACTTCTGCCGTCCAAGTGGGAGATTGTTAGATTTATTTCTCACATTATGTGGACTGGCATAAATCATTCTAATTGTCTTCTATATTTTACCGAATTAATATGTGACTAATGTCAAATATTATGGAGTAATTTTGACAGACTTATTTATTAAGTGATCAAATATTGTATTAATAAGTCTGATTTTGACATACCCAATACAGTAGTATATTATGGACAAGTATAACCCTTAATTGTGTTATTTTAGCTCATAATGAGATAGGTAATTCTGTACTAACACATGAGGGGTCCCTGCGCTAAACCACTGTATTTAAGTGACTTCAGCCCATTGGAAGTTAACTGTTGAAAAATCTGTGGCATGAGCGCAGTGCACTTCTCTCTTTTCCTCTTCTCCGTGCTTGCCGTGTGTGTACAGTGAATTTGTTGGAAATCCGAATCTTGAGCTAAAGGAAGAATTCAGGAGCTAGAATAAGGTTGTAGCAATTCAGTGGAAGCTTCATAACAAGTTTTCAACTTTAAATTATGACTGATCATGATAAATTTCAAAATTTTATCTAAATATATATTTATTTAAAAATATAAGATTAAAGACACAAAACTCGTTTTTGTTTCTTCAACCCTTTGGCTTCAGGACTTCAATGGACGACGCTGGGGTTCTGACTCTCACTTTTACTAAGCTGAAGCCCAGGGAAAAGCTGGTGTCAACATCGAAGTTACTGAGAGGTTTGGCTGGTGTTGTGCCTGCTTGTCTCATCATAGGTTGCCAGATATGTGATGAGAGAAGTGGCGGCGACTTCTTTTAAGTGGGTGTGAAATGCCATCTCTCCGACATCAGTCACATCACTTGTGTCGTTCGCATATTTGTATCTCAAAAGAAGCGCTGGACTATTGACCGGCTTGTCATGATTACAAGTTTACTGGCTTGTCTCAAGCCTTTTTGTCTCTTATCAAATTTACTATTGCATCGGCGTCCTCAGTTCGGTCAGAGACCCCTCGGGGTACTCAATATTCCACTCGCGTGCAGGTATGCGTGAGGGATAAATTTAATAAAACTGTCCGTGTACGTTTTCTAACTGTTGGGCTTTGGAGTTTGTACGGTTATGCAATTAAATTTTTGGCAATTACTATTTAAAATAAAAAAATTCGCAATTTGACCATTAGGATACAAATCATAGCAATTTCGGAATTGTGTGGTAGGAGCTAAAAATTTGTAGGATTAAAAAAAAAAAAAAGACTCAGAGAACTTTTTATATTTTTTTTTCTGTAAGTACATGCATTGTTATTGCCATTTGTTACATGCATTGTTATTGCCATTTGAATGTGACTGCTACATGAATCCCATTCCCAATAGCATTTTGTTTGTGGAATACTGAAAAAATTTCCTTTGAGCGTACAGGAACAGGACTATCCTTGTAATTGTCCTATTTCCTTATTTTAATGGATGTAATTTTTAAGTGCTGCATTGGCATATGCAGTTTATTGAAAGAAAGCAAATGATCAGGAGTTGGTCTCAAAAGCATGTTGTTCAAGGAATACTATAACAATTCACTGTGCTTTCGTTGAGCCAAAAAAAAAAAAAAAAGTCATATTACTGCTTAACCTGATATGATATGCTCTTTCAGTTTATTATACAAAGAATTATGAGAAGAACCTCAGTATTTTAATCGAAATATGCCCAAGCTGGACAATTCATATTCATGTCATGCTACCTCCAAGTTTGTTAATTTTAAATTCCAAGTGTTCTAATCTATCCTCATTTATTTTAGCATGTGTTTCATAATTCATCCAATTAAGTTTGTTAATTTTAAAACATAAGCTACTAAATGAAGGTGGGGTTTTATCAAATATTTTAGTCAACTTTTTATTTTTTTTTCTTTTTAACGCTGTGCTTTGCCATATCATGGGAATCATGGCTTGGGAGGAAGAATGGGCACCAGAATGATTGGTCCTCAGCGACTGACATCTGATGATTCATCACGCTGCAGAATTCTTTACTGTGAATGATTCTCGGTTTGGTGAGTGGGTTGACGGTTGGTTGGAGAGAGGTCTAGTGCGACTGTGGGAAGGCACGGTCGGAGTGCTTGAGATGGGGGGACAAATAACTCTTTTTTTTTTGTTTTTTCACCTCCAAAATACATTGGTGTTAGCGGGATGCCCTCTCTTGCTAACATTTTATTGGCCCAGGTAACGGATCTTTTTTTTTCCCCCTCTTGCCTCCCATTGGTGTTCTTTTATTGTTGATCCTATCATGCTTCTTTGCTTAAAAATGGTTAACTGTCTAATTAAGTAACGATGGTAAGAATCTGCAGTATTATTTTGATGTTTGCCGGAAGGAAGTGTTGAAACTTGGTATTCAAAACCCCAAAATCATTATAGTTTTGAGTTTGACCAGAGAATGAAGATAAGAGTATATCAAACTAAAAGCACAATTACATGATCACATGATTTCAGTTGCTTAGGCTATATGGGTCGACTTAATAATGAAATACTGACGACAATGATCATCACTGAGGAAAAGAAGAACTATCATGAACATTTTGCACTACTGTATTATGTATATATTCTTTCAAAGTAAAGGCTCTCTATATCGAATGTTAACTTTGGATTAGAATAGTTATACACAGCATCTTACATGGTACACCATTATTGTTAAATTATTGACACTTGTTGCAGGCCTCTGTGGTTAATGTAGTGAGATCTTGGATGCGGCACTTGAGCGAGAACAGAAAACCTCGCGGACAGTTTGATGTAATTATTATTGCTCGCAGTGGTGATACAGTGCTGCTGCCCTTGCTCTTTCTCTCTCAGCAGAATTTTATAGTCTTAAAATTTTGCATTAAGAAAATGCGTGTTTTTGTTTGTTGTAGCGGCAAAATGTTAAATGGGTTTCGCTATTTGGGGGAATAAAAAATTTCAGCTTTATATTCCATCATTTCCTTGGATTCAGGAGTGGGAAAGATTCAAGTTCTATACAGCAGTACAAGGAAACCCTTCGCAAATCCAAACCCCTATGAAAGGGATCCCACTTCATCACAATTCTTTCGGGTTTTGAGTTGGAAAACTCTAGCAGGTTAAAAGTTGTGTCAATTAATTATCTATAACATATATGTAATGTTACTACATTATATGACTATATAGTGATTCATTGTGGGATATTAGGACATCAAAAAGAGCTCAAATTTCATACGGATTCCCCCCCTAAATTTGGTGAAAAACTGATGGGTAGATTACAGCTTAGCTTCATAGCTATTTGTAGCTGTAAACATCTAGAAGGCTGGGACTAAATGCCATTTGAGGAGTTCAGAATAATAAGAGCTGAGTTTTCTATGTCATTCATTCAATTGCTTTTTCAGATGTCCATAATTCATCATGTTGATAATATCGTATTGGTACCTAGTAAATTTCGACTATGATATAGGGCTTTATTGAACAGTTGAAAACATCCTATATAAATGAGTAGCTAGAATAGGTTCTGGATCAAAAAGACAAGTTTATGCTTGTTTCCATATTGTTTCATCAGTTGATTATAGATTGTTAATTTACCTACGTCCTTTTCTGTTGCCGCCTTGCTTTGCAGTAATAGCGGCTCAATGTAATGATAGAAAATGTGCAAATCGGTTGTTGGTTCATCTGGTGCACCTTTAATATGTTGGAACAAATCTTAAAATAAATGATATGTTATTTAGTTAATTGTGTCTTATAGAAAAGATATCTTTTCACTTAAGGACACATTTATTCATAGTAGCATTTCATTTGAAATGGTGATGGTTTAATTTGGGTATAATGAAAAATGACAACCCCCAATTAAGGGGCACAAGTATATCTATAAATAGAGGCCATATTTAGGCCATTTACATATAAAAATTATGGTCCTACACTACTATTTTCTTAGCCCTCTTTCCTAAAACAAATTTCATCATATAACATCTATTTTATTTTTAGTACTTAGGTTTACTTTGGTTGATGCATAATGCAAGCAAATAAATAAGTACTTCATTATATCTTTCAGGCGTATATATTTAACCCATGTGTATTACTAAATTGATGGGGTAAATAATGCCTTAAGAAAAGCGACATTTGTAACATTGAAATACACATTACTTTACTACAATTTACTTATTACTATTATTTTATTTGTACTTATAGAGTTGTAAACTCATTACTTTATTATAGTCCTCCATTATTACTACAATTTTTGTCTACATTTTTCATTCCCCACAAGTATTTATCCCAACATAATAGCTAGAAGAATCAAGGTATATATCCTTTGAAATATTCAGTTTATTTAGAATTATCTAAGCTATGCTTTGTCCAGTTGACCATTCCTAAATTGTTTTGAAGCTTCATGCTACATTTATTCAGTTTGTAGAGGCTAGAACTAAGTTCTATATGGGCCTTTCTTGCGGCACCTGAGTATCCCCTTCTGCTAGGTAATGCAGCGTCATTTAAGAAATCTTTGTTAGACGTGTTGATTCTGTCTCATGGGTGGGAAACAACTCAGTGAAGCTTTTGAGTTCCAAAGTGATGGTCCCCATTGTTGGACCTACCTTCTTCAGTACTGCGGCTTATTGGGGGGACTACTTTCCACAGGTCCGTTTGTACATAAATACGTGTCTTATTTAAAATAATGTTTTCACATGACTATGTGCCAGTATTGCCACAATTTTTTTTTTTTTATTTTTTTATCAAATGCCTAGACCTGTTGAATCCATTCATATTTCAACTTGAAATCCGAGCTTTTGAAACAAGGCTGCAATGAGTTCAATTTTGGACTATCCTTGTGGTTGTCCTATTTGTTTAATGGATTTACCTTTAGAGTGCTGCATCTGTTTTTTTATCCAGGCATCATGATTTTAGAGACTTATCTACAAAAACAACAAATAAAAATTAAAAATTTATAAAATAAGTTAGGGATTTGAAAATGTGATGAAATTGTTAGTGTTATCAACATTATAAGTGAAAAATGATAATTTAAGTCTTTATCAAACGTGCACTTTCTAGTGTTAATCAGTTTGCTAATGAACAATGTATGTTACTGATAACTAAATAACATCACAAGTTTGTTTTATAGCATAATGTGGCAGTGTGATGGAAGTTTGATGATAATGATTTTGTAGTTAACAATTCAATAGGACACGTACACTGAGGCTAAAATAGACGAGGTTCCTTTGGAGTGGGCTAATCATTATTCTGAAATCCATTTCGCATAATCAAAATGGTTAGTAAAAATTTGAAAATGTACATGCGCCTTATTATTACTTCTCATTTATTAGAGTTTGGAGAAATTTGAGTTGTTTTGTGAAATAGTAATGTTTGAATTAAGTTGTGATGCCTTTTTTAGTTCTTATAATAATGTGCTGATGTCGTTATCTGTGTGAATATTTTTAGTTCTTACAATAATGCTTTTTGATTTCTGATAATTAGTGATTGGGTGCGGAAAGCAAAACAAGGTTTTGTAGGTTGGTTCATAAATAAATATATGTCCTTGTTGTAAATATATGTTTACGTTCACACACTTTTTTACCAGTTGCTTAGAGAATTAGCATAGTTGAATAGATTCACAGTTCAGCTTGAAATCCCAAGCTATTAAGACAGGCTGCAATGAGTTCAGTTTTATGTGCATATTTTTTTAGACTTGTGTAATAATATTAGCTTGATTATCTACCTTATACTTCAATCAACATGACATTTCAATTTTGCAGCATACACAGATTTATGTTCCAATTGAGTTTTTCTTCAATTTCACTTTTGAAAGAGTGGTCGATTTGGACATAACTAACAAGTGGTTTTGTGGACTTGTTTGTAGTCTTGATCTTATTTTCTAGTTTTGCTCAATTGGAAAGCAAAAAATGAAACATGTGAGTGCAATTTCTTAAATATTTGGAGAATTTTATGCTCATTTGTTTCAAATTAGATGCTTCTTATTTTAGTATGCTTTTGACTATATTGTCTCGTATAAGTTGGCTTTGATGGTCCTGAGCTATACATATAACAACAGCATATGTTCGGAACGTAACTGTTAGAACGGCAATGTGTTCTTCTCGAGAGTAGCTACAATAAAGACACTTCTTAAGTATGTAGTTAATAAGGGGACGTGGGAATGAGAACGGAGAATGACTAATGAGAAGTAAAATGACACTTGTGTCCTTAATGAAAATTCAAAATTTCTTTTTATCTCATTTAATAATAGTAGTAATTATCATTATTATTATTATTATTATTATTATTATTAATTATAATGATTAATAATTATAATAGTATCGCTATTACCAAAATAATTATTAGTATTACTAAATTTGGAGAAAATGATGGGTGGGTTACAAGTAAGATTAAGAGCAACTCGTAGCTATAAACAACTAGAAGGTTGGTATTAAATGCCAATTAGTTAGGTTTAGAATAAAATGAGCTGTGCTTTCAATCTATGTGGTTCGGTCAATAACTTCAGAAATGCCCACAACTCATCGTGTTGATAATGTCCTATTTGTTTCTAGTAAATTTCTCTTATAAGTATTATACAGGGTGCTGTGGACGAGTTGAAAACATCTACATAAATTTATTAACAACCAGATTATGTTTCAAGATCCAGAAGACCAGATTATGTTGGTTTCTTTGCTGTTTCTCGTTGCTTGTAGACTGTTAATTGCCTATGTCTTTTTATGTTTACATTGTGACTTTGCTTTTTAGGAATAGTTTCTTCATGTAATAATGATTGGAAAATGAGCAAATCGGTTGCTTGGTTCATCTGCCAAATCTCTAATAGCTAGACAGATGAACGTATATATACTTTGAGATATTCAGTTTGATTATTCACAATGAATAGTGGACACCTAAATATAAATTAGTATATTGGATTCAATTCAGTTTGAAATATCAAACAAATTTCAAGCATAAGCTTAAAGCTTGATTATCCATATATAATTAATGTAATTGGTCTATGCAGATTGCAGATTATATAGGATGTGGTGGAGTTTGTCCTGGGGAGTTTGCTGTCGGTTTGCACGGGTTTAAGCCACTCGAAGCACATGATGTTGGACAATTTCCGGATTTAGGTTCCATGGAAAAAGAAGAATTTCAAGCATATCAACTTACCATTTTAATACCTGAGCAGGCCATGAAAATTTCTAGAGTTGTTAACTTATGCTTCTATCGACACTCTCTTTATGGATTTACATTTTTCTCTTCCGTTGCTCTTATATGTTAATTCTCTTGCCTTTATAGCAAGGATTATCAGATTGCAGTCATGGATGAGAGTATATGCTTGTTTATTTGTACTTGAAAAAATTTGCTATCAACAGTGCAGCACGTGTCAATCATTGAATATAATTTTTTTTTTTGTGACAGGATTTTAATGGATCATTCATTGTATGTAGCCATTGTGATACTTAGTATGTATGCAACTTGGGCTAGTGCAAACCCTTTTGAACTCCAATTTTTTATATGATTATTGTCGTATTTGTGATTGAGAGTTGTGACTTTTAATTTATTGAGGAATGTAATTAAGACTTTAGCTACTAAATAAAAATGGGTGTTTATCAAATATCTTAGCTATTATGCTTTTAAAATTATGTGGAAGCATAGTGGTTAGAAATGCATACCCTAAGTACCTGCATACCATGCCACCAAAATAGAACTCAACTCCAGTTGTTTAAACTTGTGAAAAACTTGAAGTTTTTGTTTCAAAATTCAGTGCTGAGTTATTCAACCACATCCGTGTAATTACTATTACTATTGTTATTGTTATTTTCCTTTTAACACGGTGCCTTGCTATGTCAGGGGAATCATGGGAACCAGAATGATTGGTCCTCAATCTCTGATATTTGATCATGCTGCTCAATTTTTTGCCGTTAATGATTCTCTGTTTGGTCAGTTGGTTGATCGTTGGTTGGAGCGAGGTCTGGGGCGACGGTGCGAAGGCGTGATTGGTGCGCTTGAAGTGGATCTGGTCAATTCACTCCATTTTCCGTATTCACTTCCATGCTACATAAGTGTTGATGGGTTGCGACCTTTCGCCGCTGATTCTTTTTTACTGGCCCAGGTAACAAATCTTTGTTTTGCTTTTGTGTTACTTCTTTTGTTGATTCTATTATGGTTCTTTGCAGGGGAGAGGGGGGAGAGAGAGAGAGAGAGAGAGAGAGAGAGAGAGAGAAGAGGAATGTTATATAATTAAATCACAATGGTAAGTAACTGCTATTTTATTTTGAAGTTTACTGAAGGCAGTGTTGCAATTTGGATCGATCCTCCCAAGTCCAGTACTATGTTACTGATTCAAAGTCCCAAACTCATCTCAATTTTGAGGTTCAACCCCATAAGAAAGATAAGAATATATGAAACTAGAAGCTAAAATTCCATGGTCGCATGATTTCAATTGCATAGGCTCCATGAGTGGACTTAGAATGAAATGGCGGCGATAATGGTTTTGTACCCCTGTTTCATGACTACAATTCCAGCATTATAAGGCAAAAAATGAACTTAAATTCAAAAGTAATAATATTCTAGAAACTAATATAATAAAAGTCCATGGCTAGCACTGGTGGAAGTGTTGGCTGGTGCCTGGAAATGATAGCGAACTTGGCAGGTCCTGTGAGTTCTATCTATAAATTAAATAATATTATTTTAAAATAAAAACTTTTATTTGCGCACGACTTAAGTTTCCCCCGATCAAAGGTAGCATTTTACGTTTTCTTACTCTTTGTATACGTCGCAAAATTTTCCATGTCTGTTTGTTGAATAAACTGTTCATACCAAGAAGGGGAGGAGCAGCCATGTGTGACTTTCTAGAAGGAAATATTATTGGATAAGCAGAAGCAATCTTCCGAGTATACCGATCAGGTTGCCTTTCTATGCAAATGGACTGTAAGTTGATTAAGTTGAGGGGAAAATAAGCTTCAAGAGATTTCTAATCAACATTTCACACTATTTAATTTAACCCCCCTTCTTCCAGCTGCTACAAAAGGACATTGACGTTCTTTGCTTTCTTTCCCCTGACGTTTTCTAAGATGCCAAATGACCCCTCTCCATGTGCGCCTTTTTCTCGACACACACTCTCAATACTGTGGATCCCCACCTATAATACGGCGGCTGTATCTCACACAGTATACAGCCGCCTTTCATTATTTTTTTAATTTATTTATAAACGGAGACTGGTTACCGCTTGTTTTATTTGGTTACACTGAAAAATATTAAAGGTAGATATCATAAACATCCCCTCCTTTTAAGTAAATAACAAAATAATCAATTTAAATTATGAAACTACCAAATACCCCTTCAACTGTACATGAAAATATATTTAAAAAATGAGACTTATTTTTTTTTTCTCAAAATATGTGACTTATTACTAATGAGATATTATTTAAATATAAATAAAAAACATAATTATAGATTATTAAATATTTTTTATTATATTATAAATTTAATGATATTTTGCAAAAAACTTTTATCATATTATTTTATTAATTTTTTGAAGGTCACTGCAATTTGAATATACAGACCAACAATTAATTAGATTTATTTTTAAATATTTGAAACAAATCAGTCCCACAATACATATAGAGTGGTTCAAACCTCCACCCACTAATATAAGAATAGTTTTTGTCCAGCTATTGGATAATTATCCAACAATTATCTTGTTAATTATACCAAACATTATAATTACCGATAAAATATTATTATTTTTTTATTATTAATTTAATACTAGTGGCTAATATTATTATATGACATATATAGAGAAATATAAGGTAACTCAATCTCTTATGTAAATTAATTCATATAAACATATGTGAAATTTATTTATTCTTTTGTATTGCATTATTTTGATAGTTATATTTATTCACTATTTTCAAGTTACAATATTTTCTTAAATACTTATAATCGACACTTCTATATGTTAAATGTAATATTAATTTTTTATCTATTGCTTTTAGTAGTATTGTAATTAATTATTTATAATATTAAACTTATTTTTTACGTTGTTAGTAATCATTGTTACTTTGTTAGCCAATATTAAATTGATTAAAATAAACTCAACTATGATACTTATTATCAATATTAGACATTTTTATTATCAAAATTTGTATATAGTTTATAATCTATATATATGACGTTATTTTAATTTTAATAATGTAACTATTAGTATTATTAGTTTATTAATATTAATTTAAAGGCAGAGCATGTGAGAGCCCAAATATAATTGCTAACTCTTACCTTCCACATGATTTAACTTGGGACATATATCATATTTTTATAAATAATTACATATACATCTTTTTGGACAATTATGCCCCATGACTATGGTGACATAAATTCACAATGTAATTATCAATGTAACAAAGATAAATATTATTTTTTATTAGTATGCATAGCGACAACTCAATTTTCTCTTTACCCATGTGAATACAACTACATAATTACAATTTAAATACAACTACATAATGTTGTATTTATTATATTTAACGTTATATATTTAAAGCATGAAAATTTTACAAATTTTTAGATAATAAAATCAAGTGTCATTGAAAATATAGCAATTAAAATTACGTAGCATTTAGGGTTTTTTTTTACTTAATGACTTAATTTCCTTAATTTCAATCATTTAAGTCATTAAGATTGTTTGTTTTTCAACTTAATGAAGATTTTCAATCATTAAGTTATTAAGCCAATTTTTTAGCTTTTTACTTAATCTAAAAAGTCTGAGTGATATCATCAAAAGATATTCTCCAAAATATCCTTATCTAATTAATTAATTTTCATTTTTACCTAAATAAAATTTAATAATTAGTACTATTTTTTTATTTTTTATTTTCTTTAAGTTAGCATTTTTTATCTTCACAATTTTTTTTATGAATGTTTTTCATATAAAAGCATCATAAACTACAATAAAAATTATTAACATATACTAACTTAGAAAATAGGGAAATTATCATTACACCAGTTTTCCCTTATGTTCATCCAATCACCACAAAATTTTAACATGTTCGTTTCACCACCTTTCTTTTTAAATTTGTATCAATGAGCTATTTTTGCACTAACATCGTTAAATAATTTAAATGAAATGATAATTTTACCCCTAAATAAATTTAAAGACCATTTTATTTTATAAAAACCTTGAGTCACTAAGGAGCTCTTATATATATATACACACACACACATGCTCGCGCACCAGAATATATATACATATATAGTAAAATAAATAAGATGTCGTATAAATCATTCAGGTTCGACTATGTTGAAGTTCACTTACAGTGGAGCACGAGTTTCAGCCACACACGTAAAGTGATAAATAATAAATAATGAATCATAATTAATAATGAGAAATCAGTTTTTTTCAAGGTTATAGTTAAAAAAAAAAGAAAAAAAAAACTTCAACATAACCATAGTCAAATTATTATAAAAAATAAAAGAGACGACTAATAAGTGAAGAATGACGTCACGAAAAACATAAGAAATCCGTTTTTTCAGGGTTATAGTTAAAAAAAGAAAAAGAAAAAGAAAAACTCATTTGCACGATAACGCAATTTGAATCATGTCTTTTTTTTATACACAGACAGACACAGTTGACAGTAAACTCCCTTCAAGTGTCACCCCATTTCGTAAGTCGTTTCTCCAAAACAACATTTTAGGAGAAACCCTCGTTGCCAGCGGGTCACCAAAATCTATTACGAATCTTGAATGTCACATGCTGTATATATTCACTACTACATTCGAGCTCACCAAAATACAAGAATCTTGCATTCAAACCACAAAAAGAATGTGCCCCGAAAATAACTATCAGTTCTCTGTTTTCTGGGATGAGGATGAAAACCTCGTTCACTTCAAGTACCCTCTTCCACCAAGGACGAAGCGAGAGGATGTGAAGGTTGAGATGGATGAAGATGGGAAATTGCTTATAGAAATAAGCGAGGGGGTAAGTTCACATAGTGATCCTCTCTCTTCAGCTTCTCCCTGGATGATCGTATCCGGCTCCTCTTTCTTAAGCTTGCTGAAGAAAAAGGAAGGAGACACCACCAGTCCGATAAGTCCGATGAAATTCAACTTGCCAGCGGGTCTTAACACGAATGGCTTCAAGACTGCGATCGATGACGAGGGCTTGCTAACTCTCACTTTCAAGAAGCTCGTGCCCATTCCTTCCGAAACGCCCTCCGACCTCAAAAACGTTCCCGTGAAGTGGAAGAACAAAAAGGGCGTCTTTCGCTTCAAGGCCTATTTGCCAGCGGGGTCGAAGATGGAGGACATGATGGTTGGCATAGAAGGTCGCAAATCCCTTATGATAGGCATTCGTGATCTGCCGAAGAAAGAGGAAGGGGACACCAGTACTCTCATGTGCTCCAATGGCAAGAATTTTAGGAGCTTCATTTTGCCAGACGGTGTGAACCCGAATGGCTTCAAGACTGCAATGGATGATGCCGGCGTTCTAACAATCACCTTCACTAAACTCAAGCCAGAGAAGAAAGAGCTGGGGCCAATAGCAAAGAAGACACTAGGATGTCTGGCTCAGGCTGTGCTTGCTGCTGGTGTGCTCATATGTGACATCATAAGTGATGCGATTTGTTCAGGAGGCTACTAATAAGTTGGTGTCAAATAGGTATTTGCTTTATGTTCATGTATGTTGTTTCTGTCGTTTATCTGTTAGTGTTTGGGGCGAAAAAAAAATTGTGTGGTGTTGTATCTCCTTTGTTTCGGTGAAATAGAAGAGCTTTGTCTAATAAAAATGATAAAATGTTGTTGGGTAAAACATACGTGTGCGCGCGCGCTTTTTTTTTTTTTAATAGTGTTGAATTAAAAAAAATTGGTTGTTTTCCTGTTCACGATGGGGGAGCTCAAATGTTTCACTCTCATCCGTACGTACGTAATGAGACAGCCACAGGATAAAGGAGTAACTGCAGCTGGGGCAGGTGACCCATCATGCCTAGAATCTGCAAGATAGCGAGATCTATACTTTTTTTGATTAGAGGGTTAGAAAACACGTGCAAGCCAAGAGGAATTGAATGCACCATATTAGCCATGAAGTCCGTAGCTGAATTTATTTCACGGTAGATGTGGGTGACAGCAGTCTGCAATTTCTACTTAATAATTTCCAGACAGCAACAACTAAGGCATAGAACACGTTAGGAACGACCACCTGCTTAGAGATCATTTGGGCAACACAAAGACTGTTCACTTCCACCAACAGTCTTTTTATGCCTGCATCCCAAGCAAGAATTAAGCCTGATACAGCCCCCAAAGCTCAGCCATAAGCACTGAACTCTTCCCAATTCTCATACAAAACCCGGAAATCCAGTGACCGACAGAGTCTCTAATAACACCTCCCGCTCCTGCTTGCCATGCACTTTTACAAGAACCATCTGTATTTAACTTGCACCATGGCCAAGGCGGCGGCAACCAACGAATAAAAATCTCCTTTCTTCTCGGTTGCTGGCTTATGTAAGAGTTATTAACTCTATGAATTTCATTAGCTCTGGCCATGGTATACAGATAGACTGTTAACCTATCCACCCCCTTTCCCGCAACGAAAAACTGGTTCCTCCAGAACCTCATATCCTTTTTTTTTTAATTTTTAGCGCCGGAACTTTTTTTTTTTAAAGGAAAAAAATTTGAGTGCGGGTAATGGGTTTGAGCCAAGGGGCAAGCCATAGTCCCACATTTCTCCTTCAATAACCTCCCATGTCAACGCATTAGAAAGTAAAGGGGAGTAAAGTTAACTTTTGAAGATAAGAACGAGATGACAGAGAAATAAAATGACCCATGTCCGTAGAAATCTACATCAAATTCTCAGGTCTCTGCACTGGCATATACACAAATATTTCAAGATCATGGCAACTTCTGCAACTCATTCCTTTGAGCTTCAAGCTGGCCATCGTATAAATAACTGGGCAAAATATGTTACAACAAAGATTTACCTTCACTGAACTGAAGCCAGAGGAAAAGCCGGTGTCAAGATCAAAGAAAATCGTACGAGGTTTGGCTAAAGCAGTGCCTGTTTGTTTCTTGATAGCTTACGAGATAAGTTGAGAAGACTACTAAATCAGCTGGTGTCAGGTAAGGTATTTGCCAACATCAGGTTCGTGTATGGTGCATCATATTCATGTATGTTGTTCTGTCGTTTATGTATTAGCATTTGTAAATAACTCTAGAGTCTTTTAATTAATGGATCTATCTTCTAAGAGCCGCATTTGGCATATGAAGTTTATTGAATGAAAGCAAATCGGGAGCTGGTCTTAAAAGGATGCCGTTCGAGGAATACAATACAAACAGTAAAATTATTTGAGACAATTTGTATGGCTTCCCTTTGAGTGAAAAATGATCTTTGATTTTTATCATATGTTTCATAATTCTCTCTCTCTCTCTCTCTCTCTCTCTCTGGCCCTTCTCATATTTTGGTTCCACATGTTGGGAATTAGTTGTTGTGGATTTGGTGAAAAAGGAATTTGCTTTATTTGGATCCTAAGAGGCGGCAATCATGATCCTTATTCATTTTTTAGATTTCTTCAAAAATAATATTTCAGTAAAAGAGTGCAGAGTAGTGCACCAACAAAGTAAAAATGAGTAGGACCCATTTTTTTTTCACCTCCAAAATATGTGTTAATGGGATGCGCTCTCTTACTGACTTTTTATTGGCCTAGGTAACAAATCTATTTTTTTTTTTGTGTTTTTTTATTGTTGATTCTATCATGCTTCTTTGCTTAACAAATGTGGAAATTGTCTAATTAAGTCACAATGGTAAGAATCTGCGGTATTATATTGAGCTTTGCTGGATGGTAGTTTTGAAACTTGGGTATTCGAAACCTCAAAATCAGTATATCAAACTAAAAACATAATTACATGATCACGTTATTTCAGTTTGCTTAGGCTATGTGGGTAGACTTAAAGAAATACTTACGATAATGATCATATATAACTGAGGAAAAGAAGAACTAGCATGAACATTTTGCACCACTGTGCTATGACTACAATTCTTACAAAACAACAAGCTTATTTATGTATGCCGCGTAAATATTGAAATGGAGTTAGGTTCATACAAACATCTTATCAAGGCGTACACCATTATTATAAAATTATGTAAGTCAAGCTCCTTCATGCCATGTCCTTTTATGGGTCTAGTTCTGTTTTGATGACTGTTGCATCTTAAGGTTAATGGAATGACACCTGCTGGACAAGTAATCTTGAGCCATTTTTTCTTTCCATTTTTGTTTGTAATTATATGTTGCTATGAACTTTAGTTTGATTATAATGAATAAATAAATGTATTACTGAATTTCAGAAATGAAGCAGGTAGGAAGAAGAATTAAGCGTAATTGAGATTGATATATAGAGGGGTACTGTGATGATCCAAGCATTGAAGGCACAAAGATCCCTCTCTGTTGGATTACCAACGAGCAAGGACATCAAAGAAACCCCACCGACTAGGCAATTTAAAGACAATCTGTTCTACATAGATTCACTAATTCTCTAATATCAATTACTTGTTGTGTGTTTTGTCAAGCATTCATTGCTTTTTGGGACTTGGTTGAATGTTGTGCAAGTTTGACAATTATGATATCTGTGGAACTTATATCGTAGCTTTTGTTATGTCATGACATCGCAGCTTCGGTTTAGTTTCAATTGTCAATGTCACCATCGTGATTCATGATGTTATGGAAGTTCATCAATGTTTATCTTCAGCTACGTGAGCTAGTTTACTGCTGCATATTCTTTTCCTGACACATGTTGTTTCACATTTTTAGCGGGGAGGAGTATTGTATATGATGCTTTAATATATAAAAATAGAAATGAAAGGTCAGCATCTCAAGCACAAACTGATGTACACAAGACTTGCTCAAATGGGTACGTATAACAAAAAGATGGAAGCATGACCATTGCCAATGGCGGAAGTCTTGGCAGTGGGGCCAGTGGTGCTTGCAAAAGATAGCGATCGAGCTGGCACACTCATCACAAAACTTGACAATCAATGAATTAGGCTCCGGTTAAACCCGTTAAGTTTCCTTATCCTTACAAAACATGGCAAAATTTTATTGTTGATTTGCTTTTATGTTAATTCCCTTGTTCATTCGATTATATATGTATCTTATATAATAAATTATTAAATGGGTAACTTAACTAAGGCCTTAGCCGCCTTACCTTGCCTCCCCCATTTAGTCATTTTCTTTTAATTATTAAATTATTAATTTTAGGTGGTGCGGACCAACATTGGATCAATTTGTTGGCATGCATGATCTGAGAGATAGGGATGGCAATAGGGAGGGTTCAAGGTGGGGTTTATGATCTCCGAACCCGTCCCATTCACGAAAAAATTTTAATTGAGGATAATTTGAGTTTATTCCCAAAAGTCTCCGAATTGAGTGGAGATTGAAACAGGAGCCGATTCCTATTTAATTTTTATTTTAAAAAAGAAAGAATACTTTTTAAAGAAAAAATTAATAATTTTTTAATATTTGAGTCTCTTTTTTTTAAAAAAAAAATTTATAATCGTGGACATACAAATTTAAAAATAAAATTACATCAAATTTGAACAACCTCCAAATAAATGAAAACAGAATTATTCTAAAGTCTTTAACACAACTATAAATGATCAAATTTTACAAGACAAATCAAAATAATGTTTTATCCTTAAACATAAACTTGTAGTATGAACCGACCCGTCCTGCACCTCAGGACGAGTCTATCTAAACTCGTCTAATCGAATCGATAATAAATCTAATATTTAAGAATTTTACCAAAAATTCAACAGAGTCTCCCTTATAAATTTAACATTCCCAAGCCTGCAATTTATAAAATAACACTCCCAAAATAATTCAATATCCAATCATCCTCCATAACCAACTTCTCAAATCAACATACCAAATATCACCCAAACCATTCTAAGATTAAAACACAATGGTTATCCTTAATTACAAAATATAACAAATAATACAATTCGCAATATCCCGAATACAAAGAAATTTACGACTTCTAGCATCATCACGTGGCCATAATATCTAAATAACTATCGTTGCTGGGTTGATCTGGTGTACCTGCAACCTCCTGGTGGGGGAAAAAATATAATAAAAACGGGATGAGTATAAAACTCAGTGAGATCAGTGAGTGGATAGTAGTTTTTGAAAATTAATCTTACTTTAAAAGAAATAATCATATCATTTTCAAACACGATTTTATCAAACCATATGCGAGAAATCAGTAATAAATCATTTAATATTTAAATCATATTTCTAACCATGAAAAGCATATATATAATATCGTACCAAATAATCATGGAAATCATATCACAATATCATATAGTATACACAAATTTGAAAATCATCAGCAAACAAGTACCCAGGAGAATAATCTCATATCCGGACTTCGACGGACGGGCAATCAGGGAACCATCATGCCCCGGAGCTACAACGGATAGACGGAGAAATACCATCTCATATCTCATCATATCTGTGCATGCATAACTGGTCCCCAAAAGACAAAGCGCCCAAGCACACGGCCCAAAGCCTCTGTGTGTACTCAGACGGACCCCAAAGGCCTATATCACATTTGTATAATTATATCTCATCTGTATTACCATATCTCATCTGTATTATCATATTTCAATATCTGTCTGTATCTCATATTTGTATTTCTGTAATCATCGGTATCTTAATATCTGTCTGTATCTCATATCTATATTTTTGTAATTATCACATTGCATGCATATGCCCCCAAAAGACAAAAGCGCCCAAACACACAGCCCAAAGCCTCTATATGTGTTCAGACAGACCCCAAAGGCCTCTCATCTCATATCATCTATATCACTGTATCTGAAGGGGATGGGTACTGTCTAATGCGTTTAAAAACAACCTCTTATACACATGTACATAAACATATAATCACATCTGAAATCTCATTTTTTTTTATTCAACGCATCTCAAATCCACTCAATTCTAATATCATGCATTTATTAAAAAATGATAATAAAATCATATCACATCGAAATCCACTTTTCTCGTCTTTAAAATACTATCATATTTCATTCAAAATCGATACGGAAAACCATTGACCAAACATTTTAATATAATATCAATGCGTATATAAAATCCATTTCGAAGAAATCATTAAATAAAAGCATCAAATACTTATTTATCAAAACATGTTGTACTGTATCGTAAAATCATTACTAAATCCGAACATTCAAAATTCTTATTTCGCAAACATGCTTTACTATCATAATCACTATGAAAATAGGTTTTGTATATTCCACTCACAGTGACAACGTTCAGACTCAGTGTCAACAACGTCTGCGGTTCGATTCTCGTTCGCGGGTCCTCCTAATAAAGTAAACGACATAATCATTTTCCGTAAATGTGAAATACAACTAATTTTACGCATTAGAGCTCGAAACAAGTATTCATTCACAATCAACTATTCCTGCATGCCTCAAATTACCAAAATACCCCTACATGCCAAACTTACCAAAATGCCCCCAACACCATTATTTATCAAATTATCCTCAAAATCTTCAATTACCAAATGTCCTCAATTCAGATCACAAAAATAACCACAATGCCAGAAATTACTAAATTACCCTCAGAGTGTAAAATTACTAAAAATATCCTTAACAACGTAAATTACTGATTTACCCCAAAATCTCAAATTACCTCACTGCCCTAATCTGAAATGAACAAATTATCCACCATTTCCATAAATTATAAATTTACCCCTAAGTTTTATAAAATTACTGAATTGCCCCTGCCGATCAACGGTGACCGGACTTCAGTCAACTATGACAGAAAGCTCAGGTCTGATAGTTCAGACGTCGGTGAATCCAACGGTGCCAGTGGTGACCTCCCACGCGCAGCGACGGCAGCGGATGGTGCTCCCAAAGCCGTGAGTTTCCCAGTGGTCGGTTGCGACCAAGACGGCATCCCCGGTGGTTGTGGTCGGTCAGAAAGTGATGAGTGTGAGTTGAGGAATAAGATCCAAGTAGTGGCGCGGCTAAAATCCAGCAAAATCGACAGCGATGGTGACGGATTTTGGCTGCGGCTTTTCGAGCTTCAAACAGCGGCGTTCTCGTTAGTTTCCGACGACAAGGACGACATGGGTATGATCGGCGTCTCACAAGCTTCAAAACGATACCTGGCTTGGTCGGAACGATGGTTGGAATCGGCAGCTGGAGTCGGGTCACGTACGCGGGTTTCTGGGTCGGATCAAAATCGGGTCAACGATTTTCTTTCTCTCTCTCGCGCGCCCCATCTCTCTCTTCATCTCCAATTTATGGAAATGCATCTTTTCTCCCCTTTTTTTTAAAGCTTAATACAAATTAAGCTAATACCGAACCTGTGACGAAAATAAAATCCAACTACCCGAGCTTTTAATCGCACTCGATTTGTCTCGATTTAATGCTGCGATAATTTTAAAATAATTCAAACATGATCTAATTAATAAACGCGTTAAAGTTACTCGTAACAAGTTGTAACAATTTTAATGACTTAAAGGGAATGTCGGAATAAAAACTATAATACACTCAATTAAAGAAATCGAGGTGCATATGTTACATAGTAGCTTCTCCGTAACCATCACCATTGATGCACATTCTAAGATTCTTCATAAACCTATAACAAGATAAACAAAGAAAGAAAATAAAAACATGTTCTAACAATTTCAACTAAATACTTGACAAAATAATATAAATTAAAACTATATACCTCTACAGCCTCTACGTTTGTTTCAATCTCTAGCTCCTCATCAAGATTTTTGGCATAGGTCGGAGAGGTAGATGCCACAACTAATTAAAAAAAACAAATAAAAACCAAAATCAAGTTAGTTATTAGTTAATTGTGTGTTTGCTTGTGGATTTGAGGAATGAGAATGAAAGAATGAGAATGAAATCCATATTTATTTGGCAAAATGTAATTTGGGAATGAGAATAAAATGTGTGGGTCCCACACAATTTGGGAATAAGAAATGAGAATCTCATTCCCATAGGGGGTTGAGAATGAAAATGAGTGAATGAGAATTAAATATATGTTTATTTTTGTGTTCCTCTAATTTTTGTATATTTTCCAAATTACCCTAATTTAAATCACAATTAATTTTATTATTTTAAATCTCATTAATAATAATAATAATAATAATAATAATAATAATAATAATAATAATTATCATTATTATTATTATATTTTATTAAATTTATTATTTTAATTATTATTAATTATTGGTATCATTATTTCTATTAATATTATCATTATTAACAATAAAAATAATGATAAAAATAATAATTAATAAAAATAATTAATTTATCATTATTAACAATATTATCATTATTGTTGTTTTTGTTGTTGTTGTTGTTGTTGTTGTTGTTATTATTATTATTATTATTATTATTATTATTATCATTATTAATAAAAATAATAATAACAATAATTAATAATAACTAAAATAATAAAGTTAATAAAATTTAATAATAATACTAATAAATGTTAATAATGATAATATTAATAAAAAAAATAATAAAAATAATTAATACTAACTAAAATAATAAAGTTAATAAAATTTAATAATAATACTAATAAATGTTAATAATGATAATATTAATAAAAAAAAATAAAAATAATTAATAATAACTAAAATAATAAAGTTAATAAAATATTATGATTATAATAATAAATGTTAATAATGATAATATTAATAAAAATAATATTAACAATAAATAATAAATAATAAAGTTAATAAAATTTAATAAAAGTAATAATAATAATAATTTTTGTTATTATTATTTTTAATAATAACAACAACAACAACAACAACAAAAATAATGATAATATTGTTAATAATGATAAATTAATTATTTTTATTAATTATTAATACTATGGGTATTTTGGTAAATTGATTCTCATCCTCATTCCTCGATCCCATTTATTTCGCGAAGTAAACACATCAATGGCATTCCAGCACATTCTTATTCCCATTTATTTTTGGCAAGTAAACATTAGAATCTCATTCCTATTCCAGCTAATTCTCATTCCATGAAATAAATGCACTATAAGTTAAATAAATAAAAATATAAAAATTAAAATGTAAACCATATACCTCTGCAAAGAGCATGCATCCAGCTTTGACTACACGTCAAAGCTGGAGTAAATAGAGAAATTTAAAATTTAAAAATTAATACTATATATATATAAATGTGCAGAATTTAAAACAAAATTAATAAAATAATTAAAATAATACTATTCTGATGAATATAACAAGACATCAAAATTAAAAATATAAAATAAACTATATTAATACTATTCCGATGAATATAACCAACCATAAAAATTAAAAATTTATCTTGTCAGCCATGGACATAACTGATAAGCTCTTATAAAACAAGGACTTTTTAATACTACTCCAATGAATATAACCAGCCATCTAATTTGATAACCATGGTTTGTCCTTTTAATCAAAAATTCATTTAAACAAATCACAAATTAATTTTTAAGGCCAAATTTAAATTGCCATTTAATTGCAATGCACAATTCTTTAATCACAGTGTATTCAACTAGTCATCACAACTCAACTTAACTCTGCTCTACCACATTCACTCCCTCTAAATTCCATATAAACAAGCAGAATCCACTAAAATTGACCTAAAATGTAAACTCAACAAATACCCAATACCACAAAAATATAAAAATAATCAATAATAAGTAGTCAACAAACACAATCACATTAATAAAAATCCTTAAATTTCAACATCACATTAGTAAAGATCCTTAAATTTCAATCAGAAGCTTCTAAGCACAACACCTTAAAAAGTCAAATTCATGAATTTAAGCATAAAAACTAGCAATGCTATAAAGCTAAAATAGAAAAGTAATCCAAAAACAATTTACCAAAAAAATCAACCAAAAGTTTCTAAATTTTAAATAAAACTCAATTACACTAGTGAAGACTTGAAGAAATAAACCCCCTTCCTTGTTGGCACATGGAACCTACAATTACAAGCAAATAAAAACTATTGACACTACCAAGGATGGGAACCTTACAAATTAGAGAGTGATCAAGCAAAGAGTAGCAGAAAACCGCATTGTTGGAGTAAATAAAGAAATTGACATCGTTGTTGCAAAATAGCACCAAACGGTGTTAGATAGCTTAATAGTGGGAATCGGCGTCGGCTTGGAGGTGATGTAATGGCCGGGAAAGGAAGCTCCGATGGAGACTTGGAAGTGGCAATGGGACTGATAGTGTCTTGAGAGAGGCCGTGAGTTTTAGATCTACAGTTTGTATGACAAAGTGCCTCTGCTATTGCTAAATTCAACGGGTGTTAAGTTATGTTCAGAAAAAAAAAAAAACACGAAGATAGGGTCGGGCTGTAATGCAGCGCTGCTTTTCATGCAGCTGCCTTTATAATTTTTTTAATAATGCGGATGTAACCGGCCACCGATACCCTCTTTTTAATTGCTTAAAATGGCAAACGTTAAAAGAAACTATCAAACAGCTCCCTTGTTTTAGGAAATATTAAGATAATCAATTCAAAACTAGTACATTATCAAAGACCCCCTCAACTTTACACAAAACAAATACTTCCTTTTTCTTTTGATTCATGGAAAATATAGTTAATATATTTAACTTATATCTTAAAAGAAATATAATTAAATAAAATTAATTGAACATATCTTTAAATAAAAATACTTATATTATTTTTCCTAATATTACATTATAAATTTAATGATATTTTGCTTTAAAAAATGTAACCTATGTACTAATGAGAATACTATTTAAATATAATAAATGGAAATAATTATATATTAATTAAAAAATTTTAATTTATTAATTGCACTATTTTTAATATTATGTAATAAATGTAATGATATTTTGCTTACAAAACTATCAAAACAATTTTATCAACTTTTAATTATATTAGAATCCGAGTATCTAAACATATAATGAAATCAATTTATTTCCAGATATTTTGAAAAAATCAATTCCAGGATCTCACGATACACATTCAGGGACTTAAAACCCTACCTATTAAAATGAGGACAATATTTATCCAAGTATCAAATAATTATCATTCCAAACATCGTAATTACCCCTCAAATGTTGTTGTTGTTATTATTAGTGGCTAATATTAGTATGTTTTATGTATACCTTCTAAAAAAAATCATATATTACAAAAATATAAAGCATCTAATATTTGATATTTTTAAATAAAACTCATAATCAATCTCTTGTGCAAATTAATTCATACTATCTTAAGTGAGATTAATTAATTTATGTAATCCTTTTTGCTATAATAATTTTTTTTGTTAAACATTAATCAAATTCATAATGGTACATAACATGGATAATTACAATTTGAATCCAACTAATATTGAATAATGTTGTATTATGTTATACTTACAGTTATATAATTTAAGCATGACAATTATATTTCTAAATTAAATTAAATTATTTGAGTAACATTGCACTCACTAAATGGGCACACGATTTGTCTACTAAATGATGTGTAAGTATTATAAAATATGCTCAATCTTACATATATATATATTGAAATTACGTTAATTTATATCACAACTAAAAAAATTAAATTATATAAAAATAAGAAAAATATAAATTCATTTTCATAGTAAGTAGTATTTTTTACTAAATTTACTTTTAAAACATTTTATGCCATTGGGGAGAAATATAGTCTTTTGAATTCATTTTTATTTATATGTCTTAAGCTTGTTATAATCTTTGCCACATGAAATATGTTTTCATTGTAATTCTCGCTAAATTTAATTTACATACTTTTATTCTAATGGTAAAAGAAATTGAATTTGAATATAATTTTTTCAATTTATATTTTTTTAACTGATTAAGCATCATGTTACTGTATTACACAGATATTTACAACTGCTATGACAACAGATTATTACACTGATATTTACAATCAGATATACAAACTGGGACTTATATTATTACATTTTAAATTCTATGAAATAAGTACCCAGACAAATAACCCTCATGGAGAAGGGGTGTCTCCACTCCACTCGCATTTCGCAAGAGAGAAAGACTTTACAAATAATCTCCACACAATTATATTTAATTAAGGGAGTTTGATTCCATGGAGACTCGAACTATTGCCCTTATAGTCATGCTTAACTTTAAAGGTAATGGTTCACCACTGGCCTAAAGCCCAAGAGGCTATTTTAGCTTAAAAACAACTAAATTTACTCCCATGGGTTCAAATATCAACTAGTTTGTTTTTAATTCAAATGATTTATAACTGCATTAATTAGTACCCACAACGTGATTATTAATATACTTACAAAGTAATATATCTCATCTATATTAAATTATCAATATATTTGTAGAAAATTAATTTTATATTAGCACAAAAGTTTTAAATATATCTTTTTTATGTAAAATTTATACATAGAAAAATTTCATCTTGGCAGGTAAAACTACTGCCTCAATGAAAATATTATTTACAAATTATAAAAATGAATCTTTAGATTTTGAGTGGTCACAACAAATTTATCCGAGGAAGTTTTGTCATAAATCATCACTCTTTTGTTATCCTTTTTATTAATTGAAAACTTTCACTTTTTTTTTCTAATTTCTACCGAAAATATAAATACTCACATTGTGACATTTTTTTTTTGGAAACCCTAACCACTCTTCTTAAATCGTCAAATACACGCATTCACGTCAAACCCTCACAAGCCAGCCAACAAGCAAGCAGTCATCACCGTCTTCATCCTATGCCTGTTACGGTCCTGTCTATCAGCCACTAGTACTCACCGTATCTCACTTTCTCTATACTCAAATCTTAGACCTATGAGCCGAATCAAGTGGTGGATTTCAATCAGAGGCTGTCGTTGACCGTTTGAAAGAGCCATCATCTCTTGCGCTGTCGAAGCACTGAGAAGGTTGAGGATCAAATTCATTAAAACCAATCGGGTTATAACTTATAAAAAAAAAGGCAAAAAAGTTCAAAGCCGAATCCCCAAACCTAATTCCCAAATTCCCAATTTTCTAAAGCCACAAACCCGAGGAATTCTTAGCCAAGCAGTTGGATTTTTTATTTCTCTATTTATAGGTGTAAAAATAAGAATTTTATTATTTGAAATTGTCTCTAACCAGAGTTAAAAACATAGGCAAGGATTGCAGCAAAATGAAAAGTTATAAAAAGCCTAAAAAGAAACCAAAGCAAGGTAGGAAAACCTTTATCTATTTGTTTTCTGCTATATATGTAAATGCAAAATAAGTTATCAGTTCTCTATCTAGAGTGTGAACATAGCGGAGTTCGATGATTTATTTTATTTTTTAAAAATTATATGAACTATTTTTATATAGATTTTGGCACCAAGTAATATAATATAGTACATGCTGGCCAATGTAAATTTGAGCCATGAGCTTGTTTTTCTTGCTTTAGTATGGGGCTAAGTGAGCGTTGTTTTGTATAATTTATTTAATTCTCTTCGGTAGAGCCAAGTGTTTAAAGCTGATGATGGAATGGAATCAGCCTGAATTTTTTAAATCTTAACATTTGGATTTAGAATGAATTTTGAAAATTTGCTAGTTCATAATTCTGAATATCATTTCTTTTTTTTGCCAATGCGAAGTTGTGTCAGTTTGGTATTGTGGTTTTAAATCCTTTTATAAAAGATAATTGTTAAACATTTTTTTTGCCCCAAAAGATTTATTTACTAAATCTTGTTATGTATTCTAAATATTATTTATTTTTTCCCAGCCTTATTTTCTAATATCATTTATTTATTTATTATTATTTTATTTTATTGCATGCAGAGACTCTTGAAATATAGCAGCCTTTAAAGTCTATCTTTTGGAAGCTGTAAATTGATTTAGTTTTGCATTGGTTTTATTTGATGTTAAAAAGTTTTAAAACATGTTCAGATGAATGGAAATTTTGATTTGCTTTACTTTTTAGAGCACTGGATAAATTAATAGTGCATTATAATTTCATTTACAAACAAATGCCAATAAACCATTTTAAAAAAATTAAACGGGCCTAGATCATAATCATAAATGTTGTTACTATATTGTCATATTTTCAAAATGCCATACATTAGTCATATTAAACATTGAAAAATTATTTTAGTTAAGTCCTGAAAAATTGAAAAATTATTTAAAAGAAGGTGGTACTCGTTGAAACAAAAATGATTTTAGTAAATTATAATTATTTAAGTGATAAATGAGCATAAATGTGAACAAAGGTCAAAATTTCAAATATAGATGAAAAAACTCATGATCAAATCTCGCCAGGTGTTGAGTAATGATTTCAACCAAAAAATGATATTTCAACACTTAAGTTTTGTAACTTGCAAAAAGCAATTGCATAATCAAAATGTTAATTATATCTTAATAATCTAAAAGAGTGCAAAAATAGCGTAGGGTATATGTACATCCTTATTATATTTAATTATAAATCCCACAAGATATGATATTAATAATAATAACTGTAGTAATATCCAACAAGCACACAGAAAAAAAAAATAGAGATGTTCAACTAAAATATATTAACTAAGCTTTAATCTTATTAAACTATTTTTGTAACTTAACTTATATCATCATAGCTTTAGAAGCATAGCAATTGCAATCATTCTTACTTGTTATTTATTTATTTACCGTGGACGTTATGAAAAACTAAAGCAACTAATTTGAAAAGTAAAGAGAAAGATGAAAATAAATGCATAGATGTATTTTTAATATAATTAAACACTATTAATTAAAATGATCATAATGAGAATATATATGTATAAAAATTAAAAGCTCACGTATACATACAATCAAATTCAAAAGATTGCATGAAGTAATGAAGATGAAAAAAAAAAGTACTTAGATTATGGACTCAAAATGCTGAAATTGATGAAGGGTTGCAATAAAAAATTCTTAGTATTATGTGGCAAATTGATATTTGTTAAAATAGTAAGGGGTCAACCATAATTGGCCTTATTGATATTATTGTTATTTTCAAAAAGTAATTTATTATTAGTAAAAAAAAAAGGACTTGAAACATGTCCCGGTAGTGTTGGAAAATAATAAAAATAATAGGAACATAAAACCATAATTAGAGTTTAACAAGAGTTGAGGAGCATAACCTAAAAGTTTGAAGAACTTAACAAGAACTTGATAAAGTTTAACAATAAGTTGAGATCTAGAAAATGAACTTGAAATATTTAACCAAAATATTAGAAATCAATGAAAAGAATTGGAATACAAAACCAAAAAGTAGTGAGAACAAGAGTGGAAGAAGTTAACCCAAAAGTTAAAATAACTTAACAAGGATTTGATAAATTCCAACGCGAAGTAGGGATCTAAAAAGTAAATTTGACATATTTACCCAAAATTTAGAATTCAATAAAAAGAACAGAAATATTGAACTAAAAAGTAGTAGAAAAATAAGTTGGAACAACTTAATGATAACTAGATAAAGTCTAACAGGATATAGAGATATAAAAAATGAACTTGAAATTTCAACCTAAAAATTTGGAATTTAATAAGAAGAGTGGAAATATAGAACGAATTACCGGTGGAAAAATGAATTGAAACAACTTACTAAGAATTTGATAAATTTTAACTGAAAGTGGGGATTTAGAAATTGAACTTGAAATTTACATACAAAATGTTAGAATTCAATAAAAAGAGTAGTAATATGGAACCAAAAAGTAGTGGAAAAAAGAATTGAAAATGTTAACCAAAAATTCAAAAAGAGTTACTAAGAATAAGATAAATCCAACAATAAATAGGGATCAAAAAATAAACTTGAAACATTCATGAAAAATATTGAAATTATATGAAAATAGTATAAATATGGAACCAAAAAATGGTGGAAACAAGAGTTGAGGAACATAACCTAAAAGTTCAATGAACTTAACAAGAACCTGATAAAGTTCAACAATAAGTCGAGATCTAGAAAATGAACTTGAAATATTTAACCAAAATATTAGAAATCAATGAAAAGAATTAGAATACAGAACAAAAAAGTAGTGGGAACAAAAGTGGAAGAAGTTAACCCAAAAATTAAAATAACTTAATAAGGATTTGATAAATTCCAACGCGAAGTAGGATCTAAAAAGTAAATTTAGCATATTTACCCAAAATTTGAATTCAATAAAAAGAGTAGAAATATTGAATCAAAAAGTGGTAGAAAAATAAGTTGGAACAACTTAATAATAGTTAGATAAAGTCTAACATGATATAGAGATATAAAAAATAAACTTGAAATTTCAAACTAAAAATTTGGAATTTAATAAGAAGAGTGGAAATATAGAATGAATAACTAGTGGAAAAATAAATTGAAACTACTTATTAAGAATTTGATAAATTTTAACTGAAAGTGGGAATTTAGAAATTGAACTTGAAATTTCCAAACAAAATGTTAGAATTCAATAAAAAGAGTAGAAATATAGAACCAAAAAGTGGTGGAAAAAAGAGTTGAAGATGTTAACTTAAAATTCAGAAAGAGTTACCAAGAATATGATAAATCCAAAAATAAGTATGGATCAAAAAATAAACTTGAAACATTCACGAAAAATACATAAATTAAATAAAAAGAGTAGAAATATAGAACAAAAAAATGGTGGAAACAAGAGTTGAGGAGCATAACCTAAAAGTTCGAAGAACTTAACAAGAACCTGATAAAGTTTAACAATAAGTTGAGATCTAGAAAATGAATTTGAAATATCTAACCAAAATAGTAGAAATCAATGAAAAGAATTGGAATACAGAACCAAAAAGTAGTGGAAACAAGAGTAAAAGAAGTTAACCCAAAAGTTGAAATAACTTAACAAGAATTTGATAAATTTCAACAGAAAATAGAGATCTAGAAATTGAACTTGAAATTTCCAAACAAAATGTTGGAATTTAATAAAACGAGTAGGAATATAGAATCAAAAAGTGGTGGAAAAATAAATTGAAATAATTTACTAAAAACTAGATAAAGTTTAACTAATTATAGAGATATAAAAATAAACTTGAAATATCTACTCAAAAAGCTGGAAGTTGATGAAAAGAGTGGAAATATAAAACCAAAAGCTAGTGGAAAAATGAGTTGAAACAACTTACAAAAATTTAGATAAATCATTACTAGAAATAGGAATTTGAAAAGTAAAGTTGAACCATGTATTATAAATATTGGAATGTGACAAAATAAGTAGGAAAGCAACTATTTTGTGATATATTTATATATTTTTTTATATTTTTTGTACTATTTATAACTTTAAAATTATTACAATCTTTTTCCTCATTTAATTACAATTTTATCTTTTTTTCCTTTTTTTATAATTTTTTAACATTAAGAACAAACAAAAATATAATTTTTATTATATGAACCGGTTAAAAACCGGTTGTACCGGTTGCATGCAAGCGCTGTATGAGATACAGTGCTGCATGCTAGGTTGACTCACGAAGATAAGTATTGTCAGTGAGTTTGAAAATGGGTTACTACCCCCTCGGGTTTCACTAGCTTCAACGTCATGTCCATTCTCTGGCTGCTCTTGTCTAATCAATTACTTTACAGCAGCTTCTGTAAAATTTAAAAATCAAAAAATGGGTCATTTACGTTGTTGCTCTCAACTGCTTAATGGGTGGCTAACTCTTATACACGGTCCGGAAGGATGTTGTTAATATATGCATACATTCTCTCTAAGTGTAGTAAAGATAAATCTTAAGGGTAGTTTTTAAAAATTACCCGACCCGCAATCATGGCTGTAAGTGATACAAGCAGTGGGCAACGCTGACGTTACATTAGCTGTACGTTACAGCTAAAAATTTTTAAACCCTCAAAAAAAAAATAATTATTAAAAAGGTCAATAATTTTTATTCTTTTACTTTACACCCCCAAGCTGCAGCCAGGTAACAATATCTCGAGTATTTTAATTTTTTTGAAGTTCTCCATTTATATTTATAGCAAATTTAGTACCAAATTACTCTAACTTTTATTTTATTTTATTTTATTGAATCTCTAATTTATTTAATCTTATATCTATTGAGTATTTATTCATTATATTAATGATCTCTTATTTTAATATATCATGATCACTAATGTTGAAGTTTTTTATGAATTGTTTAACTTTATTAAATTATTTACTTAGTTGATCTCTTGACTTTTTGATTTATTTTATATTTCCTTCATTGAAATTATTAATTTTTAATATTTTGTTTACCCTTTCGATATTATTTATAGATTAATTTGAGTTTTCTAATTTATTTAATAAATACAATGACATTTAATTTAATTGATTATTTCTCCACATGTTTAAATTATTGATTAAATCAAATGGTTGAAATCTTTCGTTAGAGGTTTTGGTAATTTATTCACTGTAATATCTTTTTAATAATTCATTAGATTTATAAAATATATATCACATATAATATCTTTTATAATTCAGGATACTAAATTTAGATTAAAAAATCTATGTGACAGCACTGATGGTATGTATTTCGAATGGAAAATAGATTGAATGTGTGTGTATGTTAGAAGAAAAATCTAGTCTATGACTCAAGAGAGAAAAGAAATTGTAAATATAGATACAAAAATTTATTAAGAATTTGTGGATTTTTATAAATATAATAATAATTTAAATCTTTATAAAAATATAATAAAAAATTTATAAAGTTTTAAAAATAATTATAGAAGAAATGGATGAGAAAATCATTTAATTATAAAAAATAATGAGGATTTATTTGCAAAAATAAGTAAATATATGATTAGAAATAATATTTTTTGTAAATTACAATTACACCTATATTTTATTTTAGGTTAAAATTTTTTTTATCCATTAAATTTAAAAAATATCAGAATCAATGGACTATATTTATTTATTGTTTGTTACATCATTTGTAACATAAGTTTTGCCAAGCAGTGACTTAGTCCTTTCTAGGAAAAAGCACCTCTTTCCATACACGGACAAACACAATTGACAGTTTTACACAAGTGATACAGTTTTTAAAAGTCTTCAATTAATAAAAGGGCGTATCTAAAAAAGTTGGTAGAATTCTAGTTGACGAGACAAGTGACCTCACGGGAGGTCCCACAAAAATTGACGTGGCAGTCAACCAGTGCGAGACGATTGGCCACGAGGAAGTCTCCCAAATTTTGGGACCCACGGGACGACTTTTGTCGGACGTGCATGATTCACGAATGTCTATTTTACGATTTACACAACAATCAGCGCGTAACGAACGCGCCTCCGTAGGATTTACCGATTACCACCATTGCGTTTGGCGGCGAGAGAGAGAGAGAGAGAGGGAAAAAAACGAAAGAAGAAGAGAATATGTTCTTCAATATGGGTGGTGGTAGCTAAAGCCAACACAGATGCGTAGGCATAGTGCGTTATTATCATTATTAATCTTTAATCTTTTCATTCATTTTACATACCAAAATCTACGCCTTTTATTTTTGTTTTGTTTATTGAACTTTATGAGATAAAGCGGTGCCCCCCCCACATCCAAAAGGGCGTTTTAAAGCCTTCTTTTGCTTTACTACCAGTAATATAAAATAAATAATACCTATTCTTCTGTGTATTATATATGAATTGTATGCAACACTCATGTCGCTGTCAAATTTATGGTTTTAGTTTAATTTAATTCTTTATTAATATACATTTTTAATCATTGCTTTTTTCTTTTATCAATGGGTCTTTAGTCAAATGGGAGAAGTCTTACACTTATAATGTTAAATGCAAGGGTTCGAGCCTTCATAAGAGTTTTATGAATGTTAGTTTCAGTATTTCCTCAATTATCAACTAATTGAGTAGAGACAGTCTCTCCCTTACGAAATGTGAGTGGAGTAGACACCCATCGAATATCAGAGAGGATTTAAAGTATCTGCGCAAGTACTTCAGTGTGTCAATATATAGTGGTAGTTTCAATTGTATAGTATGATTGTAAATATTAATTGTAATATCTTATATAATATCAGTAACAATATGTGTATAACAGAATTAAAACAAAAACATTCATTGCTTTTTGGGACTTAGTAGAATGTTGTGGAAGTTTGACAATTATGATATATGTGGAATTTATACAGTAGCATTTGTTATGTCATGACATCGCAGCTTAGTTTTAATTTCAATTGTCAATGCCACCATCGTGATTCATGATGTTATGGAAGTTCATGAATGTTTGTCTTCACCTATGTGAGCTAGTTTACTGCTGCATATTCTTTCCCTGGCGCAGATGATGTTTCACATTTTTAGCGGGGAGGAGGATTATAAATGGGAGAGGGCTATCTTACAGATTCTGTAAGTAACAGCCCTCCCATGAATACTGCTTGGCTGTGGGCCCGTGTGGGACCCACAACCAAGTTTGTGTGTGATCAATGATGCTTTAATACGTAAAGTAGAAATGAAAGGTCAGCATCTCAAGCACAAACTGATGTACACAAGACTTGCTCAAGTGGGTATAACAAAAAGATGGGAGCATGACCATTGGCAATGGGGGAAGTCTTGGCAGTGGGGCCGGCGGTGCTCGCAAAAGATAGCGATCGAGCTGGCACACTCATCACAAAACTTGACAATATATGAATGATAGGCTCCGGTTAAACCGTTAAGTTTCCTTGTCCTTACAAAACGTGGCAAAATTTTATTGTTTGTTAAACAATATCTTTGATTTGCTTTTATGTTAATTCCCTTGTTCATTCGATTATATATGTATCTTATATAATAAATTATTAAATGGGTAACTTAACGAAGGCCGCAGCCACCTTACCTTGCCTGCTCCATTTAGTCATTTTCTCTTAATTATTAAATTATTAATTTTACGTGGTGCGGACCAACATTAGATCAATTTGTGGGCATGCAGAGACAGTGACGGCAATGAGGCGAGTTCAGGGTGGGGTTTATGATCTCCGAACCCGCCCTATATCCGAAAAAATTCTAATTGGGAATAATTTTGGTATGTTTTTAAAAATCTCCGAATTGAGTGAGGATTAAAACGGGACCGATTCCCATTTAATTTTTATTTAAAAAAAGAAAGAATATTTTTTACAGAAAAATGAATAATTTTTTAATATTCGAGTCTCTTTTTTTTTCAAAAAATTTATAATTTTGTACATATAAATTTATAAATAAAATTAAATATGATCAAATTTGAACAACCTCCAAATAAATGAAAATATAATTATTCTAAGTCTTTAACATAATTATAAATGATCAAATTTTACAAGACAAATCAAAATAATGTTAAGCTTTAAACATAAAGTTGTAATAGCTTCTCTCTAACAATCACCATTGATGCACATTCTAAGATTCTTCATAAACCTATAACAACATAAACAAAGAAAGAAAATAAAAATATGTTTTAACAATTTGTGACGATTTATTTTTTAAGACGGTCTTTCTACTACTAATTTGTGACGATTTATTTTTTGTCATAATAAATATAAGGTGACTAATTTATTATCTTTAGTGACTAAATTTTTTGTAATAGAATATTATTTTTCTTGTAGTGTTAATCTAATAATACATGTTCTTTTTTTCATGGAATCCACACTCAAATCACATTATTTTTTTCAAGTATACCAACTGCCAGATGATAAACTAACTAAGGAGGGAAACAACAACAATAACATCAATTTAACAAATAGTCATATGTGATTTATAAATAATAAAATAAAAAGCAAATAAAGTATTAACTTGTACGTCATTTTTATTGAATGAAGAGATGAGGGGTTGTTTGAAATTTGGGGGAATCAATGAAAACCAATTGTCGGCTGCCACTACTTTTTTGCTTTTGGAGATGCCGAAACAAGAAGATTTAAAAATTTAATTAATATTAATATTTATGGGTTTGATTTTAGTTTGCAAAGTGCATCTCTTTTGATTTGTTTTAAAAATTTGAAGTATGAAAATTTAAGTATAACCGTGTAGTTGGGACTGGAATATAAATTATTGGGAATTTAAGAAAAATTTATTAAAAATTTTAGGCTAACCAAATTATTAATTATTATTATAATTTTCAGCGAGGACTCAAGTCCACGCATGTCCCAAGGGAAATCCGCCACCGGCAGTATGTAACTAAAAATTGAAGCATAGCCACGAGCAGGCTAGGAGAAACACCCGTGTGAGCGCAATGGAGACAACGAGGCAAGTCTTGGCAGTGGGGCACAGGCGTCTGCAAAAGTAGTGATGGAGCTACTCACCAATTACAAAACTTGACAAATTGATGAATGATAGGCTTTTGGTCAAGGCCGTTAAGTTTCCTCATCTGCTATAAAACGTGGCAAATTTTTATTGTTTGTTAAATAATTTCTTTGATTTGCTTTATGTCGATTGGATTATATATGTGTCATACGTAATAAATAGTTAAATGAGAAACCCAACACGTCTCATCGGTTTACTCTTAATGATTAAATTATTGTCTCTTAGCATTAATTTAGCACGAGGACCTACTACCACTTTAGACTTTTAGCCTGGGGGCCCTCGGACAAACCGCAGATGAACAGCATGCCACTAGTAGCTAAAATCACAGTCACCTTTTTCCAATTGCGTAACGAGGTAAGCGAGCTGCATGGACGGAGATAACGATATTACGATAATCAGAGGAAAGAACTAGCGGGAACAATAATGTAAAATAATATACCACCACATGTTTGTTTGATTTATATAAAAGAATTACACTTTTACAAATGCCTAAAATAGAAATCATGAAGGATAGCTTTTTTCAGTATCTATATAAAATAATTACGCTTTTACAAATGCCTAAAGGAGAAATCATGAAAGATCAGCATTTTTCGGTGTCTGTTCCCGCTCGCACTGGCGCGTGTGTTACAGTATTCAACAAATTTCATAGAAATATAAAAGAGAAATAATGAATTATCAGAATATCAGCTTTTCTCAGGTCTGTTGTTACACTTACACCATTACACCATTCCTGCTAGCACTGGTGTGTGTATTTTTTTACGCTCTCCAAATACTAACCGTCCTATTAACATACTTTGACCATGGAGGGTTGAGATTTTGGACGCCACTATTCGCAGTATGCACCTCACTACACTGGGTCATACACACCCAACCGTCCTTGTCTTGACCCGATGCTCCAAGTTTAGCCGCGTTTTTCCTTTACGTGATCACATCTGAACCGTTGGATCGTGCATAAACTATTCCAGGACGCGCATTAACGACTCCTGGACCTGCATGCTGACCAACTTACCACTTCAGACACAAACAATTTGCCTTTCCCTCCCATGAGTGTCGTACGCTATATTTTCTTGCCCACGACTCCCTCCCAGAATCCAAGAAACCCCAGCATTCAGGCCTCAAAATGAGAAATAACCCATATCAGCTGCGCTCTGTGTTCTGGGATGAGGATGCAAACCTCGTTCGCTTCAAGTGCCCTCTTCCAATAGGGACGAACCAAGAGGATGTGACGATTGAGATTAACGAAGATGCGAATTTGCTTACAATGAAAAGCAAGGTGGTAAGTTCACATAATGATCCTCTCTCTTCAGCTTTTTCCTCGATGATCATATCCGGATCTTCTCTCTTAAGCTTCCTGAAGAAAAACAAACGAGACCCCGCCACCCCGATAATCTCGATGGAATTCAAGTTGCCAGCGGGTCTTAACCTGAATGGCTTCAAGACTGCAATGGATGATGCCGGCGTTCTAATTGTTACCTTCACTAAACTCAAGCCAGAGAAGAAAAAGCTGGTGTCAGTAGCGAAGAAGATACTGGGATGTTTGGCTCATGCTGTGGCTGCTGCTTGTTTTCTGATATGTGAGAAGATATGTGATGATGCGATTTGTTCATGAGACTAATAATAAGCTGGTGTCAAATAGGTATTTGCTTTAGGAAAATGCTTGGTATCTAGAGCGGCGAGAGAAATCTCTCGCCCTTTTTAATTAAAAAAATTAAAATATCAAAAAAATAATAAAGAAAACAGAAACGACAGCACATGCTGCCGTTTCTCTCGTGTTTCTCTCGCCCTTCTAAATACCAAGCATTTTCCGTTCTGTAATTACTGTTGCGGTGTCTACATGTGGAGCGAAAAATAAATGCTTTTTAAAAATTTTTTTTTTAAACTTACGCAATAAGATATCCCCACTGTGGAATCTGCAAGATAGCAAGGTGTATCTTTTTTTTTTTAAAATTGTTAGCACTGGAATCTTTTTTTAAGTGAAATAGAAGAGCTTGTCTGATAAAAATGATAATTGTTGTATCGCCTTTTTTTTCAGAGAAATAAAAGAGCTTTATCTAATAGAAAATGATAATTATTGAGTGAAAAATAAATGCTTTTTTTAATAGTGTTGAATGAAAAAGAAATGTTTGTTTTCCTGTTTCCAGCCGCCTCCCGCATCACCCCTCACCGCCGATCACCACCCAACCAGCCGGAAGCCCCTTTGCTAACAGTTACCGCCCCAAAACGTAAATCCAAGTTCACGGGTTCCCCATTAAAATCTAGCCGCCATCTCCTCCACCACCTTTGGTGGTGTTTTACAGCCGCTTGAACCCTCCTCTGTCACCGCGTGTCGGTCCAAAGCGACACAATAAACCCTAGTTCGTTGCCATCTTCCCGTGGCGCCACCACTCATTCCTGCCATTGCTGAACCTGATGTGCTGCCAGCGGTTTACTCCACATCATCCCAACAGCAACAGCCGTCGCTTAGCCTCCCACTGCCGCTTTTGGCCCTCTGACTCCGAGAGCCTCCTACAATCCAAATCCGACTCTCACCAAACCCTAGCGGCTGCCCTCTTTCTTTGGCCGCTCACTCCTTCGCCGGTGATGGTGGCTGCCCTCCTTTGTTGCCTTCACAGCCTCCACACAGCCAACAAACATCCAACTCCCAACTTGGCGGCCATGATTCACGCTTCCTGCCTTCATCTAGACTGCAACAGCGGAGAAGATGATAACAGGTATAAGAATATGAATTTCTTTTGCTTATTTGGTTTTTCTTTGCACATAAAAATTTATATTTCATGATTGATAATTTATATCAAATTAAAAAAAAAAATTCTGTGACACAACCTTTATACCCTATATATGGATATGCAAATATGAATTAGGAGATTTTGTTCTGTCCAGTTTTAAAAATCTGACAAATTTCAAGCATAAGCTTCAAGCTTGATTATCCATATATAATTAATGTCATTGGTCTATGCAAATTAATTGGAGATATTTAGGAAGTAATGGAGTTTGTCCGGAGGAGTTTGCTGTTTGGATTACTCTTGTTTATTAATTCTCTTGCTTTTTATAGATTGGAGTCATTGATGAGAATATATGCTTAATGCGCCCTAAGTACCTGCATATCCTGCCACCAAAATAGGACTCCCCTCGAGTTATCCAAGCTTGTGAAACTTGAATTTTGTGTTTCAAAGTTTAGTGCTGAGTTAGCCAACCACGCCCATGTAAGTATTATTCATTACGACTATTATCATTATTGCATGTACATTTTGCACCACCGTATTATGACTACAATTCCTGCAATGTAGTAAGCTTGTTTATACATGCCGCATAAATATTGAAATGGAGTTAGGTGTATGCAAGCATCTTATCAAGGCACATATGAACTTAAATTCAAATATGGCATTAACATTGTCACATGGTGTATGGATACAAGCTTACCCTTCGTTCTAGATCTCTTTTGTTAATATTTTTTTTCCATTGTAACGAAAATGATATTTCCGATTTTTTTACTTGACTACGAACGTAATTATAGTTGCTATGGCCTTGTAGGCACGGTTGGCAGATTTGGTAGTTTTTAAGCCAACAAAAAAAAATCAAAATTACATAAATTAGATAATTAACTCAAATTATTAACGGCAATATTGTCATAACACCTGCATAATATTTCATTTTCATGGATGTCTAAGGTTTGTAAAATAACTTAAATTGATGAGGGCCAATAAGAACTTTTTCGTTGAAAAATAACTTTTTTTTTAGAATCGTTGTAAAATAACTTAAACTATGAGTGTATGGAGGTTAAGTATAATATTTTTAAATTTAAAGGGTTTATAACCCATATTAATTGGGATTCAAATTGAGACTTAGATGATGGGATACCTCATATTGCTCATTTATATTTACACATCCTTTACACGGCTATTGCGTATACAAAATAATGCGCATAGAGAGAGAGAGAGAGAGAGAGAGAGAGATGAGAAGGAATACAAATAATATCTAAGTTACAAAAAATCAAATATAATAATAAAACTATGGTAATATATCCAGGATAAAGAACCCAAAAAAAAAAAGATAACCTAATTAAAGCATTAATATATGTTCTTAACAAAGTGGGGAAAATATTGTGTGAAAGGAAAAAAAAACATATGTATATGTTACATGAAAGACAAAAAAACTGTAATTTTTTGTAATTTACTTATTATTAACTTACAAGTTCATTGAAACTCAAAATCAAGATCTGAGATCATCGAAAGACTCTTTAAATTAGATTTTATATCTCATTTGAAGAGTCACATAATAAAATTTTTTTCAAAAGACTCCTTTAATGAGATTCTTCAAATAAGATTGTCATTCTTTCTCCTCAATATTAAAGAGAAAAAAAATACTATTTAATTTGAAGAATCTTATTTTAAAGTGTTTTAGAGTCTCTAATTTAGTATTAAATTATTTTTTATTTTATTATTCTTGAAGAGAGAGAAGTGTTATAATTGCTACTATTTTAGTAGAGGAAAAAGTTTGATTAAAATAAAATAAATTTATTTTTATTTAAAGAGTTTTGTGGGAGATGTCCTATTTTTTCACTCCTTTATTTATCAAATAGGTAAGTAAATAAGTATTTGAAGAATAAAATTAAAAATTTATATTGGTGATGCTTTACGAAGACCACTCTTTAGATGGAACTAGTCCTTGGCTTAAAAATAAATTGCACCAAAAAAAAGTGTAAAATGCTAAAAAAAAATCCGGACTTCTAGATAAAATAATAATAATGAAAAAATACTGAAGTTTATGCTTATCCAAAAATACAAAATTGTTGATCTAGTAACGTTCAATTTTTTTGGACGGTTTGAATTGAACATAACCTTCCAGAGATTTCTTCTCAACAAGTGGATATGTGTGCTCGCACTACTTAATTTGACCCCCCACCAGCCGGCTGCTAGTTTTGTCCATGTCACATCACATTACACTGATTGTGTTTGAAATTTCGAGGACCTTTCTATGTTATAGAATCTGTAACATATAACCACCCAAAAACTAGTTTCTTTATACCTCTAAGTGTTGCTATTCAAATCCAATTAAAAAAAAAAAGTGTTGCTATTCAAACAATTCAGGGGTGGTGGAAAATTTGTTTTGGCTGAGTTGTAAGGCCATCTCTAATGTGACACTAAAATTAACACCAAATCATTTTTTATATTATTTTTTGTATAAAATATTTCTTCAATGTAACACTAAAACCAACACTAAAATGGTGATATGAATAGTATTACACCAAATATGATTTAATACTATTTATTTGGTGCTAGGAAAAAAAAATCTCAAATATCCTTATTACTTTTTCTTATTTATATATATGTCCTATTTTATATAATATTTTAAGTTATTATTATTTTTTTTGTTATTATTTTTATTTCATTTTTAATTTTTGAATATTATACTAATATTTTAAATAAAAAATATTCAATACAAAAATTAATAATAAAAATATAATGCCAATAACATTAATTACTAGATTACATATTACAAAATTATTATGCACAATATGATAATCGAAAATGAATGTGATGTTAATACAACAATTAACGATTGGATGCAAGCGCCAATACTAATCGTTGATATGAGAGTAGATGAGAATACTAGATTTCAAGAATTTTTTGCTCCACACAAACAAATCAACGATAAAGAGGCTCACATTGCACTCCGAAATGCACTAATTGATCATTTATAGGACGAATTTAGTAATTCGAAAACTAGAGTATTATTATTGTTATTGTATTTTTCTATATTAATGTAATGTTTAATTTTTATAATGTACTAATTTAGTTAATTAAATACAAATTTAATAATTTTTTATATTTTTTTTGTTAATCGATATAAAATTACTTATTACTTAATTATCTATATTAGTAGTAATATTTATTGTGTTAATTGAATTAATTCTTGAGAATTAAAAGAATAAAAAGAAAAATATTTTTTTTAGTATAAAATTTGGTGTAAATAGATTGGAGATGAAATAATAATTTAATGTGAAAAAGATACATTTTTAATATTGGTGTTATACCAAAATAATATTAAGCATTAGAAATATCCTAAGTTACAGGTTATGTAACTTAGCAGCACCCCAATTTCGAAGTTTAATTTTTTAAGGGTTTCCTTTCTTTAGGGAAGGGAATCGAGTCATCATTAGTTATAAATGATCCAAACCACCCAATTGATTCCGTTATCTTAAAATCCAAATCCCGTTCACACCCATATATTCCTACTGAGAATTAATTCTATGTAATTTTTAATTTTAGTCTCTAATGATCTGAATCTATTTAATAAATGTGTAAAAGTAACTGTAAAGTACATTTCAATGGGAAAATAGAGTTTAATTGGGGGACAAGGCTACGTTACAGACTCTGTATGTAACAGCTCAGTGCAAATTGGCCTTGCATCAGCTAAGTTCCAAGAACTTTTCCTCTCTCCTGCAACGGGTGGATGCTCCCCATTTCCTACGTTACATACAGAGTCTGTAACGTAGCAAGGTCCTTGATTGGGAACAAAGTTGAAAATAGTGGGGTTATTAAAGAAATTTTATGAAACGGCATTGACACGCGCAGAGACCAATTCTATAAAGTGCAGAAAGCTCGAGGCGTGCCGACATAGCTGCTGGTTGCGGCCATTCATCATTCTTCAGGAATAATTTTGATACGTCAGATCAGATGAGAATGTCAAAATTTTAGCCGACGAAATGGTAGCTCCCATTCTTTTGATATTTTCGACAAAACTTACATTATTTATTAGGATTTGCGCCTAATTCCTTGTCGAAATTATTTTAATTACCTAATTAATAGTTGCTTGATATGACTCGAGTGGGAATCGGCTCTCTTGCGATGATGTCGCTAAGAATCTTAAGATGACATAGCCCGGGCAACGTCATTCGGATTTGCATATGACGATGGTGCGGCAAAGCCTTTTTGAAAATCTGCGGTGCGGAAAGAAATAAGACAAGCGGTACCCCATTAATAATTAATATAATCCACTTAGGTTCAAGACGTCAAGTCACGACTTTTTGTTTCTTTCGTGTCTTTTCTGATCATATTATCATAGGACCTGCCTATGTTACAGATTCTGTAAGTAACAGCCCACTCACAAACTTGGTTGTGAGTCCCACACGAGCCCACAACCAAGCACTATTCATGTGAGGGCTGTTACTTACAGAATCTGTAAGATAGCCTTCTCCATTATGATATATTCGCGATTGCGGTTCGGTGTTCTTGCTTAACTTTTTTAAGGACTTTATTACACCAATCTACATTAGATATTAATGGCTAAAATTTGTTCTCCTTTTTTTGTTTTTATTTTACGCTTTTTCAAAAATTGCATCATATTGAAATAAGATCTTAATTCTAGTACATCTTGCTTGTTTGCTTTTAGCCTCGTCGTGCATAATTGAAACACACTTCACTTCTATACAAGGGTGTTCAGAATCTAATTCAATCTGTCTAATCTGTAAAAATATGATTTAAAAAAATTTGATCTGTAAATTGGTGGATTAGATTGGATTAGATTGAAAATTTGATAATCCGCAATTAGTTAATTAGATATAAATATACTTTTGTAAATCCGTAAAAATCTACGAATCTGTAAAAAAAATAAAAAATATTTATTTAATTAAAAAATTATAAATATGGCATTAGTACTTACTAATAAATAAATTAATTAATTAAAATATAGTTACATTAACAATATATTGTATTTTATATGATAATAATATAAAATAAAAATAATTAAAGAAACAAATCTAGCTTCCTAAATAGTTAATTTTCATAAAATGATCTAAACAAATAAGATTTTTTTCTTTTTGATGTGTTATTTTTAAAAAATTTAAATGTATTTTATAGCTTTATTTAAATAATTAATTTATTTAAATCTTATTTAATTTTAAATTTAATCAGTAGTAAAATTATTTTATATTAAAATTTTTTATTTAGTTAGTTTGTGTATTGGACAAAATTAAAAAATTTTAATCCGTAAACCAATTCACAAAATAGTGGATTGGATATGAATTGGGTCTGCATCTGATCCGCAAACGTATAGATTAGATTTGAATTGAATTTCACCAATTCGTGAATTGAATTGGATTGAAATTTATAACTCACAAAATCGTGGATTGAATATGGATTGATGTCCAATCCGTAAAATCCTATCCGCGAACACCCCTACTTCCATCATCATCATCATCATCGTGATATCAACTAAAGAAAGTTCAGAAAGAGAAAATTCCAACAAAGCTAGCACATTTTTTTTGTGCATATTTTTTTCATTGATTAAAATGGCTATAAAAAAGATTAATTCGGAAAATTTAATTGATTTATCCTATAAACCGAGACCAGGCATGGAGTTTGATTAAAAAGAAGTAGCATGTGAATTCTATAATAAGTATACGTTAAGTGTGGGCTTTAGTATTAGAAAAGATACCAATGCTAATAATAAGTGTACTAGTGAGATTACATCCACAGTATGTGTTTGTTGCAAACAAGGTTATCGATCGAAAGCCAAACAGATCTTCAAAAGTAAATTATAGAGCAAAGACAAGAACCATGTATCATGCTGGATTATTTATCAAGCAAAAATGAAGAAGAATAATTGGTTTGTTAATCATTTTATTGAGTCTCATAACCATCCACTTGTAATGCAAGAGTGTGACCACATGCTACCTTCTCAAAGACAAATAACTACTTCACTAGCAATTGAAGTAGACTTGGCAAAAGAATCCGAGATTTCACTTAAATTTGCATTAGTTTTAACTGTTGTAGATCTGGTGTAAACAACGCCACGTACTAATGTAGTATCAGAGCCATATCGGAGTTTTACTTTCTTTGAAAATATGGTTATTTTCAAAATTCTGTTCTTTAAATCACAAAATGGTGTGATAGAAGTTTTCTTATGATTTTTTAAGCCACAGACTTCAAAGACAGAGAGAAATTTCCACATATGGCATCATCTTCATCACATGAATTCTCTACTTCTTCTGTAATCACTCTAGTCTCTCTTTCTTCTACTCTCTCTATCCCAAAATCATGCACTAAACAAACCACTAACAAAATAGAAAACCTTGTTGAATATTCCTACATCCCTGAATCTGCACAAATCAATGAGTCATCTTTCCCTCTCATTAGTCCTTACCAACTTTACAAACGCCTACACTCCCTTACTCGTAGTATTCGTACCCTTATCACAACCAGACGACCACAGCCAAAAGAATATATCTAGTCTTTTAGATTGGATCAGTGCACACTTCAGGCCATTACACCTGAACAATATGTTACTCTGGAAATTCCTTCAGAGTTAATCTCTAATTGGAAAAGAGAAGGTTATATCTCGGAGGAGTAAGATTAATCCTGACTTTACATGGAAGGAAAGGATTACCTGTCACCGCGTAATTGCTATCTTTGGACACGAGTTTAAACAAGTATCAAGATCTTTGTTTATTGGCTTTATTCTCACCACTCTTCATGCAGGAAGTGTTCTCCTCACTTTCTATCCAAATTTCAACCTTTATTTTCAAGACACCAATCTTTCCACAGCCTTGAAAGTTCAAGTACAAATTCAAGGTGTAGAATAAATCTTTTCTACAAAGATTGCAACCTTTCACCATCAACTTGTCTATAGGCTTCAAAATCACGCCTTAGACTTACCCACACCTGAGCACCACTCTGACGCTCTTATGGTGTTAGTAGAATCAGATCAGATACCTACCATCATCCAAATTCCAAGACAGATCACTCGACATGAACTCATAAAACTCATGCCCTTGGAATGGATTTCAAATTATAAAAAGTTTCATACCAACACTGCTTCTATTCAGACATCAGAAAGTATGTTCAAAAGGAAACCAGATGGAATGGTCAGAATGACTTTCAGACCTCCACCAACAGCACCAGAAGAGCCTCTAAAGCTCTCATTCACCTATTCATCAATGATCACAGCTGTTCAGACAGCACAAGAAAAGCTGCCAATTATAGGATTCAATTCAGAAAGATATCTTGTCTACACAGCTAAACTCAATGGCCACTTTCTTTGGGATATACCAGGATCAGGAAACTGTCTTGTCGATGTTGGAATGATTGGGAAGAAGAGGACGATTATGATTCAAAACGGAGAAGGAAGCCCAAAAAGAAAATACCCAAATCTCTGTGTTCACACAATCAACCCAAACCACCACATAATCCTCCACCTCCACCAGCTTCTTTACCCATTTACAAAAAAGAACTTAAATGGATTGTAAAGAATTACAAAACTGAAGTTCTTCCACCAATACAAAATACCATACCTACCATACAACCCATGGCTTGTTTAATGTTTTCATCAACATCACAAGATTATTCCTCCAATTTCCCTGTCCTAGAAACACATGCCGACCTACAAAGAAAAGTTGTAACCAAACCCTTTATTCCTTTAACCATCACTCCTACAGGTCACTTAGAAGACCCCAAACCTTTTGAAGTTGTCCTCAACTGGCAAACCTAAAATGCCAGAGCCCAAAATGATACTCTGGTCGATATTCATAAAAAGGCGAATCATATCAGTTTACGAACTGATCGTATTGAGTTCAAAGTTGATTCAATTACTTCACAGATGCAGCAGATCTATCAGAATCTCCAATCCAAAATCTCTCAACTGGATTCAGAGTTACGAGCCATGCTTAGTCAAATGTACTATGGTCCAGAATTTGACCAAAAAGAAAAAGAAATCAGGAAATTAAAAGCAGAGCTTGAACAGATTGAGTCAGAAAGGCAAAGGCCAACATTATTCAACACATCACCACCTTCACCTACCATCAGCCCAACTTTCCATCCTTTTGCATCAATGCTGTCTCCCATTAAACCACAAGATCCATCAAAACTATTTGGCATGACACACACTTTATTCAGAAATAATTCATTGCCAAAACCATCTCGATCTAAACCTTAACCTCGACCCCGACCTCGACCAGAAAAAGTACCTCAACCATCTTTGTCAAGCCCAGAATAATAATCACTTCCTTACTCATCTCTACCTATATAAGCATTACCAGCTCAAGCCAAAGATAAAGCACCCATGCAACAGTTCAGTGCCCAAATGGTCCTAGATCGATCTGATACAGATAATCCAATTTCTGATTCAAACCTAACTGTTTCAGAAAGCCCATCAGAATCTGAGACAGAATCTTCCCCTGAATCTTCAATATCAACTAGTGACTTTGAAAAGTCCTATGCTGATATCACCAAAATTCTCATGGCCCAACCAGAAGAACCTGAACCTGCCCAATCCTCAAGAACAGACCTATTCTTTGAAATACCCTCAGATATTAAGAAAGATCCACCTGACGGAACCTCAGCCACAAACCGGCCTGCTCAGTCTAAACTCAAAATGATCATAAACCATCAAATGGCCCATGGTTTACTTTTGATGATATACCTGCACCCAAATGGAGAGAACGGCTATCAGAAATGGCCGCTTGGACAGATCTCCAAACGTTAAGGGCAAATGCTACAACAGCCTCTGTTCTTAGAGAACTTGCTACCCATTTTACGGGATCTCTAAAAGATTGGTTTGATACTTTAGGAAAGTACAGACAACTACAATTTGTGCAACTTCCTAATGTATCAAGTGCTCTTACTATTATTCATGAACAATTTATTGGATAATCTGCAGCAGTGTTTGAAGTTGCAAGATGGGACTATCTCAACATGAAATACTGTTCACTCAAGGCTAAAGATCTTGATTTCTATTACAAACGGATGTCAATTTTGTTTTACAAGCTTAATGGATTCAATGATCCTACTGTTAAACATGTTTTTCTGGCATCATTACCTGAAGAATTACAGCTAGATATACAAAGGCAGCTCACATCTCTTAATCTCCAAATTGACAATATTTCTTTGGGGAAAATCTTTCAAATCGCCAAAGGATGCTTGGAGAAACCATGTGAACAGAAACAATTTTTCAAAGAACTGCTAAAAGATAAAGAGCCTTTCCAAAGTGCTTGCAAAAATCCTTACTTGCAGATTAAATGTAACAAAAAGAAAGATTGCGAGTGCAGCACCAAAAAGAAAAAGCATTTCAAAAAATTTAGAAATCCAGATTCTTTTCCTAGATCAGAGTCCCGGAGAAAATCGTACAGGTTCTTCAGAAAAAGATCCAGTTCTTTCAGAGAACAACAATGGAGAAAATCAAGCCGATGTTTCATCTGCAAAAAGAAAGGTCACTGTGCTAAAGATTGCCCCAACAGAAAAGATAAGGCAATCTGTTTACTTGAATGTCTACAGGCCACCACTGATTACTCTCCTCACAGAGATAAAATTGAGTTCTACTTTTCAGAACAAGAGGAACCTACTGATGAAACAGTGTTCGCACTGGAAAACTCATCTGATGATTCTGAAAACGGTGAGTTTCAAACTGTTTTTCACCAACAACTTTTGTCCTTAGACACCACTATTCCCATTCCATCCATAAAACTCCAAATCTTACCTTCAAAATTCCAAAGACCAATTCATGCCATTGGATTTCTTGATACAGGTGCCCAAAGAAGTATGTTAAACCCAGACATTCTTCCACTCTAGTTTTGGCAACATTATGAAGAAAATTTCAAAGCAGTCAATGGAAAATTCTTCACCACCAAATTGATTACTAAGAAACCTATTGGTATTCAAATCTTTCCAAATTGTGTTATCTGGACAAAATTCATCGGTTCTTATCTTCCTAATAAAGATATCTTGTTAGGTTTTGATATCATTCACCAGATAAAACACCTCCAAATCATTCCTACTGGAATTCGAGTCAAGTCCATGTTCAAACCTTTCACCAATATTCTTAAACTTTATGGTCTAACTGAAACCCCTTAGTCCTTCTAAGACATTTCCACAAAGTTTTTAAAATATTGTCCTGAGTCTCATGCTGATTTCCACCATCCAAATCCTCTGTGGAAAAATCCATATTTCTTTGTTTAGTTACTATGTAAACTGAATGAAGATGTTAACCCAACTAAAGCCACCCATCCAGGAATGAGTCCCTCAGACTTAGTTCTAGCCCAAAAAAAATGTTCTCAGTTGTTAGCCCAAGGTCTCATAGAACCTACTAATTCTCAATAGGCTTGCCAAGCCTTTTATGTTGAAAAACATTCTGAAATTGTTAGAGGAAAAAACAATTAGTCATTGACTATCAACCTCTAAACATGTTTTTACAAGATGACAAATTTCCTTTGCCAAAAAGAAAGAGCATGTTCACTTTCTAAAAAAATGCTCAAATCTTTTCAAAATTTGATCTTAAATCCGGATTTTGACAACTTGGCATCAAATCCTCAGAAAGATACAAAATCACCTTTTGCATTCCAAATGCTCATTATCAATAGACGGTTTTACCCTTTGGTCTTAAAACAACACCATCCATTTTTCAAAAATCTATGGTCCAAATTTTCTAACCTATCCTGCATAGTGCAGTGATTTAGATTGACAATATTTTATTATTTTCAGGTACACATGATGAACATCGTCAATTGTTAAATTGATTCTTTGATATAATCCAAACTCATGGAATCATGTTATCAGCTAAGAAAAGCACAATTGCCACTAATAACATTGAATTCCTTGGAATGACTATTAAAGACGGACACTACCAGCCCATAAAGCACATTGCCCAAGAACTTATCCACTTTCTAGATCAAGACTTTTTCAAAAGATAAATTTAACAATTTCTGGGTATTATCAACTATATCAGAGACTTTATTCCTCATGTTGATAATCACACCCGCCAGCTGTCTGCCCTGGTAAAAAAAAAATCCACCACCATGGAACAACGACCACACATTTGCTGTCACAACTTTAAAGCAAATTACACAAAATCCGCCACCATTAAAGCTTATCATAGATGGTAGACGGATACTGCAGACTGATGCAAGTGACAAATCTTGGGGGGTCGTCCTCCTTGAAGAAGCACAAGACAAAGAACACTTTATTGCCTATGCTAGTGGACACTTCCCTGACACACAAGTCCATTACCACAGTGTGTTCAAAGAAATTTTGGCAGTCAAGAATGATATTCAGAAATTTGAGTATCATCTTATCGGCTACCATTTTCTTGTCAGAATGGACAACTCAGCCTTTCCTAACATCATGAATTTCAAAGGTAAAAATGTTCCTGAAAAGATGTTGCTAAGGTTAAAAGATTGGTTTTCGAAATATGACTTCTCTGTGAAGCATATAAAAGGAGAACATAACTTCATCCCTGATATGCTCTCAAGACTTACAAAACTAGAAAAATCCTTATTTTTCATATCCTCTCAAAATCATTTTCCTATCATCTTCATGGCTACTTCACTCCCATCACAAGCCATAACCAAAAAATATTTTCCTCTTGGAAAAACCTTCACCACCGTCTTTGCTATCCAAGAGTTTGCTAAGAAAGCTGTTTTTAGGTTTTTCATGAAAGCCTATCTCTTATCAGACTCATTTCCATTTTCAACCTTCCATCCAGAAAACCTGTTCTTTACAGGCTTGACCCTAGACCCTTCCAGGGATATCTCAGAAGATGAGTTATGCTACATCTGGTGCCTAACTGTCCTCTATGCCACTAAACTGATTGTCCCTGTAACTCTCACTTTAGAATACCTGCTTAATCCAGGTAAATCCATTTCATTAACCTGGACACTCCTTAAATGGTTTTCTCCAATTCCTTGGTGGAGAAAAAACCTCCAACAGTTGTAAAAAAATTTATAATTTAGAATGTATGCCACCACCAAAAGCAAATATGTTCACATCCGTGTTCATTATTCATAGGTCATACTTCCAACATCTAGACACCAGCTCATTCTAGACTCAAGACCAAGTATATGATTGGTTGACTTTACCACATCCAGCCCTCCTTGAACAAGATAGCGGAATACAGAAAAATCTCCACAATTATCTTTGTGAATTAAATCATCAAACTGCTCTGCACAAGGACATTGCTCACACCTCTCTGGGTCCACAACACGACCTCATCATGATCCCAACTCCATCTGCCATATCCAAACCAAGATCCACAAGCATCATAATCAAAGAAGAAAAACCAGATTTCACCGATTTCCTCTACCAAGACTCACAAGACCTAAGGGAAGAATTTCTCCCACTCAGTCAACATCTCCAACAATTTTCACAACCAACCATGCATGAACCAGGATCATCATCTTAGCATCAGTCTCAGCCTCGGAAAAAGGACAAAGCAACCCAGACATCACTAAAGCAATTACTACTAGGCTACAGAAGAGATTGCCCTTATCCACCTTGTCGTGGTCCCTATTGTAACCATCCAAGACTATCCAAAACATTTTTCCCAAAAGATAACGACCGAGATCCGACACACAAAATTAGATTAAAAGAACTATCTTAGAACAAAGTGATAGAAAGATTTAGTTTATGGAGAAGCAGAGTATTTATTGAAATATTTTTCTGATGAAACTTTAAAAAATCCATCATTTTTCTACTCTATGCAGTTAGACAATGAGGAACATGTCGCAAATATATTTTGGGCAGATTCTAAGAGCATTATTGATTATGGCCAATTTGGAGATGTTTTAAGTTTTAATACAACTTACAAAGTAAATAAAGAAACTTGACCATTTGCAACTTTTGTTGAATTTAATCATCATCGAGTAACAGTTATATTTGGGGCAGCTTTGATATATGATGAGACTAATGATTTATTTATATGGTTGTTTGATTTGAAGGCAACGCCTGCGAAATCACCAAAAATGATCTTCACATATCAGGATGCTGCAATGGCTAAAGCTATTTCTCATGTAATGCTTAATACTACATGGCATATAATGTAAAATGTCTTGAAGCATGTAAATAATGTTTTTAAAGGCCCTAGAGGGATAAAAAATGCATTATCTACATTCTTGGAGTCCATTGAAGAGAAAGTTTAGTTTTCTAGTGCTTGGAATGCAATGCTTGAGGAATATGATGTGTATGATAATAATTTGTTGAAAAGTGTATTTGAGTTAAAGGGAGAAATGGGCTTATGCATATAAGGCCAGCATGGTTAGCTAGAATCAATAGTAACCAACTTAGTGAGAGTTTTAATGCTAGCTTAAAAGATTACCTCAAGTGAGACCTCAATGTAGCATAATTTCTTATGCATTTCGAGAGGATAATTACTAATAAAAAGTATAAGTAGTTGGAAGCAGACTATGATTTATGCTATATGCTAGTTAACATGAAAATTTTTAGTTTTAAAGATTAACTGAAGAAAATTATTACAAGTAATGCATTTTCTGTTGTAATGTGGTATTCAAGATAAGTTTATGCACTTATTTTACTTTATGCCTTTTATATTTTAATTGATGAGTTAATTGATTTAAAGTTTTGTTTGCTTGAGTTCATATATTATATAGATTGACGGATGCTAAATTTTATGTAGTTTTCACTTCATTAGCCAAGACATTTATTTTAGAGTGGAAGACATTCTTACATTTGATATACTCATGAAATTTCACATTTTATTGTTTTCAACAAGCACAACTCAGCTCAATTGAAAACTATCTCAGAAACATAATGAGTACAGATTCAGAGTAAAGGGATTCTTCCGGCAGCCAGATCTCTACAGAAAACTTGTTTTTAGTAGCATAGATGACAGGAAGCGTGATATTTCCCTGGCTTTCATGGGAGAGAAATTTCAAATAATCGAAACTCTTTTCAGTTCTCCACAAATCAGTCTGAATATGAAGCCAAATATCAGATGCAGATCTACGGACTTCTTTCTGAGCGACTAAGTTCAATGCTATCAGTTGCATTGGGTTAAGTGATCAGAACTGCATCCAGCTCAAGTACGCATAACAGAGTATGAAAATATCAAAACTTACCATTAAAAATTCTCAAGACCCAGATTTGACCTTTGGTCACATTCAAGTTTATAAATGACTACTGATATATGAAATAGCAATATTATTCAGTTCCGGGAAAGTTGCATGCAGAGGATTTGAGTTTCATTTTTAACGGAACGGTCTCGAGCTGCATTATTAATTTTTTTTAATAATTAATGAAGTTAGCATTACTTATTACAAGACAAGAAAGAAAGATTAATTCTCCGTTGGAAAAGTGTTGAAACAAGCTTCTCATGCTCATAATCAGCCTCCCAGTCACTCATCACGGTATCTTTTCGAAACATATACGCGTGTTGATAAAATTATTTCTTGGTTATATAATCTGGATAAATAGCTGCTTATTGGCAACACAAGCAACGAAATCGCACAAATTAATTCCAACAAAAATAATATTTTTACACTTGAGATATTTGGGTTAGAGAATGGGTTAATTAGATGCTTGCTTTTGGGATCACAGGTATGAGTGAAATGAGCACAGGCAATTGAACGAGCTATTACACAGACTATCCGGCTGAAGAAATTGAAAACCCTTCGACATTCGTCCGCAAGCTTTAAAGCCATCCGAAAACCATTGTGCTTTTGCTAAATTAACTTGATAGCTAGCAACCAAAACAAGAAGAAGAACCCAGCGCATTTGCAGTTCTAGTTTTTCATGCTTGCCGTCTTTTCTTTCTTGAGATTGAAATGATTTAACATTTATTTAAAGGGTCTTTATCTTGGTAAGCAATTAATGGTTTGAAAACAGATTATATGCTATTACAAGTTAATTTTTCTCATAACGAGTGTTTGACTAGGATTCTTGTCGTAGTATAATTATTAAACATGATTTTATAATTAATGATTCATACATTAAGTGAAAAAGAAACCAGGATTTTAAAACTACTATGGTAATAAAATCGCTCGAAGCAACAGCTTAAAATTACCAGATGGCGTGAAAAGAGAAGAAAATCTACAAGAGTAATGAAGTTTTCTAAAATCCAACTGAAATGATTTCAGGATTCGCTTCAACAATGCAAAAACATATTTGATATTTCAAAACTGATGAAAATCATTATCTTTATCGTTTTCTTGGACGTAACATATGTCAAAATGCATAAATTACTGATGCTAGCACTTGAAATAAAAAAAAAAAAATTCAAATGATAACCATGTTAAAGAAGCGAAGTATTTTTATATTACATACTTGATTGTACCCCAAACCCAATTTGTAAGACATGAAGAAGAAATCTCCTTTATAGATTTATTTCTAAATTGGCAGAATCTACCATCTTGAATCAAAGTATATCATTAGAAAAAGAAGGAGAATTAAGGACATTCTATCTCGAGAGCCACCTGATAGGGTACTCCATTCTTGACAGAGTACTGGCCTTCGTTGTCATATAGCCACGAATCTGAACTTCTTTGAGGAAATGAATGCTTTGGTGGAAGAAGACCTTGAGCAGAATAATCAAGCTTGAAGCTTGATTATTCTTATATAAATAACGTAATTGGCTACGTAGATTGCAGACTATTTACGAAGTGGTGGAGTTTATCCTGAGGAACTTGCTGTCGGTTTATACAATGAGTTTCATCCACTCGAAGGACATGTTATTGGACAATTTCCGGGTTTTAGAGTCCACAGGAAAAGAGGATGTTCAAGCATATCAACTTACTTCTCGAATCCCTAAGCAGGCCATGAAAATTTATAGTGTTTGTCAAGGTATGCTTCTATTGATACACTGTTTATGGTTTTCTGTTTTTCACTAGGGTTACCATCATGTTTATTCTCTTGTTTTTATAGCCAGGATTAAGAAGTTTATTCGCTAGGTGCTGTTGTCGTCATAGTTGCTAAGCAAGTATCCTGAAGTTCTTTTTGAAATACCATCCATTACGAAACATAATGAGTACAGATTCAGAGTAAAGGGGATTCTTTGGGCAGCTAAATCTTTACTGAAAACTTGTTTTCAGTAGCATAGAGGACAGGAATCGTGATATTTCCTGGTTTTCATGGAAGAAAAATTTCTAATAACCGAAACTCTTTTTAGTTCTCCACAAATCAAATTTGAATATGAAGCCAAATATCAGATGCAGATTTACGGACTTCTTTCAGAGCGACAAAATTCAATGCTATCAGTTGCATGGGTTCAAGTGATTAGAGCTTGATCCAGCTCAAGTACACATAACAGAGTATGGAAAATATCCAAACTTGCCGTTAAAATTTCTCAAGTTCCAGATTTGACCTGTAGTCACATTCAAGTTTATACATGACTACTGATATACAAAATGGCAATATTACTTATTTCCAGGAAAGTTACATGCAGAGGATCTGAGTTTCATTTTAATGGAATGGTTTGAGCCTGCAATATATATTTATATATATTATAATTAATGGATTTATTGGACAGACACACACACACGTGTTGATAAAATTATTTCTTGGTTATATAACCTGGATAAATAGCTGTTCGTTGGCAACACAAGCAACAAAATTACACAAATTAATTCCAACAAAAATAATACTTTTGTTGGAAAAAAATCAGTTTTTCTTTTAAAAAACGTTTAGAACCGATCTCATACAACATATAAGAATTCGTAATCTAGAAATCGTACCTTAATAATCTGAGAAGATGAACAATGGAAATTATTCTAGGCTCCCAGATCACGATTCGTAACCGTCACTCCTGTTAGATCACGATCCGCCACCAAATAATCTTCCAAGTTATGACTCAGGTTTGATCTGCATTTGACGTGTGGACGCTTTTATCACCACTATAAGCAACTAGCAAGAGAAAAATTTTCCTTTATAAATTAGAGAGAGAAATTATTTTCCTCTGATCTGTATGATGTGACTATCACTATTTTCTTTAGACAAAATAAGTATTTTATATCTTCCTTTAGTGAAACCCTAGACTCTAAAAATAAAAAACAAAAGTCACCTTACTTGCTTTTTCTATAGGGGGCCTATCTTGTAAAATAATATAAGGCCCCTTACACGCAATTATATTAAATGGAGCCTCCCACTAAATGATATATTTAAGTTTTTTTACCCAAATAGCTAGTTATCTTGTTTATTAATCTAATAGTGGTGCAGTCAATTAAATGAGCAAAACCGGGGATCATTTGGGAACATACAATAGTTGCTAAAATAATTAGGCCTGTAATTAAACTAGCCCAATTATTTAATTTCAAATCTACTCTACTAAAAGATTGGAACTGACCTCCATAATTGTATGCTTGAATAATAATTTGTCCCAAGCTACATTGATTTCTTTACTGCATTATCGTTTGTACCACATCGTTAATTAAATCGATATCTCAATTGTCCAATCGATTTAATTACATCTTGTTCTTTGATACTTATTGGTTTTCTCTAATGATCATTTTCAACATACTAAAGATGTTGACACACTCTGGCCAGAGAATTATATGATCAAGTGACGAAAACTCATCAAGAGATGTGTCGTACAAATTCTATATTATTAATCTATAACTCTAATACTCATAATTGCTCTCACTAAGATATCGGGTAATCTTGACTACAAGTATATATGTGTTGTGCCAATTGGTAACTCAAATGGAATAACAATTACAATCATGGAATCATAACTAACTCAAGATTAAGATTACAGTAAAATCAATGCCTATGAGATTTAATAAGTCTGACAGTTATTACAAAGTTAATTAAATCTCATATGTGATCTTGTTCAATATAGTCACACTACATCAATAAATTCATACATGATTAAGATAAATCATTCAATGAATTTATTACAGTGTATACCTAAATAAAGTGTCCAACTTTATTTATCAACTGCGAACTTAATTAATTTAACCATAAGATAACTTGTATCTATGTCTTCTATGAATCTACATAGTGATCACATAAATACATATAATATGATTAAATGGACTTTACTCAAAATATCAATGCAATTAAAATACTTGAATAAAATACCTCATTTATTTTATTAATCAGAAAAATTATTTATTACAATTAAATAAATACATATACTTCTAAAAAGCACATTTTCCCAACAACTTTTACACATGAGATATTTGGTTGAGAGAAGAAGGTTAATTAGATGGTTACTATTGAGATCACAAGTTTGAAATGAGCACAGGCAATTGAACAAGCTGTTACATAGACTATCCAGCTGAAGAAATCGACAACTCTTTGGCATTCGTGTGCAAGCTTTAAAGCCATCTGAAAACCGCTGTCCTTCTGCTAAATTAACGTGATAGCTAGCACTAAGACAAGAATGAGAACCCGGCACATTTGCAGTTTCTAGTTTTTCATGCTTGCTATCTTTTCTTGTGATTAAAATGATTTGAGATTTATTTAAAGTCTTTACCTTAGTATGCAATTAATGGTTTGAAAACAGATTATATGTTATTACAAGTTAATTTTTCTGATGACAATTGTTTGAATAGGATTCTTGTTGTAGTATAATTATTAAACATGATTTTATAATTAATGATTCATACATTAAGTAAAAGAGAAACCAGGATTTGAAAACTACCATGTTAGTAAAATCACTTGGAAGCAAAAGCTTAAAATTATCAGATGGTGTGAAAACGAGAAAAGATCCATCAGGAGAGTAATGAAATTTTGTAAAGTTCAACTGAAATGATTGTAAGATTTAATCCAACAATGCAAGAACATATTTGACATATTAAAACTGATGAAAAATTCTTTATCATTATCTTGGAGGTAATCAAAGAATTTTTCAATTATACTTGATTGTACTCCAAATGTGAGACAAAAAGAAGAAATCTCTTTTAATGTGGTTATTTCCAGAATGGCAGAATCTACTATTTTGAATCAAAGTATATCATTAGAACAACAAGGAGAGCTAAGGACATTTTATTTTGAGAGCTACCTGATAGAGTGCTCCATTCTAGACACAGTAGTGGCCTTCGTCGTCATGCCACAGAATCTGATCTTCTTTGAGGAAATGAATGCTTTGATGGAAGAAGATCTTGAGCAAGAAAAAGGCCAACACGGAAGAGAGATGAAGAAAATCTCCAATTATGCAAATATGTTCTGATTGGCCTGTAAGATAACTAACCAAACTAATCACTACTTTCAATCTCAATCAAATTCCAACAAACAATCTATTTTCTATTCAAACTCAGGTGGTGATCGGCTAAATAAAGTTGCTTAAAAACTACTCGGACAAAGCTCTGGGGATATAGTACATTGTTTGTTGATATTGAATATGTAGACAGAAATATAAAAGCATCTTGTTGAAATTTGATCGAGATTGAAAATAGTGATTGATTTGGTATAACATATGTATCCATGACCAGGATGAAGCTCGGGCGAAACTATGTCGGTTAGAATAATATAAGCTGGCTTTCAATCTGTGCCATTCATTCAATGACTTTAGATATGCCCACAACTCGTCATGCTGATAATGTCCTATCTGTGACTTGTAAAATTTCTCTTATGAGTATTACATAAGCTGTTATGAAAGAGCCTTTTTTAGAGAAGTTGATTATGTCTCGTGGATGGCAAATAACTCAGCGACGCTTTTGAGTCCTCAAAGTGATGGTTCTCATTGTTGGACCTTCTTCAGCACTGCAGCTTACGGGAAAGGAAACAAGGTTCCAGAGGTAAGTTTGTTTGTAAAATGTGTGTCTTGTTTAAATACTTATGATTATATGTTGGCATTGTCACACTTTTTTAACCAATAGGCTAGGCCTCTAGTTGAAGCCATTCATCCTTCAGCTTGAGATCCCAAGCTATTGAAACATGGTTGCAATAAATTCCTTTTTTTTCCCATTTATTTATATAGAGTTTGCAATAATATTAGCTTTATCTTCTCTTTTATACTTGAATCAATATGAAATTTCAAATTTTACAGCAAAATTCTGTGCTGCGTTGATATGTATATGTTGCAATTTAGGCTCTCTGCAAGAATTTTAGGATTGTTTTTGTCATTTATTAGGAAAATGTCGCAACTGCAATAGCATAGAAGGTAAAAACAGGTATGCTTGAGGTTGTTGAGGCTGCGCTAGTGTAACATATGCATTTTAATTTTCCTTAATTAAGTGTATTATTTAATTTTTCCCCTTCGACATTAAATTTTAAAATTGTCATAGCATTAAATCGAGACAAATCGAGCGCGATTAAAGCTCAGGTGGTTGGATTTTGCTTTCGTCACGGATCTGGTTTTAGCTTAATTTGTATTAAGTTTAAAAAAAAGACAAAGGAAAGAAGAAAGAGCTGGTTCTATAAATTGAGAAAGGGAGAAAGAGAAAGAGGAAAAGAGAAGGTGCATGAGAGAGAGAAAATTATTGACCTGATTTTGACCCGGATCCGACCCGGAAACCCACATCCTTGACTCGACACCAACAGTCGATTCCAGCCACCACTCCGGTCGATCCAGCTACCGATTTGAAGCTTGAGAGACGAGCAACGTATCCATGGCATCCTTATCTTTAGAAAACGACCAGATCGCCAATGATTTAGCACGAAAAGACCGCGGCTCCACCTGTTTTTGTCGCCGTCGATTTCGCTGGATTTAGGCTGCACCACCACTTGAATCTTGATCCCTAGCTCACCCTCATCATTTTCCTACCTACCACAACCACCGAGGACGCCGTCTTGGCCGCGAACGACCACCAGAAAACTCACGGATTTTTATGCCTTGATCAGCCGCCGTCACCGCACGTGGGAACTCACGGCCACCACTATTGGACTCAACGTGGTCAAAGCTATTAGAGCTGAGCTTCACATCACCGTTGACTGAATTTCGGTCACCGTTGACCGGCAGGGGCAATTCGATAATTTCACAAACTTCAGGGATAAGTTTGTAATTTCTGAAATTATGGTTATTTTTGTTATCCGAATTGAGGGTAGCTTGGTAATTTAGGATATTATGGATAATTTAGAAAAAAATCGACATTGGGGGCATTTTGGTAATTTTGGCATGTAGCGGTATTTTAAGAATTTTATGCATACGAGAGTAGTTTATGTAGATAGAGATACGTTTCGAGATTTATTGAGTAAAATTAGTTGTATTTATATTTATGGAAAAATGATTATGTCGTTTATTTGATTAGGAGGACCTGCAAACGAGAACCAACCCGCGGACGTTGTTGATACCGAGTCCGGATATCATCACTGTGAATGGAATATACAAAACCTATTTTCATAGTGATTATGATAGTAAAACATGTTTGCGAAATAAGAATTTTGAATGTTTGGATTTAGTAATGATTTTACGATACAATACAACATGTTTTGATAAATAAGTATTTAATACTTTTATTTAATGATTTCCTCGAAATGAATTTTATACACGGATTGATATTAAATTAAAATGTTTGGTCAATGGTTTTCCGTATCGATTTTGAATGAAATATGATAGTATTTTAAAGACGAGAAAAGTAGATTTCAATGTGATATGATTTTATTATCATTTTTGAATAAATGCATGATATTAGAATTAAGTGGATTTGAGAAATATTGAATAAAAAGGAAATGAGATTTTAGATGTGATTATATGTTTATGTACATGTGTATAAGATATTGTTTTTAAAAGCATTAGGCAGTATCCATCCCCTCCAAATACAGTGTTACAGATGAGATATGATGATACAGATGAGATATATGAGATATGAGATGATGATGTAATAGATAAGATATATGAGATATGAGATGATATTTCTCCGTTTATCCGTTGTAGCTCTGGGGTATGATGGTACCTTGACAGTACATCATTGCCCGTCCGTCGAGGTTCGGATATGATGAGATATGAGATAACTTTTTCTTGTCTATCTGTGTAGGTCTGGGGCGTGACGGTACCCAGATAGTATGTCATTGCCCGTCCGTTGAGGTCCAGATATAACGAGATTATTCCCCTGGGTACTTGTTTAGTGATAGTTTTCGACATCCAGTATTTGATATTATAAGTGTTATGATTTCATTGATTTTATGCGGATTTATGTGATGTTGATGTTTGAGTATGTGGTTTGAATTAAATGGTTTTTATTTAAGTTCTTATGATATTTTGATCAGATATGATTTCCATGATTATTTGATACGGCATTATATATGCTTTTCATGATAAGTGATCTGATTTAAATGTTAAATGATTTATTACGGGTTTCTCGTACATGATTTGATGAAATCGTGTTGGAAATGATATGATTATTTCTTTTTAAGTAAGAATTAATTTCAAACAGACTACTATCCACTCACTTATTTTCACTAATTTTTATACTCACCCCATTTTTATTATATTCCCTCCCTCACCAAGAGGTTGCAGGTACACCAAACTGACCCAACAACGGTAGTTATTTAGATATTATGGCCACGTGATGATGCTAGGAGTCGTAAATTTCTTTTGTATTCGGGATATCACGAATTGTATTATTTGTTATATTTTGTAATTAAGGATAACCATTGTATTTTAATATTAGAATGATTTGGATGATATTTGGTATGTTAATTTGAGAAGTTGGTTATGGAGGATGGTTGGATATTGAATTATTTTGGGAGTATTATTTTGTAAATTGTAAGTTTGGGAATGTTATATTTATAGAGGAGACTCTGTTGAATTTTTGATAAAATTCTTAGATATTAAATTATTATTGATTCGATCAGACGACCTTAGATAGATTCGTCCTGAGGGTGCGGGAGGGGTCGTTTCAGCTAGGCCTACCGATAAGTTCACGTCAGAAGCCCATTCATACCTGAGTCCAATTATGGTAAGGCTCCACTTTTATGGACATGACCCTGTAATTTCACTTATATCATGTCCCATTTGGATCCCGTGACCTACTTGGGCAGTAACTATTGGCAGTAACTATTTACTGTTGCTGTTGCTTTAGAATGATTGGTTGACTTGGACAAGCATCAAGTATAACATTAATACGTATGTAAGAAACAAGATTAGGCTCAGCTCGAGTTCTTCAAACTAGTGACACTTGAATTTTTTTGTTTATGAGTTTGTAAACCACATCCATGTTGGAAATATTCAGGTTCTTTTTACTGTGCTTTGCTGTGTCAGGGGAATATGGCTCGAAAGGACAAATGGGATAAGACCCTGCAAACCAAATATATGAGGCAAGCCCAAGAATAAATGAGAGCCATAGTCTCTTTGTTTGCATTTGGGAAATATTACAGGAAACAATAGTCTCTTCGTTTGCATTTTTTTTGCAACTTGCTGTAATTTTTATTTACATTGTGGAGGTGTAAAAAGTTCTTAAACTAAAAAAAAGAAATCATGTGGTGATTTAATTGTATATGCCTTTGTTCATCTTTTATTGTAATTCTGATTAAGATTAAATTTGTAAATTGCATCGAGAAATTTTATCGGGACTTTTGAGAAGTGCGATCAGAAGCTCACATCTAGTGCCAATTGTCCCACCTCGTCGAAGGAATGTTAAAGACTTTTAATAGGCTAAGCCAGCATGGGTCCGCTTAGATATTTTGGGCTTTTACCAACAAGTTCCTGGCCACACCCCCTCAAACCTCCTTATCAAACCTTTTTTTATAAATAAAATCGCTAAATAACTAAATACAATTTAATTTATTTCTTTATTTTTAAATGGAAATTTAATTAAGCATTTAAATAAATTTTTATTTAAACAAATATTTTATTCCTACCCCATTTTATAATTAAATTTTGATTTCAATAAAAAATATATTTTGAAAAAATTATAAGAGTTTAAAATTATAAAAATAAAACTAAAAATAAGAAAAAATAATTTAAGATTTGTATGTAACTTATAAATAAAAACCTTAAAAATTGAAAATTTTTTAAAATAAAAAATTCTATAGAAAGATGGTTAACTTTAATATATGTATTTGTATTAATTATATTAGAGGTATTTTAGACAATGGTAAATTTTGAATTAATTTTTTAAAAAACTGATTATCATTAAATTTTTTTATTTTTTAAAATTGTAAGTTATTTTTATTTTATTTTATTATCACAAAAGGAGTAAAGTAAGATTTTAAAAAATAAAGAAAATTATATTTAAATAGTCCAGGAATAATTAGAAATTAACTAAAAAATAACATTAAAAATGATCTGCCCTTACTACCAATGCATATATATATATATATATGTATATATATATACACACACAGGTGCATTGTTTACTCATCTGGGCAACTTAGGGTTGCTTCGTCACCGGAAATAAGCAAGCTGAAGAGAGCTGAAGAAAGAGGCAAGATCTCGAGGAAATTCAGCGATGGATGAAGCGAGGGTTCTAAATCTCACTTTTTAAAAAAACTTTTGCATATCCTTTCATGTGCTGTAGATAGGCCCTTCAACCTCGGAAACCTCACCATGGCCTGGGAGCAAAGAAAGTGGGATCTTATGTTTGGCACTGTAGGTGGCAAGCTGCAAAAGAAAGATGACGTTTTCAAAGTTGAAGGGCCTTTCTAGAGCACTGGAATCCATTCATACTTCGGCTTGAAATCCCAAAGGTTTTTTGTGCATATTTGTATATACTTTGGCACCGGACACAATAGATGAGAAAACACAACGTCACTCACCCAAGAATTCACAAGCTCACCACCACAGCAAACAACAAAAGGATACAGAAAAAAATTCACCACCTAAAGTTGTTAAGCTAAGGATACAGGGCTTAAATTACTCACCACTTAATAGAATCCACCAAAGAGATACAGAGTTTGATAATAACTCAAAGTTCATCCAATCCCCAAAATTAATCTCTATTTTTTTGTTACAACTTCATAAGCTTAAATAATTTTCTTGGAACAATCCTCCAAACATAGATATATGACAAAGAAATCCTTCAAATGACTTGACTTCAAAGACCACTATTAAATTTAGACATTAATAAAACATTGGTATGCTTAAAACACAGCAAAAAGCATTAAAAAAAATCCAAGTCCCGAAATATTCTTCTTGACTCAGAACTGAACAGCCTGCACTGAACTGATCATAACTTACCTTAGAAAGCTCCAGATTTAGATAAGTAAAATTCATTGGAAAGCTAACAGAAATATTTTTCCAATGATGTATGGCTCGAAAATTAATTCGATCTCATGCAGTACAGTTTAATTCCCAAAATTGCTCCTTCTGCACAGAAATTCTGCTCACTTGATTAATGTAAGAACTTGAACTGCACTTGGTATAACTTGAATACCAAATATTTCAAACACCCCTGTGTTATACTTTGTAGTAAGATTAGCTTTTTTTTTTCCCTTTTATACTTGAATCAGTATAACATTTCAATGTTACAGCATACTTTGGTGCAGCATATGTTATTTGTAAAGGTTGCAAATCAGGCTTTCTGCAAGAGTGGTATGAATCTTTTTTTTTAATCATATATTAGGAAAATTTCCCAACAGCAACAGCAGAAAAGGTGAAAACAGGTTTGCATGCTTGAGGTTGTTATAGCTGCGCTTGGCCTACGGAAAGGTTCATTTAGTCCAATTATGCTAAGACTCCACTTTTATGGGCATTATCTTGTCATTTCATTTTTATCGTGTCCCATTCGGATCTCCGTGACCTACTTGGCCTGTAGCTATTTGCTGTTGGTGTTGCTTTTGAATTAATGGCTGATTTGGAAAACAAAATGTTTGTTTTGTGTCTTCAATTTTAAGGATTAACAACTAAAGAAACAGGAAACCAGACATTTTTTTTTTCATTCAAAAATCAATACTATTAAAAGAAAAGATACAACATCTAGACAAGGAATGTAAATAAATGAATAAATAAACGTATAACTGAATTTATCAAATGAAGCTGATGGAGTGCTAAGGAGTTCTTTTATATATATATATATATATATATATGCACGCGCGCGCACCAGAATATATAGCAAAATAAATGACATATCGTATAAATCGTTATAAAAAAATACAAGAGACAACTACATCGGCAATTAAACAGAAACGAGTGAAGAATGATTATACAAGTACATAGAAGAGAAATAGTGAAGGATCAGCAACTCATGCACAAACTGATGTACACAAGACTAGACTAGCTCAGCCCTGTAAGCAGAGCCGGATATAACTAATAATTGAAGCATAACCACTAGCAGGCTAGGAGGAGAAACAAATATGTGAGGGGAATGGAGGCAATGATGAAAGTGTTGGGCAATGATGGAAGTGTTGGCAGTAGGCCGCAGGTGTTTGCAAAAGATAGCGATCGAGCTGCCATACTCGTTACAAAACTTGACAGATTGACGAATGATGGGCTTCGGTTAAGGCCGTTAAGTTTCCTTATCCGTTACAAAACGTGGCAAATTTTTATTGTTTGTTAAATAATATCTTTGATTTGCTTTATGTTAATTCCTTTGTCTATTCGATTAAATATGTATCATACATAATAAATAATTAAATTAGTATCCCAACATTTACTCTTAAGGACTAAATTATTAATTTTTAGCATTAATTTAGCTGGACCTACCACCACGTGCAAAGGTTTTAGACTTTTTAGGCTTGTGCCCCTTCGACAAAGCGCAGAGGAAAGCATGCCACTAGAAGCTAAAATCACAGCCACCTTTTTCTAATTGCGTACGCTGGTAAGCGAGCTGCACGGATGGAGAGAACGATAATCAGAGGAAAGAAGTAGCGTGAACAATAATACTGAAATGGAGTTATATGCGACTACAATTCCTGCAAAGTAACAAGCTTATTAATATATATGCCACGTTAATATTGAAATGGAGTTAGGTGTAATACAACATGTTATCAAGGCATACCATTATTACTAAATTATGTAAATCAAGTTTCTTTTTCCTTCATGCCATGCCCTTTATGGGTCGGCTAATTCGGTTTGGTGCTTGTTGCAGCCCTCTTAAAGTTAATGGAATGAGACCTGCTGGACAAGTAATTTTCAGCCTTTTTTGTTTGGTTTTGGGATTGTAATATGAAAGATATATAGACTAAGAATGCAATTGTATGTTGCTATATACGAACTTTAGCTCGATTATAATGAATAAATAAATGTATTACTGAATTTCACAAATGACATGAAGCCGGTGCACTAAGGAGCTGACATACATATACATATACATATATCGTTATAAAAAGTACAAATAGACAACTACATCTGCAATCAAACAGTAACGAGGGACTTCTATTTATTATTATTAATAAAAATAATAATAACAATAATTAATAATACTAAAATAATAAAGTTAATAAAAATTTTAATTCGACACGCTATACATCTGCAATCAAACAAAACGAGGGAAGAATGTTTACTTTTATGGTGTGTTTCTTAAAACATGGGAATGGGAATACAAATTCATGAGAAAAGAAAAATCTAATGAAAATAATAATAACAATAATTAATAATAACTAAAATAATAAAGTTAATAAAATTTTTAATTATAATAATTTAATAATAACTAAAATTGTTACACCATTAATAACTAAAATAATAAAGTTAATAAAATTACAATAATTAATAATAACTAAAATAATAAATATTAATATTAATAACAATAACAATAATTAATAATAATAATAAAGTTAATAAAATTTATTTTTAATAATAATAATAATAGTAACAATAATTAATAATAACTATAATAATAAAGCTAATAAAATTTAATTATAATAATAATAAAAATGAGAATAAAAAATAGGAATGAGATTTCAATGTTTACTTAGTAAAAATAAATGAGAATGGGAATATCAAATTAAGTAATGTATTATTTAATTATATTTTTAATATAATTAAAATATTTTAATATTATTAAATAATAAATTATAAAGTTATGAACTTACGTGTCAATATTTTAAATTTTGTTACTTTTATATTTTGTAGCAAATATTAGAGAGTGTAATGTTAATAACCCAACAGAAACGTATTAGCCATTGCAGTTAAATCTAACATAGCTGTTACTACAGAATGTGGAATAACATAGCTGGACCCAATATTGGAACAAGCAGAGGCAAACTTTACAATATAGCCGAAACTTAAGATGCCTTTCTACGCTTTGCACGCGGGCTGTAAGATGATTACAAAGAGGGGAAAATTGTAGGCCTAGGTACCGAGGCTCATTGTGGAAATGTGTGTTCACGCTATATTAATTTAGTTTAACTCCGTCTTCCGGGTGCTAATTTTCTCCCTATTAAGTTATAGGATCCTAAAATATTATTATTATTAATTTTATTTTTAATTAATATCTGTATCTAGTCAATAAAAATTACATTATTTAATACATGGGTAGTAAATTGGGATTATCATTATTATATTTAATTATATTTTAATAAAATTAAAATATTTTAATATTATTGAATAATAAATTATAAAGTTATGAACGTATGTGTCAATATTTTAAACTTTGTTACTTTTATATTTTTAGCAAATATTACACCAATAGCTGGACCCAATATTGGAACAAGCAGAAGCAAACTTTACAAATATACGCTTTGCGTGGGCTGTAAGCATGGGATCTATCAAAATGAGTGAGGTCCATTTAAATTTCCATCTATCCAACAGTTGAGTACAATTCTATTTAAATTTACTGATTCGGTTGTATTACAATTTTATCTTAAGTCACTTTAAAAAAAAATTATCGTTTTTGAGTTAACAATTTTGAAGTTTAAATTTATTTCTTCTTCTTTAAAAAAAAAAAATTATCGTTTTTGTTTTCCCAATTTAGAAGTTTTAAAGGAAAAGTTTTATTTCCTTAACGCGAGTACAAATAATTGTCTGACCTCACGGAGCACAAATGTGTGCGGGCTCGGACTCAAAACTCCTGTCCAATAGTTTGTGTAACATTCCTTAAAATTGAAAACAGGAAAACAGACCTTTTTTTTTTTTTTCATTCAACATCATTAGAAAAAGAAAAAAAAAAAACAGAACGTTTAGACTGGAATCTAAATAAATGAACAAATAAACGTATTACTAAATTTGAGAAAATGAAGCTGATGGAGAGTACTAAGGAGCTCTTACATACCCCCCAAGAATATATATAGTAAAAAAAATGAGATATCGTATAAATCGTTATAAAAAAATAAAAGAGACGACTAACGAGTGAAGAATGACTGCACGAAAACATGATATATCAGTGTTTTTCTGGGTTACGGTTTTTTTTTTTTAAAAAAAAATCCTTTCCACGATAACGCAATTTGAATCATGTCTCCTTTCTATGCACAGACAGAAACAGTTGGCAGTTGCACAATAAGCAGCTTCCCTCCCTTTACGTGTCACCCCATTTCGTAAGTCGTTTGTCTACCACCAATCTTGAGTGTCATTGCTGTATATATTCACTACTCCATTCGAGCTCACCAAAATCCAAAGAATCTTGCATTCAAACCTCAAAAAGAGATGTGCCCCGAAAATAACCCATATCAGTGCTCTGTTTTCTGGGATGAGGATGAAAACCTCGTTCACTTCAAGTACCCTCTTCCATCAAGGACGAAACGAGAGGATGTGAAGGTTGAGATTGATGAAGATGGGAAATTGCTTATAGAAATAACTGAGGGGGTAAGTTCACATGGTGGTCCTCTCTCTTCAGTTTCTTCCTGGATGATCGTATCCGGCTCCTCTTTCTTAAGCTTGCTGAGGAAAAAGGAAGGAGACACCACCAGCCCGATAAGCCCGATGAAATTCAACTTGCCGGCGGGTCTTAACACGAATGGCGTCAAGACTGCGATCGATGACGAGGCCTTGCTACCTCTCACTTTCAAAAAGCTCGTGCCCATTCATTCCGAAACACCCTCCCACCTCAAAAACGTGCCCGTGAAGTGGACGAACAAAAAGGACGTCTTCCACTTCAAGGCCTATTTGCCAGCAGGGTCGAAGATGGAGGACATGATGGTTGGCATAGAAGGTCGCAAATCCCTTATGATAGGCATTCGTGATCTGCTGAAGGAAGAGGAAGGGGACACCAGTACTCTCATTTGCTCTAATGGCAAGAACTTCAGGAACTTCATTTTGCCAGACGGTGTGAACCCGAATGGCTTCAAGACTGCAATGGATGATGCTGGCGTTCTAACAGTCACCTTCACTAAACTCAAGCCAGAGAAGAAAAAGCTGGGGCCAATAGCAAAGAAGAAGAAGCTGGGATGTCTGGCTCAGGCTCCGCTTGCTGCTGGTGCGCTGATATGTGACAACATAAGTGATGCGATTTGTTCAAGAGGCTACTAATAAGTTGGTGTCAAATAGGTATTTGCTTATGTTCATATATGTTGTTTCTGTCGTTTATCTGTTAGTATTTGGGGGAAAAAAAAATTGTGTGGTGTTGTATCTCCTTTGTTTCGGTGAAATAGAAGAGCTTTGTCTAATAAAAATGATAAATGTTGTTGGGTAAAAAATACGTGTGTGCGCGCGGTTTTTTTTTTAATAGTGTTGAATTAAAAAAAAAATTGTTTGTTTTCTTGTTCACGATCGGGGAGCTCAAATGTTTCACTTTCATCCGTACGTACGTAATGAGACAGCCACACGATAAAGGAGTAACTGCAGCTGGGGCAGGTGACCCATCATGCCGTAGAATCTGCAAGATAGCAAGTCTATCCTTTTTTTTTTTTTTAATTGTAAGCGCCGGAACTTTTTTTTTTTTTAAAGGAAAAAAATTTGAGTGCATGGGTAATGGGTTTGAGCCAATGGGCAAGCCATAGCGCCACATTTCTCCTTCAATAACCTCCCATTTCAACGCATTAGAGAGTAAAGGTGAGTAAAGGTAACTTTTGAAGATAAGAACGAGATGACAGAGAAAATAAAATGACCCATGTCCATAGAAATCTACATCAAATTCTCAGGTCTCTGCACTGGCACATACACAAATATTTCAAGATCATGGCAACTTCTGCAACTCATTCCTTTGAGCTTCAAGCTGGCCATTGTATAAATAGCTGGGTAAAATATGTTACAACAAAGATTTACCTTCACTGAACTGAAGCCAGAGGAAAAGCCGGTGTCAAGATCAAGGAAGATCCTACGAGGTTTGGCTAAAGCAGTGCCTGTTTGTTTCTTGATAGCTTACGAGATAAGTTGAGAAGACTACTAAATCAGCTGGTGTCAGGTAAGGTATTTGCTAACATCAGGTTCGTGTATGGTGCATCATACTCATGTATGTTGTTCTGTCGTTTACGCATTAGCATTTGTAAATAACTCTAGAGTATTTTAATTAATGGATCTATCTTCTAAGAGCCGCATTTGGTATATGAAGTTTATTGAATGAAAGCAAATCGGGAGTTGGTCTTAAAAGCATGCTGTTCAAGGAATACAATACAAACAGTAAAATTATTTGAGACAATTCGTACGGCTTCCCTTTGAGTGAAAAATGATCTTTGATTCGTTTTAGCATGTGTTTCATAATTCTTTCTCTCACTCTGTCTTTTTTTTTTTTTTTTTTTTTGGCCCTTCCCCTATTTTGGTTCCACATATTGGGAATTAGTTAAAAAGAATATTTCAGCTGTTGCATCGTAAGGTTAATGGAATGACAGCTGCTGGACAAGTAATCTTATGCCATTTTTTCTTTCCATTTTTGTTTGTTGCTTTGGGGATTGTAAAGTTAAAGATATTTAGACTAGGAATGTAATTATATGTTGCTATGAGCTTTAGTTTGATTATAATAATTAAATAAACGTATTACTGAATTTCAGAAATGAAGCTGGTGGGAAGAAGAATTAAGCGTAATTGAGGTTTGAGATTGATATACTGTGATGACCCAAGCATTGAAGGCACATAGATCCCACTCTGTTGGATTACAAACGAGCAAGGACATCAAAGCAACCCCACCGACAGGGCAATTTAGAGACAATCTGTTCTACATAGATTCACTAGTTCTCTAATATCAATTACTTGTTGTGTGTTTTGTCAAGCATTCATTGCTTTTTGGGACTTGGTTGAATGTTTTGCAAGTTTGACAATTATGATATCTGTGGAACTTATATCGTAGCTTTTGTTATGTCATGACATCGCAGCTTCGGTTTAGTTTCAATTGTCAATGTCACCATCGTGATTCATGATGTTATGGAAGTTCATCAATGTTTATCTTCAGCTACGTGAGCTAGTTTACTGCTGCATATTCTTTTCCTGACGCTCAAATGGGTACGTACAACAAAAAGATGGAAGCATGACCATTGGCAATGGCGGAAGTCTTGGCAGTGGGGCCAGTGGTGCTTGCAAAAGATAGCGATCGAGCTGGCACACTCATCACAAAACTTGACAATCAATGAATTAGGCTCCGGTTAAACCCGTTAAGTTTCCTTATCCTTACAAAACGTGGCAAAATTTTATTGTTTGTTAAACAATATCTTTGATTTGCTTTTATATTAATTCCCTTGTTCATTCGATTATATATGTATCTTATATAATAAACTAGAAAATAGAATTGCGTTTCACGCGGCTTTGAAAAAAGAATTTAGTATTATCCTTTTTTTTTACTTTACACTTGATGAAACTGATAAAAAATATGAATTGATTTTTTTTAAGATGAGATAACCTTATAAAAACAAAAAAAAAAGCTATTAGCCAACAATACAAATAAAGAAGTAATGCAAGATAAAGAATAAAATAAGAGAATATATTATAGAGTGATTTTATTCATTCCAATTGTATGTGTACAAAACAAAAAGATGAGGTCTCCTTTTATAGTTACATAATCACTCCATGAAATTAATGAAAAATTATGGATCATAATTCCTTGTGAGATAGTGGGAGTTATAGGGAAGTTAAAGGTTGCTAATTGGAGATAGTGGGGAGACTAAGAGATATGCCTCAATTAAACATTTACATAATTGTTATTGTGTAATAACAATCAAATTAATTATGAGAAGATGAAAAACTAAATTCAAAAGAAAAATTCTCTATTTATTAGATAATAGAGAATATACAAAGATGAGAAATGGTGATGCCACATCACCTCCCTAAGTCCCAGCTTTATATATATATATAGATTATTAAATAGGTAACTTAACTAAGGCCGTAGCCGCCTCACCTTGCCTCCTCCATTTAGTCATTTTCTCTTAATTATTAAATTATTAATTTTAGGTGCTGCGGACCAACATTGGATCAATTTCTTGGCATGCATGACCTGAGAGATAGTGATGGCAATAGGGCGACTTCAAGGTGGGGTTTATGATTCCCGAACCTGTTCCATACACGAAAAAATTTTAATTGAGGATAATTTGGGTATATTCTCAAAAATCACTGAATCGAGTGGGGATTAAAATGGGATCCGATCCCAATTTAATTTTTATTTAAAAAAAGAATACTTTTTAAAGAAAAAATGAATAATTTTTCAATATTTGAGTCTCTTTTTTTAAAAAAAATTTATATTTTTGGACTTGCAAATTTAAAAGAAAAATTACATATGATCAAGTTTGAAGAACCTCCAAATAAATGAAAACATAATTATTCTAAGTCTTTAACATAATTACAAATAATCAAATTTTACAAGACAAATCAAAATAATGTTAAGTCTTAAACATAAACTTGTAGTAACTTCTCTGTAATTGTCACCATTGATGCACATTCTAAGATTCTTCATAAACCTTTAACAAGATAAACAAAGAAAGAAAATAAAAACATATTTTAACAATTTCAACTAAATACTTGACAAAATAATATAAATTAAAACTATATACCTCTACAGTCTCTACGTTTGTTTCAATCTCTAGTTCCTCGTCAAGAATTTTGGCACAAGCCAAAGAGGTAGATGCCACAGCTAATTAAAAAAACACACAAATAAAAACCAAAATCAAGTTAGTTGTTAGTTAAGTTAAATAAATAAAATTAAAATTAAAATGTAAACCATATACTTCTACAAAAAGCACGTATCGAGCTTTGACTACACATCAAAGCTGAAGTAGATAGAGAAATTTAAAATTTAAAATTTAAAATTTAATACTATAAATATAAAAATGTATAGAATTTAAAACAAAATTAAAATAATTAAAACAATACTATTCCGATGAATATAACTAGACATTGAAATTAAAAATATAAAATAAACTATATTAATACTATTACGATGAATATAACCAGCCATCAAAATTAAAAATTTATCTTTTTAGCCATGGTTAATTAAAAATTTATCTTTTTAGCCATGGACATAACCGATAAACTCTTATAAAACAATGACTTTTTCATACTACTCCGATCAGTATAACCAGCCATCTAATTTGATAACCATGGTTTGTCCTTTTAATCAAAAATCCATTTAAACAAATCACAAATTAAATTTTAAGGCAATTCTTTAATCACAATGTGAGTGTAGTCAACTAGTCATCACAACTCAGCTTAACTCTGCTCTACCACATTCACTCCCTCTAAATTCCATGTAAACAAGCAGAATCCACTAAATTTTACCTAAAATATAAACTCAACAAATACCCAATACCACAAAAACATAAAAATAATCAAGGAAGAAAACGAAGAACAAGAATCAGCACACAGCAAGAGCATCACATTTTATTTCGCTTTACTGGTAATAAAAATTTTCTGCAGGGAGTAATACGAACCAAAAACAGATTAATTAACAATCAACTTAGAAATTTATCGCAATATTTGAATCAGTCCACCGAAATCGTATGACCTGAAGGCTAATTATATTATTAAATCACTAGACAAAATAAATTCAAGCAACGTACCAACTAGAAAATTTCCAAACAAAATTCTGAAAAGGCTAATTTTAAATAAATATAATCCTATTATTTTTAAATAAATATAATAATATTATATTTTCAAATAAAGATAGTATCTAATAATATTATTAATTCTCTATGAGTATAATAATATTATTTTTAAGTAATTTTAACTTAGAATCAATATAAATTATTATTTTTAACTAAATATAATAATATTATATTTAAACATGTTTAATATTATTGTTTTTAATCAATGTAATTTATAAAATAATTTAATAACATTATTTAAATAAATATGATATTATTTATTATATTTTATTAAATATTTTTAATTTTATTTTATTAAATATAAGGGTAAAAAGCGAAGGGGGGAGTGGATTCCACTCTCACCTCCCCCCTTCCCACTCGGCCACTCCCCACTCCCCACTCCAAAATTAGGTGGGACCCACAGAGTGTGACTCTCACTCCCCCTTTAAAATTTACAAGTAAACACTGGAATAAAAGGAATTCACACTTCTCACTCACACTTCAAAAAGTAAATACAATAAAAGTAGAACTCTCTAGATCGTTAATTAGAATGGAGAATTATTTGTCTCCTATTTTTTTTTTCTTTTTTGAAGTTAGTCTATTCTCTGCATCATTTGAGTTAATTTTTTATTTCATTAAGAGGCTAAACTTATGGTACATCTATCTCTATCTATCGGTATACTACTTCTGATTCTCATATTAGAAACAACAACATCAATTTTGTGCCCTCTATGCAGATGTATCATGTAGTATTACTTAAACAAGCAGGAAAAACCCTTGCCGAGGTGGCATGGTCGGTCCAATGATCAAATTAAAGTCATTCTTTTTTTCCTTTTTTATTATTATTTAAAATACTAAAGAAAAAAAAAAGAAGGAAAAATGAAGAGAGTAGCTCTTCTCTCCTCAATGCAACATACTTTTCAATGCGTGAGTGAAGAAGAATTACCATGAAAGAAAATATGATGGCGGGCGGCTAGCTTCAAAACGCGCCTTTCAAACAACTTAACGGCTGAGATTGCTTTCCTCGATCCAATCCTTCGCACATCAATCCCCTTGCTCCGATTCCTCGCTATTTATTTATTTATTTTTTCCCTCTTCAAAATGAGCCTCACGGTGAGAAGAGGTACAATATATTAAATGAAAAAAAAGGTATCCAGTTCATTTAGTAATAATAAAGACAAATGAAATCTTATGAATAGTCCATACAATAATAAATAATCAAGAAAATTCGTATTTGAGCATTCACAAAAATCATCAGATAGAGATTTCTTAATTTCTAATAGAGGAAACTCTCATTATATTAAATTTAAAAAACTCATATCAATGTTTGCTAAAATTTTTTCAGCACTATTATCTTTGTTGTAGATATAGGAATATTGAAATCTCATAAACTTTATCATGGTTAGACAATCAATCATTTAGTACGGTGTTGTTAAGGAGGAGAAAAAATATCATTTTTTAGACCATAATAAACAATTATCGAATCACATTCTAAGTCCAATGAATACCAAACCTTTTATGATTAGTAAATTCAAGACCACAAACATTTATGCAAAAATTCTACGTAAAACAACGCACCTAAGAAAATTCCATACCACGGGAGGCTAGTATGGGACCACAAGAAGCAAATTCGTTCAGATTAATTCCACGCTGCTGCTACAATCTTTAATTGCACGTTCAGATTGTAGCATGTGTTAATCATTGAATATTGTTTTTGTGACAAGGTGTTTGTGTATCTTTAATTGCAAGTTGCTATTGTGACACTTAGTTTATATGCAACTTAGGCTAAACCAATCTTTTTTTTATTGCGTTTTTGGTATGATTATTTCCATCTTTGTGATTGAGGTGTTGTGACTTATAATTTATTGAGGAATGGAATTAAAACATTAGCTGTTTAATAAAAATGTGTGTTTATCAAATATCTTAGCTAAAATACTTTCATAATTATACTGCCACCAAAATAGGACTCAACTCAAGTTATTCAAACTCGAGAAGCTTGAATTTTGTGTATCTGAGCTGGTGCTCAGTTAGTCAATCGCATCCGTGTAATGATTGTTTTATTTATTAATGTTGCTATGCTTTGCTGTATCTGGGGAATCATGGCTTGGGAGAATGGGAACCAGAATGGTAGGTCCTCAACCTCTGATATTTGGTCATGCTGCTCAGTCCATTTCTGCGAATGATTCTCGGTTTCGTCCGTTGGTTAATGGCTGGTTGGAGAGAGGTCTGCTGCGACTGTGGGAAAGCGTGATTGGAGAGCTTTGAAGTGGGTGATCAATTCTCTCCATTTCCTTTTTCACCTCCAGGATACATTGGTCGTTGGTGCTAATGGGTTGCACCCTCTTGCCGACTCTTGATTGGCCCAGGTGACAAATCTTTGTTTTGCTTTTGTGTCAATTCTTTTGCTGGTTCTATTATGGATCTTTGCATAAAAAATAGGGGCAGTCACAACGGTAAGTGTTGGATGTGAACCTGAATTAAGAGTTTCTGGAGGAGACGACTTTGTCGGTTCTGGAATTGGCTGGTAAACGACAAGACATAAGACAGATAAAGCTGCTCATACGACAACAACTTCTTGTCATATAAGAAGCGTAAGTAATGCACGTGACTTGCACGAGCATTTACAGACTCATGCTTAAGTAAAACGGCAGCTGAAAGTGTCGTTTTCATAATAAAAGGTTGTTGACAGTTAGCTTTGGCGGGAACTTTCTGGGTTTGTTTCAACAAACCCAGAACATGAACTGGCGAGCAGCACAACTATCTGGATCCTTCCAGAGCAATATATAAGGTATTTAATTCAAGCTTAGAAGAATAACGTTCCTTGTAACAACATCTCTGAACTTTGTAAACTGTTGAGATCAAAGAAAAGCTATGGCTTCTGTTTCTCAAGAGGATGTAGGCCAGATGGCCGAACCTCTATAATTCTTTTTGAGTCCACTTTTCTTATTTCTTATTTTCTGTTTCTCACAAAGTCTTTGATTTTGATTTTGTTTACTATTTCTAAAACTCATTCTTGCTAAGAACAAGATCAGTGTGTGGAGATTTCTTGGGGATAGAATTAGGTTTAATCAACCTTAAATCGCAAACACTAAGAAACTGCTAAATTATTTTGAAGTTTGCTGGTAGGTAGATCCTCCCAAGTGCAGTTCTATGGTACTGATTCAAAGTCCCAAAATCATCACAGTTTTGAGGTTTAACTGCACAAGGAATAAAAAATATATGAAACTACATGGTTTCAATTGCATAGGCTGCATGGGTGGACTTAAATGTAATAGTGGCGATAATGATCGCAATTGGGGAAAAGAAGAATTAGCATGAAATTTGTGCATTACTATATTATGACTACAATTCCTGTGAAGTACCAAAGTTTATGGAGGTGGATATGTTACAGATTCTGTAACATACACCCCCCACTCCATGCACTCCACGTGTCCCTACATGTGGAAACGAAGCACGCAAATGGCACCCTTGGGGAGCTGACTAAACTGGTCTGTAAGTCAGAAGCTGTACCGCAGCTATCTCCCAAAGCTTATACATGCAACATTAATATTGATTTGGAGTTACGTGTATACAGCATCTTATCAAGGCATGCCATTGTTATTAAATTGTGTAAATCAAGTTCCTTTGTCCCTTAGTTGTGTCCTTTATGGTCTAAATCTGTTTCGATGCTTGTTGCAGATCTCTGAGGTTAATGTAACGAGACCTTGTCGGATAAGTAATCTCGAGCCATTTAATGGGATGTGGCACCTGATTGAGAACGGTATACCTCGTGGGATTATTGCTCATAATGGTGATTCAACGTTGCCATCCTTGCTTCCCCCACCCCCCCAACACTCCAATTCAGCCGCCCCAAGCGGACGTCCGAAATTAGAGTCAAAATGAAGAAATTGGAGACTAATTAACAGAAATCCATTGTGGGGGAGGAGGTGTACTGTACTCGTGAGCGGCACCTTTATTTTCAGGTCCTCCCCACTTTATTACCCCACACAAGTTTGTCTACCTCCATTAACCCCATATTTTTCAACTCCCTTATATAGGATACATTCTCACCCCTTCACTTAATTGAAACCCTTTTCTTCGATTCGAGCCTGAAAATGTATCTGCACTGTGTGTTCTGGGAGGAGGATGAAAACTTGGTTCACTTCAAGAATCCTCTTGCATCAGGGACGAAGCTAGAGGATGTGAAGGTTGGGATTGAAGGGGGCAAGTTGCTTATAACAAGCAAGGTGGCAAGTTCGCGTCCTCTCTATTCATCTTCCTTGACCATATCAGAGGAAGGAGACGCCAGTCTCGATGGCTGCGACGGCAAGATGATCTCGATGAAATTCAACTTGCCAGTAGGGGTGAACCCGAATGGCTTCGAGACTTCAATGGATGATGATGCCGGGGTTCTAACCGTCACTTTTAAGAAACACCTGCCCGTTCTTTCATGTGCTATAGAAAGGCCCTTCGACATCCACAATTCCCCTATGGGCTGGGACGAGCCAGTTAATGAGGAAAGCAAGGGCGTCGTCCACTTCAAGGCCTAAGGCCTATCTCGCGGGAGGGACGAAGAGGGAGGATCTGATCGTGGGGATTCGAGGTGGCAAGTTGCTCATAATAGGCCAGCAACTGCAGGAGAACGAAGGAGGAGGCGCCACAGTCTTGGCAAGAACTGTAAGAGCTTCATATTGCCACGTGCTGTGAACCCGAATGGCTTCGAGACTTCGATGGATGATGCCGGGGTCCTGACAGTCGCTTTTAAGAAACTGAAGCCAGAGAAAAAGAAGGTGGTGCCAAAATCAAAGTTGCTCGAATGTTTGGCTGAAGCTTGTCTCCTGACAGCCTCCAAGTTCTTTTTCGATGGGGGGTGGCGACGACTACTAACTAATAATTAAGCTGGTGTTTCGGATATGGAATTTCCTACATTATGTTCTTCTTGTTGTGTCGTTTTTATGAGTGTTTCGTCTGTTTGAACATTGAAAATAAAATTTGGATTAGTTGTGGAGAACTCCAGAGCAGATGTTCTAATTTACTCTGTTGTATTCCTTTTTCATTTCTTTTCTTTCTTTGATTTGGGTGACATAATGAGCTTTGTGTGTAATAATAATAATAATAATTAAAAAAAAAGCTTTGTCTAAAGCCTTGTTTTTTTTTTTTGGACCGGTAATTATGCATGTTAAATATTTGTTTTCCTTTTTCCAATTTTAAGGATGGACTTCGATCACTTATAAAATGACAATCACATGGTCATACCAAATAAATTACTGTAGTTTATCTAATACAACTTTGTATTTATTTAGCGTGAACTTTGTGATTGATGCAATCTACATCATTATGTAAGAAATCTCTTATCTTTAAGAATAAGCAATATAGTATTGGACAACTATGCTTAAATCTTATTTGAGTCAGAGTCCCCTCAGGTACTCAACATTCTACTCACTTGAAGGTATGGGTGGGAGTACATTCAATAAAATTACATAGGTCTTTTAATTGTTAGCACGGGAATTTTTATGATTATGCTATTTAATTTTTGATAACTACTATTTCAAGTATAAATGTGCAATTTGATCGTTCGGATACGGGTCATAGCAATTTTGGTATTGTTTGTTGGGTGGAAGAAAAAATTTGTAGGGTAAGTACATACACTTAGTATATTATTATTGCTATTTGAATGCCATTGCTACATTAATGGCAATGACATTCGGTTTATGACATACTGAAAGAAATTCCTTCGAGCCTACAGGAACAGGCTATCCTTGTAATTGTCCTATTTCCTTAATGGATGTATCTTTTAAGTTATGCATTTGGCATATGAAGTTTATTGAAAGAAAGCAAATGATCAGGAGCTGGTCTTAAAAGCATGTTGCTCAAGGAATACAATACAAACTGTAATATGATTTGAGACAATTCATAGAGCTTTCCTTGAGTGAAAATTAGTCATATACTCTTTATATTGATATGATATGCCCTTCCAGTTTATTCAAAGAATTATGAGAATAACCTCGGGTATGTTAATTGAAAAATGCCAAACTGGACAAATCACATTCATACCATGCAACCCAGGTTCGTTAATTTTAAATTCCAACTAAATGTTCTAAACTATCTTCATCTCTTTTAGCATGTGTTTCACAATTCACGCTTTCTTCTTCTTCTACCTTTTTTTCCCCTTCTTAGCTTCCATTTGGGTTATTGATGTGGTGAAAAAGGAATTATTTTAACCGGATCCTAAAGCGCAATCCTAATCCTAATTTAGAGCAGATCCTTAAAGCGTATGTTTCCTTTTCATTCGATACCATTCATATTTTAGGTTTCTTCAATATATTTTAGATTAGACATAAATGTGGTAGTTTTTCATACCATGCCATGACACTGTTCATAGTAGAGATCTAAGATGAGATTTATGTAATTATCGTGACACTTAGTGTACATGCAACTTAGGATAGCACCAGAGGCGGACCCATGTCTTAATATTACCCCGGGCTAAATTTTAAAATTTATATTTTAAAGCGAACATAAAAATTTATAAGTAGAAATAAGTATATTAAATAAGGAGGAATACCAAGAACCTTATCTCTCTAAATATCTACTATAGACAAAAATAATTATAAAAAAAAGAGTAGTAAACAAAAGACAACTCAAATATGAAAATATTATTTTTTTAATTATAGAATCTGACATTGCAACCTATAATAACATGTAATTATATAAGGATTAAAAAATCAATTAGGAATTTCAAATTAAAATAGATCAATATATGTAATTACAATCAATTAAAAATTACAAGTAAAACTTTTATATTTGAAGTGAAGTACTAAATTACCAGACTTAATAAATTAAATAATTAAAATTTATTCCTTCTTTCAAATTATAAAAGTATTTTAGTCAAAAGTTTCAATAATAAACTAAACTTAATTCAACAAAAAGATATTTGGATGCAGTTATTTCTTTGTCAGGTGCTCTAACTCTCTTTCAAGAATTAAAAGTTGATGATTCTTCTATGAAAAGTTTCTTAAAATATTCGAATTTTATTTTCTAACTTGTCCTCTTAGTTAATATAATTAATAAATAAAATCTGAGAATTCACATAAAAATTTTATGAAAATATTGATAATTGTTACTATATGTTGTTTCGATAAGTACTTTTAAGTCTAGTGATGATGTTATATTACATTAACATATATATTTTTTTTTAATTAGAATTTTTTAAAATAAATTAAAGCAGTAATAAAATTTTAGCTCCCTAATGTTTTCAATCTATTCAATAAATATATAATTTAATCATTTTATAAAATAAGTCACTAATTTCAATTGAAAATAATATAATTGACTTAGGGATATATTTGTAAATAAAATAAAAACTCTATTGTTATATAAAATTAACGAAAACATAAGGGTATTTGAGTTAGGGACATAATTGAATATAAAATGAAAACTTTATTATTATACTAAATTGATGAAAACATAAGGGTAATTGAGTTAGGGACATATATGAAAATAAAATAAAAACTCTATTATTTTACTAAATTATTAAAAAAGTAAGGGGTGTAATGATTTTGTCTAAACTAGACCAGGCTGTAGCCCACGTGCAGGTCCGCCACTGGGTAGCACAATCCTTTTTGAACTGCATTCTTGATATGATTATTGCCATGTTTGTGATTGAGGGGTTGTGACTTTTAAATTAGTGAGGAATGGAATTAAAAATTTAATTGCTAAATAAAATTGAGGGCTTATCAAATATCTTAGCTATTATGCTTTCAAAATTATATAGAAGCATAGTAGATAGAAATGCACCCCGAGTACCTGCAGATCCTGCCTCCAAAATAGGACGCAACTCGAGTTATCCAAAGTTGTGAAACTTGAATTTTTTTGTTTCAAATTTCAGTGCTAAGTTAGTCAACCACATGAATGTAAGTATTATTTATTGCTAATTTACTACTATTATCATTATTGCCGTTATTTTCCTTTTAAAACGGTGCCTTTGCTATATATTATCAGGGGAATTATGGGAACCAGAAAATGATTGGTACTGATTCAAAAAGTCCCAAAATCATCACAGTTTTGAGGTTTAACCCCACAAGGAAGATAAGAAGCTAAAATTACATGGTCACATGATTTCAGTTGCATAGGCTGCATGGGTGGACTTAGAATGAAATGGCGGCCGAGATAAAAAGAGAAGTAGCAGGAACATTTTGCACCACTGTATCATGACTGCAATTGCTGCACAGTAAAAAGCTTATTTATATATGCCACGTTAATCTTTAGCTTATTTATACAAACATCTTATCAAGGCACAAACGAACTTTAAATTCAAAGATGGCAATTCAAAAGCAATAATATTCCAGCAACTAATACGATAAAAGTCCATGGTTACCATTAACGTTGTGGAACGGGGTACAGATACAAGCTTACCATTGGTTTGATTTGGTAGAGTTGGCAATGGAAGTGCTGGCTGGTGCAAGAATTCGCGGGTCCAATGAGTTCTATAACAGGACCAATAAATTAAATAATATTTTTTTATTACAATAAATTAAATAATATAATTTTTATATATTTTTGGAATAAAAACCTTAATTCCCGCACCACTTAAGTTTTTATCGTATTAACGATGGGCTCCAGTTCCTGATAAAGCCTTCTGGGATTTCCTGACCCTCTGTAGACGTGGCAAAATTTTGTTTGTCCCATAAACAGTCCATAGCTAGGAGAGCAGCCATGTTTGACTTTGTAGAAGGAAACAATATTGGAATAGGAAAATGCTACTTACCCCGAGTCAAACCCCGGGTCAGACCCCGAAACTGCCCTAAACGACGTCGTTTCGTTCATTTCTTTTTCATGTTTTAATTCTTGTAAAACGGCACCGTTTGGCTTAGAAAAAAGGCAAAAGCAACGAGAACCCAGCGCTTTGTCTTCTTCTTCGTTTTACCCCTCTGCAAAAAACCCTCCTCTCTCTCATTCACAAACCTCTTTCTTCGTTTTACCCGAGCTTCTCTTCCCGTCTTGGCGCAACAGTCTTGAAATCCCATTCCTCTTTCTTGGCATATGTGCTGCATTTGTTATGCAAGTGAAGCAGATGTACAGTTTGTGCTGTGTTCCCGTGGGTCCTGTCATGGCTGCATAAGTCGGCATCTTCTAAATTGCTTGAGATGCTTCTTGTGCAATGCCACAGTCCTCGAGGTTGTCAAGGTGGACGAGAAAATTTTGTAAAAATTTATCCTGTCCATTTTTGGTCTCTGGCATTATCCCACTGCCCTGGATTCCAAACTGGTCAGCGTCAGATGAATGGTTGCAGATTAAGCTCGAACTCGGGGATTCATCCTTAAACAAAGATAAAAATGGAAAAGTTCAAGGGAGTTGATGATGATATATTCTAATTAAAATTCTCCAACTAGAATCGCATGATTATATCTGTGTAGTGTGTAATAGCAGGGGGGTGGGGAAGATGATCAAGAATTTTTGCAGGGGAAGTTGAGGGCATTATTCTGTAAATGGCAAAAGAAATATATCTCTTTTCATTTTTTCTCTCGCGGCCTGTAAATTGTGGTACAGTGTTCATTCAAGCGGCTTTGTTTCTTGAAGTTTTGCCCAAGTTCTTGTTGGCTTAAGGGACCGGAAGTACTTAGCAAATTCAATTGATGCAGTGCTGATACGGAGATGAAAAGCATAGCAAACGGCGTCGTTTGATGGTGATAAAAAATAAAAATAGAAAATTTACGAAACGACGTCGTTTGCATTAATTTCGGGGTTTGACCCGGGATTTGACCCGGGGTAAATAGCAGAACTCATTGGAATAAGCTGGAAGCAAGCTTTAGGATGGCTCTCTATGCAAACCTAGCTCCCTTCAACTTGAGGGGAAACTTGTAAACCTAGCTCCCTTCAACTTTTCAGACGGAGAAAATTGTGGATAATTCATCAACACGTGTAATTTAAACAGCTTAAAAAAATTAATATTATTATATGATATAATTATGAAACGTCAAAAAGTGTAATTAAAAAATTTTTACCCTCTCACATTATGTCTGACTTTTCAAAATTTTTTTACTAAAAATTAAATCTTTTCTTATCAAAAAAAAAAAAATAAAATTTTGTCAAAGTAGAGAAAATCAAATATCACAAACCTCCTTTAGTTTATTACTTTATATATGCATTGCTTGAAGTTTGTATCAAGTAAATCTCTTTCACTTATTAAATAAATTAATAATGCATAATTAGAAAAAAAACTAAGGGATAGCCCTGAAAGATTATTTGATTAGAATATGTTCTTAAATTCAACTAAAAGTTCAACACTGACTATAAAGTATAAATATAAAATTTAATAATTTTCAAACAAAATGTTTTCTTTTCAATTAACAAAAAGTTAAGATTGGTTCATATTAAACTCGTTATTATTAATCTATACTCTAATGGACTCATGCGCTTGTGAGATATTAAAATTTATATGCCATTAGACATATTATTCCTTCAATTAAAGTAGACCATAACTTTTTTCCATAATAAACTCTTTTATAAATATACACACCTCAGAATTTATGTGGTAAAATAAATGAGATATTGTATAAATCGTTATAAAAAATAAAAGAGACGACCACATCTGCAATCAAACAGAAAGGAGTGAAGAATTTATTCTTAACTTGCCTTATCCATTTATTCTTAATAAGTTTTTTAGCATTAATTTGGGTGAAGGGGGACACAATAGATACAATTGCACACAACTGGAAGAATAGAACGAAATGGTTTCTTTGAGGATTTTGTTTTTCTGCTGTCTTCTGTTCTTGTGAAAAATCCAAAACTGAGATGCGGTCATGGAATGGTTTCCTAAATGAACGGACAACGGCAGATGAAGCAGTCGTGGGTAAATATTTTTAGGAATTTGAGTTTGTATTTTAAAATATTAATATCCCAAATTGTTTAAACAAGAGAACACAAGCTGATTTATTTATAGAAATTATATGTACGTGGACAACAACAGCCCAAGAAAGGAGCCCGGGGATCGTAGACGTCAAGGAGCCTTGCACATCCCCGTATTCAGCTATTTGCCCATTAAAGGGCTATCAGCCAATAAAAACAATGAGCACAAGAGAAAGATTGGGCCGATTCATCAATGTCTCGCTATTGCGAGCACAGCCAATAAAAACAATGAGGCACAAATTCACCAATGTCGCTATCGCGAGAACGACATGAGCACAGCCAGTAAAAACAATGAGGCACAAAAGAACACATTGCCCCGATTCACCAATGTCGCTATCGCGAGTAAAAACAATGAGGCACAAAAGAACACATTGCCCCGATTCACCAATGTCGCTATCGCGAGGCCGATTCACCAATGTCGCTATCGCGAGCACAGCCAGTGAAAACAATGAGGCACAAAAGAACACATTGCCCCGATTCACCAATGTCGCTATCGCGAGGCCGATTCACCAATGTCGCTATCGCGAGCACAGCCAGTAAAAACAATGAGGCACAAAAGAACACATCACATCCCCGAAGGCAACTCATTGCCCCGATTCACCAAAGGTAAAGGAATACTACTTGCCATTGCCAAGGCTATTTAAACCCTTCTCTACCTCCTCTACCTCAAAGAAACCCAATAACAATTTAAACCCCTTCTCCACCTCATCTACCTCAAAGAAACCCAGGAACCCTTCAATTCAAATATCAAAAAATGTGCCTCGGAGATAATAACCCATACCAGTGCTCTGTGTTCTGGTACGAGGATGAAAACCTCGTTCACTTCAAGTACCCTCTTCCACCAGGGGCGAAGCAAGCGGATGTGAAGGTTGAGATCGATGAAGATGGGAACTTGCTTACAGTATTCCTAAGCTTCCCGACGAAAAAGGAAGAAGACACTGATTGAAAGCTGTAGTAATAATGATGATGAGTCCAGCACAATTAATATTAAAAACTGAAGAAGGCAGCCACTTGTACAAAACTCAAGTTTGTCTCGGCAGATAAGCAATGTTATTGAATTCAAACCAGCAACTTCTTAGAACCTGCAAAAAAGAAAATAAATGAAGAACACAACAGGTGATGGTCGAGGCGTGCAGGATAGCACTGTCCTTAAAGACAAATTCAGCCCCTTCGAGGATGATTTCCTGGTGCGTTAAGGAATTGCGGCAGTCTTGTCTTCCAGGATCCAACGACTCACTAATATAAGGGCGCACTCCCAATTATATCAGTCAAGAACAGCAAGGAAAAGGAATGATCTCAGTGAGGAAAGTGAATGTTGACAAGGTTGCAGTTCACGAAAGGGAAGAGAAAGAAAAATCAGTTTTTTCTTATCTCAAAGTCACTGCACTCATCCAATTTTTATACTTGAAAGCCAACGTGCTACTCCTTGATTCAAGCACCAAATCCGCCATTATCAATGACCAATTCAGCCCCTCACTTGTTGCAAAAAATCAGCCACGAATCACAAGAAATCAGCCACTAATAATTTATTTCACGTTGTTTTCAAGACTCATTCAACAAATCCATGTCAACTGAAAAAATAAATTTGAAATTTGTATTTTGAAATAATCAATTTAAATATATTATACAACAGACACCACCACCCCCATAATCTCAATGAAATTCAACTTGCCACCGGATCTTGACCTGGCTGGGTTTAAGACTGCAATCGATGATGCCGGCGGTCTAACTGTTACCTTTACTAAACTGAAGCCAGAGAAGCCAGAGAAGAAAAAGTCAATGCCAAGCCCAAAGAAGTTACTGGGTTGGTTGCTTAAAGCTGTGCCTGTTTGTTCCATAGGTTCCAATATGTGTCATGAGATCAGTTCGGGAGGCTACTAATAAGCTGGTGTCCAGTTGGCATTTGCTTCGTGTTCATGTTTCTTGTTCTCCTGTTTACGTATTAGCGTTGAAAATAACTCTGGACTGTAGAGTCTAGACCACGTTGATTGGTGTGTTCTGCTGTATCTCCTTTTTTTTTTTCAGAACTTTGTCTCATAAAAAATTATAAATGTTGTTGACTGAAAAATAAATGTTTTTTTTTCCTTTTAATAGTGTTGAATGAAAAAAAAAAAACAAAATGTTTGTTTGCCTGTTACCTATCTAGGAACTCAAATGTTCCACTTTCGTCCATACGTATGCAATAAGACAGCCCCAAGAAATGGGAGTAAGATGCTGCTTTCAAATTTCTATTCTATTCGTGCATACGTATATAATAGGATAGCCCAATTTCTTCTTAATTTTGTCTCTTTTTCTTTTCTTTCTTTAAGTTTATTACCAAAATAAAATTTGTTAAGAAGGGAAAAAAATCCGAAAGAAGGCGACGGCTACTTGGGGAAGAGGCCATAAAAGAAGGGGGAATAAATAAAATTAATTACTATTAAATCAGTTTTATAATATTAGATTGCTTATTTTATTTTTATACATCAAACTGTACTATTTAAATCCAACCTATTCTACTATTCAAATTCAACGACTCACTCAGTTCGCATAATATCCCTAATGTTTGGTACATGATGATGTTACTTAACATTGTCTTTTTTTTTTTTTTTTTTTTTTAAATTGTTAGCTTTGGCACATTTTTTTATTTTTAAAAAAATATATTGCACTGGTAATGGGTTGGGCCAAATGGTCCAGCCATAGCCCCACTTTTCTCCTTTATAACCTCCCATTTCAACGCATTAGAGTAAAGACAACCTTTGAAGACAAGAGCAAGGTAACAAAGAAAATAAAATGATCCCATGTCCACAGAAATCTACATTGAATTCTCAGGCTTCTGCAGTTGCACATAAACAAATATTTCAAGATTACGGCAGCTTTTGCAACTCATTCCTTGAGCTTCAAGCTGGCCATCGTATAAAGATAAATACGTGGGTAATATATTACAACAAGGATTTACCTTCACTAAACTGAAGCCAGAGAGAAGGCCAGTGTCAAGATCAAAGAAGATACTGCGAGGTTTGGCTAAAGCTCTGCCTGTTTATTTCTTGATCGTTTACATCATAACTGATGAGCTAAGTTGAGGAGACTACTAATTAGCTGGTGTCGGGTAAGATATTTGCTAACATCATGTTTATTGATTTGATGAAAAAGGAATTTGCTGTATTTGGATCCTAAGAGGGGGCAATCCTGATCCTAATCCATTCTTTTAGATTTCTTCAAAAGAAATATTTCAGTAAAAGAGTGCAGAGTAGGGCACAGTCAAAGTTTAAAGCATAGAATAAGAAACAAGGTTATAAAAAACAAACCTACTAGTAAACGACGACCACTTTCATTTCCTCTGCAGCTTCATCTTCTCCGATTCTTTGTTTGGATCCCACATCGGCTAGGTATGGGACCAGTTGGAGGTTTATTAACCCCAGGCGCACTTTCTTACATGTTAGTTTCTTGATATTAAGTTCTACCTTGTGTGTTCATAACAATTGGTATGTTCGGAAACGTTCACTGTGGTTTGCCATTAGAGAGAATCAGAGAGCTTGGAGTAGGGGGTCAATTCACTCTATTTTTTTTAACCTCCAAAATACATTGGTGTTAATGGGATGCGCTCTCTTGCTGACTTTTTATTGGCCCAGGTAACCAATGTTTTTCTTTTTCTTTTTTCTCTTTTATGTTTTTTTAATTGTTGATTCTATCATGCTTCTTTGCTTCAAAAATGGGGAAATTGTCTAATTAAGTCACAATGGTAAGAATCTGCAGTATAATTTTGAAGTTTGCTGGAAGGTAGTGTTGAAACTTGGTTATTCAAATTCCGAAAATCATTATAGTTTTAAGGTTTGACCAGAGAAGGAACATAAGAATATTTCAAACTAAAACCACAATTACATTATCACATTCTTTCAGTTGCTTAGGCTAAATGGGTTGACGTAATGAAATAATGACGATAATGATCATAACTGAGGAAAAGAAGAACAAGCATGAACATTTTGCACCACTGTATTATGAATATAATTCCTTCAAAGTAAAAGGCTCTATTAATGGAATATGAAAATTGAATTGGAGTTAGTTATATACAATGTCTTACATGGCACACCATTATTATTAAAGTATGTAAATCATTTCCTTTGTTCTTCATGCCATGGCTAAATACATCTTCATGCTTGTTGCAGACCTCTGTGGTTAATGCAGTGACACCTTGCTGGATCTTGAGCCATTTATTGGGATGTGGAACTTGAGCAAGAATGGAAAACCTTGTGGGTAGTTTGATGTAATTATTATTGCTCGTAATGGTGATACAGTGCTGCTACCTGTGTGCTCCCTCTCTCATCAGAAATTTATAGTCTTAAAATTTTGCATTAAGAAATTGTGTGCTTTGTATATTGCAGTGGCAAAATGTTAAATGGGCTTCGCTCTTTTTTTTGGGTGGGGGGAAGGGGCGCGGGGAGGGTGTGGGGGGGAACAAACATTCCATCATTACCTCGGATTCAGAAATCAGGAGTGGAAAGGTTCAAGTTTTGTACAGCAGTACAGGGAAACCCTCTGCAAATCCAAACCCCTGTGAAGGGGATCCCACTTCATGACAATCCTTGTGGGTTTTGAGTTGGATTGCTCTGGCAGGTTAGAAGTTGTTTCAATTAATTATCTATAACAGACAAGTTGTGTTACATTATATGACTATATAGTGATTCATTGTGGGATACTAGGACATCAAAAAGAGCTCAAAATTTCAGACATATTTTCTCCTTAAAATTGGTGAAAAACTGATGGATGGATTAGAAGTAAGTTTCATAGCAATTTGTAGCTGTAAACATCTAGAAGGCTGGGACTAAATGCCATTTGATTCGGATAGAATAATATGAGCTGAGCCTACAATCTTTGTCGTTCATTCAATTGCTTTTATAGATGTCCACAATTTGTCATGTTGATAATATCCAATTGGAGCCTAGTAAATTTCTGTTATGACTATGATATAGGGTGTTATGGAAGAGTTGAAAACATCCAATATAAATTAGCCAGAATAGGTTCTGGATCAAAAAGACAAGTTCATACATGTTTCCTTTCTGTTCCATCAGTTGATTGCAGAGCATTAATTACCTATGCCTTTTTTGTTTCGGCTTTGCTTTTCAGTAATAGTGTCTAGATGTAATGATAGGAAAATGTGCAATTCAGTTGTTGCTTCATCTGGTGTACCTCTAATAGCTAGAAAAATGAAGGTATATATCCATCGAAATATTCAGTTTGTTTAGTGTCTAAACTGTGCTTTGTTCAGTCAACCATTCCTAAATTGTTTCGAAGCTTCATGCTGCATTTATCTAGTTTGTAGAGCCTGGAACTAAGTTCTATATGGACACTTCTTGCAGCATCTGAGGATTCCTTTCTGCTAGGTAGTGCAGCATCACTTAAGGGGCCTTTGTTAATGGTGCTGATTCTGTCTCATGCACGGCAAATAACTAAGTGAAGCTTTTTAGTTCCCAAAGTGATGGCCTTTTTCAGCACTCCAGCTTATGGGAAATGAAACAAGGTTCTACAGGTCTGTTTGTACATAAATCTGTCTCTTGTTTAAAGTATTTGTTTTCACATGATTATATGCTAGCATTGATACACTTTTTTATCAGTTGCCTAGACCATCCATTCATACTTCAGCTTGAAATCCGAGCTATTGAAACAAGGCTGCAATGAGTTTAGTTTTGGACTATCCTTGTAGATGTCCTATTTCCTTTATGGTTATAAGTGCTGCATTTGGCATATGAAGCCAATTGAATGAAAGGAAATCAGGGGTTGGTTTTAAAAGCTCATGTTGTTCAAATACAAAAAGTAATATTATTTGAGACAATTCATATGGCTTCCCTTTGAGTGAAAAATAGTTATATTACCATTTAAACTGATATGATATGTTCTTTCAGTTTATTCAAAGAATTATGAGAAGAACCTCGGGTATGTTAACTGAAAAATGCCCAAAATGAACTATTTATATTCATGCCATTGAATCCCAGGCATGTTAATTTTAAACTTCACTTAAATGCTCTAATCTTTCTTCATTCATTTTAGCATGTGTTCCATAATTCATGCTTTCGTTTTCCCCTTTTAACTTTTCCTCTTCTTCTCTTTTAGCTTCCATGGCATTGGGAATAAGTTGTTATTGATGTTGGAAAAAGGAATTGTTTTATTTGGATCCTAAGAGGGACAATACCGAACCTGATTATGGACTCCTTTCCATTTGACACCATTCATATTTATAGGTTTCTTCAATATATTTCAGAGATAACTACAGTAGTTACTTCATGCAATGCCATGACACTATTCACAACATAGGATATACAGTAAGGAAAAATGAAATTATTTTACCTTAGTGCAGTGTGGCTATTACTTTAACCGAAACAAATGAGATTTTTCACTAGCTTTTTGCTTTTTAACTGCGAATAGACCCCGCGACAAACAAGAAATGTGGAGTGTGGCTATTACGTCATGAGTTACAAGGAGTACATAATAGCAGACATCGGTTTGCTGATGAACAATGTGTGTTACTGATAACTACATAATATCACAGGTTTGTTTTATAGCATATATGTGGGCATTGTGTTGGAAGTTTGACGACATTGATTTTATCACACACGGGCTGAAATAAATGAGGTTCCTATGGAGTGGGCTAACAATTTTTCTAAAATCATTGTCTCATCATCAAAATGGTAGTATAAATATGAAACAGTACGTGCACCTTATTATTACTTCTAATTAAGAGTTTGGTGAAATTTGAGTTGTGTTGTGAAACAGTCATGTTTGAGTTGATGCTGTGATGCCATTTTTAGTTCTTATATTAATAAGTTGATGTCATTATCTGTGTGAATATTTTTTAGCTCTTGCGAAAATGCTATTTGATTTCTGATAATTAGTAATTGGGTATGGAAAGTGAAACAAGGTTTTGCAGTCAGTTCATAAACAAATACATGTTTACATTCACGCACATTTTTAATCAATTGGTTAGGACACTGACAGAATAGAATAGATTCACACTTTAGCTTGAATTCCCAAGCTATTGAAGCAGGCAACAATAAGTTCAGTTTTATGTGCATATTTATTTAGACTTGGTTGTAAATATTAGCTTGATTTTCTGCCTTATACTTTGAATCAATACAGCATTTCAATTTTACAGCATAGATTTAGGTTGCTATTTAGCTCCTGAAATATCAGACAAGGAATTTCAAACATAAGCTTGAAGCTTGATTATTCATATACAAATAATGTCATCTATGTCGGTTGCAAATGATTTAGGAAGCGGTGGAGTTCGTACTGAGGTGTTAACATGGACAAAATTTTTGCTTCGTCTGACATATTGTCCCCCTTAAGCAATAGTAATGAACTTGAGGTCGCAGTTTTTGAAGTCTTTTGTTTATATATAAGTTGTATCGGGTCTCTCTCGATATTCTCTGTGCTAATTTTGATCATTGCATGATAAATTTAACATTTGTGTTCCATAATATTAACTCTGTGCATTACTTCATTTTTTGGCACCTATGGATTCCCTGTATCTTGAATCAAACTTTGTTGCTGCAGGTTCAATATTCTGGACTTCTTTTGTTGAGAGGCTGCCTTTTCAGTTAACACTTAACACCTTCTAATAGTTTGCAAACCAAATGTGGTTTTGCATGTTCATATACTTGCAGTGTAATTTGTTTAATATGTTTGGTTAATACAAATTTCAAAGGAAAAAAAAAAAAAACTGATGAAACAACTATTTATTCAAGTGTATATTATCTATCTTGGACAGCATTGAACTTTCTTTTTCCCCACCCAAAATGTTACTATTTCCACAGTTATAATCTTAAAATCTATTAGGGAACCAGATGTATGCACTTGGTAGTGTAATAAAAAAAGACTATCGAGCAATAACTTGAAAATATGTTTCTACTAATATTTGGGAAGTGTATCTTTTATGTCTTGGGTAGCATTGAACTTTCCTTTCCATTTCTTTTTTCAGAATTATTATAATTTACGAATATATTTCAATCTAAGATTTGTTGAGATTCTAGATGCAAATACTTAAAAGAGTAGAATCCAAAAGTTCATCGAACCGTTTACTTAAAATTATGCTCCTACTAATATTCGTGGAGATAAGTAGATAACTGCCGTTAATTATTTAGTAAAAATAAATTAAAAAATAAAAAAAATCGTTCATTAGCATTTGTATTTGCATATATAAGGCTTGTCCTTGATAGACATGAGGAATTAATCTCAGCAAGATAAGAAAGATATTTGATAATTGCAACCATGGAAGTTTGGTAAGCAGCAAGCGAGTTACTACCGAGACAATTAAAATATTAAAATATCTTCTACTTGCAGATGTACAATTAATCGATGTTATTCATCCCTGCTTAATCAAATTAAGCTTCAAACTAACCTGGTACCACTTTTGTTTGACGCGCCGGAATCTTGTCCCTGAAAAGCAACGAATTAATTGAAATGAATCAAGTCATTACGCTCAAAGGCGGATACAACATATTGATTAATTGAGTACTTATTTAACGGTAATATAAAAAATTTTTTAAAAAGTAATAAATATATAAATTTAAAACATTTATAATACTTTAGCATATGTACAATTGTCCTTTACGAGTTTTTCTAGGTCTTATCATGTGCAGATTTTAAAACCCAGAGAAAAAATTCATTAGATTTGAATCCAATGTAATCTTGACAAAGTAATCGTTTAAATTAATCATGTAATGGTTTTGAAAAACCAAATTAAGGCAGCCAATAATCGTTTAAAAGTAAATTGGTAGGCTGAATTTCATCCAACTTCATTAGTCGATACAAAAGATTACAACAGAGAGCAATCTTGACAAAGTGAGTTGAACATGACGTGCGTTATTTATTTTCAAGCCTAATAGTGGACCGGACATAATTTGCACGAGAAAAATAAATTGAGCCCTGTTAATTTTTCTGAATCAATGTGATCCTATGTGAAAAAAACAAAATGCACCAAGGCAATTTTCATTTGCAAAAGCTAATAGCCCGGTCAATTGATTTGCTATCTCCGGAGTTTTGTTTCGATATAAATTATAAAAAGAGATAGACAGGACAGGTGTGTAGTGTGTACAAACAAACATACTTGAATGAATTTATTGAAGAAGACAATTGTGATCGTGTTTCTTTTTTTTTCCAAACACAAAATGAACTTATTGTCTCTTTGATGTGAAAATCCAGCTCCTGAGAACCGGAATAAAGTGAATAATGTTTATTTAATTTGCTTTTGCAGCGGTAGATACTCATTTTGCCATGTGTTTGCTTTTTCTTTCAGCAGAGGCTGGTATACCTGGTTGTTCTTGATTCAGCATATATACATACCCACTTCCGATGGGATGGGGAAACATTCACCGAAGACGCATGAGTGTATTCTCAATGGCTATATTAATTTGCCTTGACTATAAGGTATTAAGTTTCTTGATTATTGCTCATTGTCTTGACTTCAAATGAATGGCAATCTCATTCCATTGCTGCTTTTACTACAGGCTGTACAGCAAAGAGAGAAATGGATGAACAAGTCTAAGATATCTGCTCTATGGCAGAGGGCTCATGAGCGCAATGCTAAGCGTGTTCTCAGTTTGATGATAAAGTTGGAAGGCTTGTGGGTGAAACTTGGACAGTACTTATCCACAAGAGCTGATGTACTCCCTGAAGCGTACATATCTCTTCTGAAGCAGTTGCACGACTCTCTTCCTCCTCGACCTGTACAGGAGGTAGTAGCTTGTCTGGCTATTAACTTTGGAGGTCAACCAATAGTATGTGTGTGAGTGAGAGAGAGAGGGGTTTGAATTCATCTTAGAATTGGGTTCTAATAATTGGTTGAGGAGAAAAATGAACCTTATTCATCAAATATGGAAGTGGGTGCATGATAATCTTTTTGTGCTTTTCCCTCCGCCTTCCCCCGAGTGTGGGTGCATGCATGTTTTTCCTGCATCTTATGAGTATCTAATTACTTTGTCTTGCTAAGTGGTAAGTTCTGTTGTGCAGGTTTCGCAGACCATAGAGAGGGAATTGGGGGAATCCATGGGTGATATGTTCATGGATTTTGTTGATACTCCTTTGGCGACAGTATCAGTAAGATCCTCAAACTGTAATTGGTAGTATTACACTAGTATGAGCTCTTTGATTTAATTTTTCTCAGAAGGCATGGTAAAAATCAGTACCTTTTGGTAATTGTTATTCAATTTCATGATATACCATGCAGATTGCACAAGTACGTCGTGCAACACTGGTTGATGGGCGGGAGGTGGTTGTTAAAGTTCAACATCAGGGCATCAAGACAATCATATTGGAGGTTTTACATGCTTTTGGTTGAAGATGTTTGATGCAAAGTAAGACCTGCAGTTTTTATATGACTATTGATAATGCTATATTTTACAGGACTTGAAGAATGCAAAGTCAATTGTTGACTGGATTGCATGGGCAGAACCACAGTATGACTTTAATCCCATTATAGATGAATGGTGCAAAGAAGCTCCAAAAGAACTTGACTTCAATAATGAAGCTGGTATGATCAGCTCTCGTGTATTTTCTGGAGATTTTTCTTTCATGTTTTTGTAATAGAGACGAAAATCTGTTTTCATTTTTATTTTACATAATTTTACTGTGATTATTTTGGGTTGTCATTTGAGGATGGTTTGGATGGGCAATTGGGTTCACTTGTGGATGGGTGGTAGTGATGGTCATAAGAGTTGGCAACGGTGTCAGTATAGTATGTGATGGCAGTGTCAGACTTGATCAGGTGGTAGAATGGCTGTGTCTGCAGCAGTTATAGCATTTGGGTTCTGCTTTTATCGGGTTCTGCTTTTGTCGAGGTTACTTAATGGATGAAGTTGAAACTAAATTACATTGTTGTGGTATTGTGCTGCTAATTTTTGTGTGCTGTTGCCTTTGGAAACGGTTGTGCCAGTTCATGTGGTAGAGGAGATAATGCCATGAACTGTGGTGACAACTGCGATAATATCAAGTTTAGCAGCAGTGGTGTTTCTGAAATGGTGTGGTCATACTGGCAGCACCCTTAATGGAGGCATTGATGTCAGGTCTATGAAAGTTGTGGACATAAAGGCGGTGACTATTTTGTGGTCAGCCATTCTCATCCATGTTGTTCATGAAAGTGAAATTTGACATCCTCAAATTGAGTTGGATTTCATTTTTGGAATTGGGTCTCGTAAGTGAACATGCAAAAACCCTTTGCTCATCAAACATATCAAAGAAATACATTATCAAATCTTTTCATCTGAAAATCCTCTTTTAATTTTTGCATCTCAACACGTGCTGTTATTTATTTCCACTGTTCCGCAATCAGCATGCTTTATTTTTCTTAATGATACTTGTCTTTGTTGTTTGTAGAAAATACCAGAATTGTGTCTGCAAATCTTGGGTTCAAAAATAAACATGCAGACAGCAACAGGAAGCCTGCCTATGAAGTGGATGTTCTGATTCCAGAAGTTATTCAGGCAAGATATTTTTCCATCTCTTATATTGCACTGGCAAGGCTGCATTCTGATGTTCAGGGACTCGCAGTAATAATATTCTATTTCAAAATAAGTCCTCGCCAGAATCTAGCGTATTATATATATTCTCACTTCATTTTGGTTTAGCAAGCCCTGTATTTGGAAAAGATGGAATGCTTATTTTATTTGTTTTACTTGATTCCTATTACTAATTTTGCTTTGATCCAGCTGCTACTTCATAATTATTTTCTCTCTTAGAGTGGAGACATTGCCTTTCTAATTTCACATATTGTAATCCGCATTTTGTATATTTTATTGACAGTCGAGTGAAACTGTCCTCATTTTGGAGTTTATGGATGGGATACGTTTGAATGACCATGAATCTCTGGAAGCTTTTGGTGTTAACAAGTAAAAGGTTGTAGAAGAGATAACTGATAGACTCTCGATTTTGTTGTAGAGAAATTAGATAATTTGACAGGAAAGTGATATGTGTTTTATTGAAAGGGAACAAACTAACAGTCAGGTAGTTCGAGAGACCTGGTTCTCTCCCTGAGTCAAGGCTCAATACAAATAATTCTCGATATCCATACACTTTCCCTTGTGCCCCTTTTATTGCCTACACATTACCATAAAAACTCCTACCCGTAATTACTTAGATTCCATGGTCATTATGACAGATATTGGTTACCATAACTATACCCGAACAATGTTCCCAAACTGCCCGTAAATCAAGGTAATTAGCAGCTAAGCACTTCCTTTCTTGCGTCGTGCATATGTGTACCTAATTGGTGGCCTATCATTACCCGCCGCCCAAGCTCTCACCCTGTCCTCGAGGGAAAACAGAAGAAATTGGTGCTGAATGGTGTCGAACTACTCCCACGGAGGTAAGTCTTTCCATTGAATCAGAACTTCAACACGAGCAGGTCGGTCATTGTCAAGATGACGCACTCCACGAACTTCAGCAAGCTTTACTAACAATTCTAGGTCATGTGACAATTGTGGCGGCAGGAGGGGAGAAGAATTAGTCACCCCATAAGCTCGGCGAAGCTGGGAAAAATGAAAGACGGGGTAGATAGATGAGCTGGGGGGTAAGGACAGCTTATATGCCATTGTACCGACACGAGCCACAGTTTCAAAAGGGCCATAGATACGTGGAGCGAGTTTCTCATTGCGTAGGTTTGCCAAAGATTTCTGGTGATAAGGTCTGAACTTTACAAAAACCTTCTCTCTTACCTCAAACTCTTCATCTCGCCGCTTAGCATCCGCCCTGGACTTCATCTTCTGCTGAGCAAGTAAGAGATGTAATTTGAGCTCATCTAACTCTACATCTCGCTCCTCCAAGAGTTGCTCCACTAACGAGACCGAAGTACTCCCTGATTTGTAATGGATGAGAGGTGGTGGATCCCGTCTATAGAGTGCTTTGAAAGGAATACAATTAATGGTGTTATGGTATGTGGTATTATACCAGTATTCTGTCCAGGCTAGCCATTTGTAACAAACCCGCAGTTTCTCTGAGACGTAGCATCGCAAATATGTCTCTAAGCAACAATTCACCACTTCGGATTGCCCGTCCGTTTGAGGATGATAGGCTATATTATGGCGCAACTCTGATCCTTGGAGGCGAAATAATTCCTGCCAAATGTAACTGAGAAAGACTTTGTCACGATCAGAGATAATAGTGCTAGGTACCCCATGCAAGCGAACAATTTCTCGCAAGAATAACTCCGCCACTGTTCGAGCTGTAAATGGGTGTTTCAAAGGCAAGAAGTGGGCATATTTGGTCAACCTGTCAACCATCACTAGTATCCTATCCATACATTCTGATTTGGGTAGACCTTCTATAAAATCCATTGTTAAGTCCTCCCAAACTTGGTTAGGTAAAACAAGAAGCTATAACAACCCTGCTGGTGACATGGACATAGAGTTGCTTCTTTGACATACATCACACTGTTGAATCCACTTGGAAACGACACGCATGCCAACCCAGAAAAAATCAGCAGCTATTATTTTATAAGTACGTTCCTTCTAGAACGTCCACCCATAAGAGACGAATGGTACTCCTTCAAAATAGAAGGTAGTAGGGTGGAATGCTTGGGTAACATCAGGCGCCCTTTATAGAAAACCCGATCGTTTTCCAAAGAGAATCCGGTAGCTCGCGTTCTTCCTTGCTGCAGCTCCACCTTCAGTTTTGTTAAAAGTTCATCGTTATCAATTTCCTGCTGCAAGGCCTCCCAATCTAACGACTGTATGCCACCAGCTGGTGTAACTCCGTAGGAAGTAGTACTCTCGATAATGCGTTAGCCACCTTATTACTTGCACCTGGTTTATATTGAATTTCGAAGTTATACCCAAGTAACTTTGTTGATCAGTTCGCTGCTCCGATAAGTGTTTCAGGCTTTGTTGATCAGTTTGAACTAGAAATTTCCTCTCATGCAGGTATGGGCGCCATTTTTGAATGGTAAAGATAATAGCCATCAATTCTTTTTCATAAATCGAACGCAGCTTCGCTCGTTGCCCTAGCCCTTGGTTGTAATAAGCCACTGGTTGTTCTTCTTGCATCAAGAGGACACCTAAACCATATCCCGATGCATCAGTTTTAATAACGAATGGTTTGGAGAAGTCTGGAAGAGCTAAAACAAGAACCGTGGTCATAGCTTTTTTAAGAGCCTCAAATGCCTCCATAGCCTCCTTATTCCACCCGAAATGATCTTTCTTCAATTGCTCCGTAAGAGGCCATGCAATTGATCCATACCCTTTAATAAACTTACGATAATACCCTGTAAGTTCGAGACAGCCTCGCAATTCTTGAATTAACTGTGGTACTGGCCATACAAGCATGGCTTGTATTTTACATTTGTCCACCTCCACGCCATCTCCGGAGATTATATGCCCCAATTATTCCAAACGTGTATAAGCGAAGGAGCACTTCTTGTGGTTTGCGGTTTACGGATGGCCGATGCTTTATGAGAAGCTGTAATACCACTGCTAGATGTTGTGCATATTTTGCCATACTGCGATTGTACACTAAGATGTCATAAAAAAATACTAACACAAAATGACGAAGGTGTGGTTGAAAAACCTGATTCATTAGTGCTTGAAATGTTGCAGGTGCATTGGTTAGCACGAATGGCATGACTAAGAATTCGTAATGACCCTCATGGGTACAAAAAGCCGTCTTAGGAACATCTTTAGGCCGTACTCGAATATGATGGTATCCAGACTTCAAATCAAGCTTAGAGAACACATTTGCTCCATGTAACTCATCCAGCAACTCATCGATCACTGTGATGGGAAATTTATCTACCACCGTCTCTTTGTCCACACAGAATCTCCAGCTTTTATTTTTTTTTTCTTTACTAGTAACACTGGACTTGAAAAAGGGCTCACACTAGGCTATATGATCTTGGCTGCCAACATCTCCTTTACTAACCGTTCAATCTCATTTTTTTGTACTTGGGGATATCGATAAGGACGGACACTGATAGGTGAAGTTCCTTCTTTTAAGATTATGGCATGCTCCTTTCCATGAAAAGGTGGTAAGTCCATAGGTACCTCAAACACTTCCTTAAAATTGTTTAACACTGTCTCAATCTCTTGGGGAATGACAAATGTTTCTTCTGTGGCCACTCTTACTGCGCCAAGCTCCAATACATACCCATATCCTTCGTGTCTAATAGTACGACACATGGCTTTAAATGATACCAATGTCTTGTGTAGTGAGGGATCCCCTTGTAAATTCTCCGGTGTATTTCCCACATTAAATTTCATAGAGTGAGTGAGTCACTCCCAAAGTTTCCAACCATTGAATTTCAAGGATAATGTCAGTACTACCCAGATCTAGAGGTAAAAAATCTGCTACTATCTCCACTCCTTGTAAAATTAACCCTACGCCACGGCAGATCCCTTAAGCTTTAGTGGCTGAACCAGTTCCCAAAATTACCCTGTAAGATTCCGTATTAGTGATGGGAAGCTTCAAGACTGACACAAGGTCGTTCGAGATAAAATTATGTGATGTGTCGCTGTCGATAAGTACGACCACCTTCTTATTATTAATCTCGCCCGCCAATTTGAGCGTTTTGGGTGAAGTGAGCCCCACCACCGAATTTAATGACACCTCTACCACTTGATTTTCAACCCCATCTGTTAGTTTGGACTCTAGTTCTCTTTCCTGATCTACATCTTCCACCGCTTGTGCCTCTGCTTCATAGTCTTTAAGTAGAACCACTTGTAGTTCTCGCTTCCTGCAACGATTTCCTGGTGAAAATTTTTCGTCACACTTATAACACAGGCCACATTCTCGCTTGGATTGCAGTTCAGCCTCTGTTAATTTTCGAAATCCTCCACCTTCGTGAGCTTTTGTTGGAATTGTAGTCTCCAATGCTATAGTGCCTCGCCCCATCTAAGTACTAATGGGTAAGTAATTAGAATGCCTAACCCTACGTGTGTAACTTTTAGACTCTAAATTTTTAGCTTCAATTTTCATTGCTAATTCCATAGCCTTTTCAAGCCCATTTGGACCCAATGTCTTTAATTCAGCCCGTATGTCACTCCTCAGCCCATTTATGAAGGTAGACTCTAAAACTTGTTCAGAGATATCTTCTAACGTGGAAGTCATTTGCTCAAACCATCTTCGATACTCCCTCACGGATCCACTTTGTCTAAGAGCCAAAAATTCCTCATACATGGAGCCATTGGGTAGAGATTAGAACCTCAAAAGGAGTTGGGATTTGAGTTCCTCCCAACTCAGGAATGGTCTCCTCTTGTTCTCCCATCCAAACCAGATCATGGCTTCCCCTTCAAAACTAATAGTGGCTGTCTCTAATTTCTCTGTGTTAGTCATCCGATGCAAGGTAAAATATCTCTCTGTTTTTAATATCCAGCCGTCGGGGTTCTCTCCATCAAAGGAGGAAAGTTCCCTCCTCTTGTGTCTGAACGACCTGATCGAGCTTCTCTATCAAGGTAGCGATTCCTTGCTCCAGGTTAGGGATTTTCTACAATTCCTGTTTGATTACACCTAACTCCCCCTGTACCGACGTCACCACTTCTTCGACGAACTCCACCCGTGATTCCATCCTCGTGATCATATTCCCAGATCCTGCTTTGATACCAAATGATGGACTCTCGGTTTTGTTGTAGAGAAATTAGATAATTTGACAGGAAAGTGATATGTGTTTTATTGAAATTAAAGGGAACAAACTAACAGCTAGGTAGTTCGGGAGACCTGGTTCTCTCCCTGAGCCAAGGCTCAATACAAATAATTCTCGATACCCATACACTTTCCCTTGTGCCCCTTTTATTGCCTATACATTACCATAAATAACTCCTACCTGTAATTACTCAAATTCCATGGCCATTATGACAGATATTGGTTACCATAACTATACCCAAACAATGTTCCCAAACTGCTCGTAAATCAAGGTAATTAGCAGCTAAGCACTTCCTTTCTTGCGTCGTGCATATGTGTACCTAATTGGTGGCCTATCAATAACACGTGCATATGCCCATCAAATATATGTTGATGGATTTTTTAATGGCGACCCTCATCCTGATACCTGCCTTCTCTTTATTGTTCTCGCCTCTTTCTTTTATTTTTTGCCCTTGTTGTTTTCCAAATTGCTTGGCAATTGAAGTCATTATAACTATTTCACCAAGGTGTGGTTTTTTCTGATCACACTATGTGGTACTTACTTAATAATCACTGATCTCTATTTAGTCAAATGCATTATTGGGTATTTTAATTCAGGAAACTTCCTAGTTAGCAAGGATCCTCCTCATCTTCCTATTTTGCTGGATTTTGGTCTCATAGAGAAACTGTCAAGCTCTATGAAACAAGCACTAGCAAAACTGTTCTTGGCATTTGCGGAGGCTTGGATTAAATTTTTATGATATCTTTTTTTTTCTTTTTCTTTTGGCTAAAAGAAAATGGTAAAGGAAAAGAAAAAAAATTGATAGTCTATAAATCAAATATTGTAGATGATTAGAATAATTATTCGATGACTCAAATGTATTGGTAGTGTAAGTGTCTGAGAGTTAAGTGCTTTGTCATCTGAGTTCCTGCATGGCAAAAATGTTATAGTTTGTCTCACAGCCTTCAGTATTTCAGTTAAATGTATCTGGGTCAACTGTCATTGCTTTATGTGCTTTAGCTTGTTATAGGTGTTCATTGTTCTAGTGACAATTTCAAATTGACATTATTATTTAAATTTCAAATTGACAATTTCAAGTTCTAGTGACAATTTCAAATTGACTCAAATGTATGGCAGCACCATTATAAATTTTCATAAAACCTCTTCCACTTATTTTTATTTAAAATTTACTTCATAAATATTAAATTAATTTTCACCTGCATCCATAGGTACATTTCAATTAGCACCTTACACTATTTAATATTATTTTTATTCTAACACAATTGACAATACCCCCTCTTTTCTATTTTGGGATTGAATAATTGTCACCGCATATTTTGGTGCAGCATTTGTATCACAATACTCCCTCTTTTCTATTTTAAATTAATTTTCGCCCGAATCAATGTAACATTTCAATGTCACCGCTTACTTTGGTGCAACATTTGTAGATACATATACATTGCAATTCACGCTTTCTACAAGACTAGTATGAATTTTCTTTATCATTTATTAGGAAAATTTCCCAACTGTAATAGCAGAAAAGGTGATAACAAGTGTGCTTGAGCTTGTTGCAGCTGCACGTGGCTTTAAAAGCCCCTTTTTTATACCTAGAGTCCAATTATGCCAAGACTCCACTTTTATGGGGATTACCTTGTAATTTAATTTTTATCATGTCACTTAAAATTTCTGTTTCTTCCTCTGACATTCTGTTTTGATCGAGAATCTACATTGTTGCTATTCACTGGAATTATTTGTGCGTGCTTGACAAATAATTCATTCCCGTTGTATCCTGGGAAATATATACCAACAAACCTAAAAGTACCGTTGTAGGTGGTGAATCTGCTTTAATAAGCCTCGAGTTTTCCTTTTTTTTTTGTTTATTTTTGTGCTTTCTATTTTTTTCTCTTATTTAATTTGCTGCTGCTTCAACAATTTACAAATTGTTTCCTTATTGTTTACTTATATTACTTTATTTCCAATTGTTGACTCACTAAATTTTTTCGAATAATCTTAAAACAAATTTAAGTTGAGATGATAATTGAAAGCACTGATGCAGTACCAATTATAACTGAGACTGCCCCTGCTTTAACTTTTGCTACTGGACCCTCAGTTGTGGAAGAACTAGCCTCTATGTTTATTCCTTTGAATCATGCAGAAAGGCCAGAAAAATTCACTGGACAGAATTTTAAACGTTGGCACCAAAAGATACTTTTTTACCTGACCACGTTAAATCTTACAATGTTCTTAACGGAGGATGCTCCTAAACCCAAAGAGGATAAAACTGATGTTCAAGTTGCAAGTGCGATTGATGCTTGGCATTATTCGGATTTCTTATGTAAAAATTATGTAATGAATGGGCTGAGTGATACCTTGTATAATGTATACATTAGGAAAAGAACAGCCAAGGAGCTATGGGAGTCTTTACCAAAAAGTTTGTTGTTGGTTGTTTTCTAGACTATAAAATGATGGACTCCAAAACTATGTGAGTCAAGTACAAGAGCTTCATATTATATTATCAGAAATCCTTGTTGAAAGGATGATGCTGAGTGAAACCTTTCAAGTGGTTGCTATCATTGAAAAGTTGTCTCCTGCTTGGAAAGATTTCAAGATTTATTTGAAGCTAGCTATTAAACTTCGAATTGAGGAAGACAACAAAAATACAAAAAGAAGGGGGGTCGTTTCTGTGGCTAAGGCAAATGTTATTGAACATGGACATAAAAATAAGAAAAATAAAAAGCTAAGCCAGAAAAGAGGAGTCTTTAAGAAGCAAACAAAATTTCAAGGAAAGTGCTTCAACTGTGACAGGATGGGTCATAAGGCTTCGGATTGCCTAAGAAGAAGCGAGAGGCAAATGTGGTGGAAAACATTACTCAAAATAGTTCAGACATTAAGCTTTCAGCAGTGGTCTCTAAAGTGAATCTGGTTGGCTCTAATCCAAAAGAATGGTGGATTGATACGGGAGCAACCAGACATGTATGCTCAGACAAAGGGTTGTTCATTTCATTTGAAGCTATTAGTAATAGAGAAAAGCCATTCACGGGGAATTCTACTACGTCTGAGATTGAGGGTCAAGGGAAAGTGATTCTGAAGACAACTTCTGGAAAAGAGCTAACTCTAAACGATGTGTTTTATGTGCCAGAAATTCGGAAGAACTTGGTGTCTGGATCGCTATTGAACAAACATGGTTTCTTAATGGTGTTTGAGTCAGATAGGGTAATTTTGTCCAAGAATGGGATGTATGTGGGAAAGAGTTATGTCAATGATGAGCTGTTTAAGCTTAATATAATGACTGTGAAACCAAAAATTGATAATAAAACTAGTTCTTCTGCTTATTTGCTTGAGTCTTCTAATCTTTAGCATGGTAGATTAAGACACGTTAATTTTAGTTCTTCACATAAATTAATTAACATGAAGCATATTCCCAATTTCCAAATTGATTTAAAACATAAGTGTGAAACTTGTGTTGAGGCAAAACTAACAAAGTCATCTTTTCAAACAATTAAAAGAAATACCAAACCATTTGTTTTAATACATAGTAATATTTGTGTTTTTAAATTCATTCAAACATGGGGTGGTAATAAATATTTTATTACTTTTATTGACGACTGCACAAAATATTGCTATGTATATTTGCTGAAAAGTAAAGATGAAGCTTTAGAAAAATTTATTCTTTATAAAAATGAAGTTAAGAATCAACTTAATATGAAAATCAAATAATTAAGGAGTGACCGTGGTGGTGAGTACGTTGTTTCGTTTGGGACATTATGTGAACAAAATGATCATATATTAAGTCATGACACCATATTCACCTTAATCTAATAGAATTACAGAACAAAAGAATCGAACTTTAAAGGAAATGATGAATGCAATGCTGATAAGTACTAGGTTACCTCAGAATATATGGGGAAAAGTATCTTGTCAGCTAATTATTTGTTAAATAAGATACCCCGAAAATAAGAAGATAAAACCCTTATGAGTTGTGCAAAGGTAGAGCACCTTTTTATAAATTCTTACGAGTGTGGGAATGTCTTGCTACAGTAGTGATTCTTTCAAATAAAAAAGGTAAATTGGACCAAAAACTGTTGATTGTATTTTCATTGGTTATGCACATAACAATAGTGCTTATCGATTTCTGGTGCATTAGTCTAAAAGTTCCAGATGTCCACAAAAATATGTTAATAAAATCAAGAAATGCATCACTTTTCGAACATGTGTTTTCTTCTAATTCTAGAGTGGAATCGAGAGAACTACGACAATTTCATCAAACAACCATTGAAGACAGTCAAAATGAATAAAATGATGAAGCTCAACAACAAGAAGTTAAGGTTAGACGTAGCAAAAAAGGTAGAATAAAAAAGTCTTTTAATTCGGACTTTTTGACGTTTTGGCTAAAAAGTGAACCTCAAAGCTTCAAGGAAGTTATAACTTTACCTGAAGGCGCTTTATGGAAAGAAGCCATTAACAATGAAGTTAAATCTATTTTACAAAATCATACCTGAAAGCTAGTAGATCTTTCTTCAGGATGTAAACCTTTAGGGTATAAATGAATTTTCAAAAGGAAAATGAAAGTTGATGGATCAATCAATAAGCACAAGGCTAAGCTTGTAATTAAAGACTACAGGCAATGAGAAGGTTTTGATTATTTTGATACTTATTCTCCTGTTACGAGGATGATAATAGCGATTGCAGCTTTGTTCAATCTCGAAATACATCAAATGAATATAAAGACAACTTTTCTAAATGGAGATTTAGATGAAGAAATCTACATAGAGCAACTTGAAGGGTTTATGGCTCTAGGACAAGAAAAGAAAGTCTGTAAATTGGTAAAGTCGTTATATGACTTGACACAAACACCAAAATAATGGCATGAAAAATTTGATCATACAATGATCACAAGCGGCTTCAGGATCAACGAATGTGACAAGGCTATGTCATTTTATGTTTATATGTTGAATGACATGCTCATTGTTGGAACTGATGATGACATGATTAAATTCATCAAGAATATGTTGAAATCTAAGCTTGACATAAAAGACATGGGTCATGTAAATGTCATACTGGGGATTAAAATCTCTAGGGATTCTAATAGACTTATTCTAAGATAAACTCATTATGTAGATAAAATTATGGGGAAATTTAATAAAAATGATAATACTGTGTCAAAAAATCCGTTAGATATAAGTTTACATCTATCTAAAAATAGAGGAGATGGTGTTTCTCAAGTAGAATACACTAGAATGATAGGCAGTCTGATGCACTCGACAAACTGTATTAGACCAGACTTAGCCTACACAGTAGGTAAACTTTGCAAATATTCGAGTAATCTAGGAGCCAATCATCGCAAAGTTATCGTATGAGTACTCAAGTATCTTCTATACACTTGTAACTATGGGTATTCGGTAGTATTAGAAGGATATAGTAATGCTAACTGGATATCAGATGTAAAAGATTCAAAATCTACTAATGGTTATGTATTTACACTAGCAGGTGCAGCTGTATCATGGAAGTCTTCTAAACAAATAGTAATTGCCAGATCTACAATGGAATATGGATTCATTGCGTTAGATAAATGTGGTGAAGAAGCAAAACAACTACGAAGCGTTTGAGAAGGTATTCTGAAGTGGCCAAAGCTTATGCCTACAATTTGTATTCATTGTAATAGTCAATCAGCTATAGGTAGGGCACAAAGCAACATGTATAATTGTAAGTCTAGATACATACGTCGAAGACATAACACTATTAAACAACTTATTTCTACTGGAGTTATTTCTATTGACTATGTAAAGTTAAAGGATAACATTGCGGATCCGCTAACCAATATTATTAAACAAAGAGCTAATAGAAAAATCATCGAGGGGAATGAGATTAAAACCCATAGAATGATAAGTCAATAACGAAGGAAAACTCAACCTAGTTGACTTGAGATCCCAAGATTTAGGTTCAAAGGGACAACCTAATTGTTAAAGACTAAATTTGGATCACGAGGGGAGGGGGGTCATCTTATTATGAGGGATACCTCATTGACCATTCTTATGATGAATTAGTAATGCCCGCAGAGAAAATGTTGGCTCTTAATAATTCTTATGTATCGGAAATCTGAGCAGAGTAATGCGGGTTACCCTTAATTAAAATATCATCTATGTGAGAGAGAAGTGGGGTCACTTTAAAGGGAACTGATAGAGGTTCAGTTCTTAGAAGCTCTTGCAGAACCAGGTAGATATTCAAGGCCAAAACGAACATAACCATGAGAATTCAACATTATTAAGAGAGATACATATGTGTAGTATATGGTCGTTTACACAAATGGCAGAATAGTTCAAAGACATCGCGTCTACTGATCAGCCAATAAAGTAAATATATTATCACAAGGGAAGGTTCAAAGAATAAGACCTATCTATCCTATGTATGGTATTGATCCAGTGAACCCAATCATTAAGGTCAAAAGTGGTTTTGATATCAAAATTTAGCGGTTTTCTATTTTATTGCCAATTTTCATTCATATGGGGGATTGTTGAAAAAAATAACATAATAGTGCGCTATTTGAGGGTACATTTTGAGTGGGACTCACTTAGCAAAAGTGAGAATTTTTGAGAGGTTTGGATTCTACTCTGCGAACATTTCGAAATGATAAATTTACATTTACTTACTCAAAATGATGCTTGAGTGAAGGAGAAATTGACTTTCAAAGTGCACCATTAAAGTTGGAAATTTGAAATTTGAAATTAAATTGAACTTATCCCACAAGGGAAAAATAAGTTAAGAGATTTGTGTTTATATATAGATACTGATCTATACATGAGCAAGAATTTTAAGGATAGAGACTCTCTCTACACGCGTGTGCGTAGAGGTGGGGTGCAAATCCAAGATTGATTTGGTTGAACTTGTGTGCGCCTGCGCATTCTGCGTACACGAATGTTGGCCCAAAATCACCCAGGTCCGCATGGCCACGTTTTTAATTTCCTTTTAAATTTTGTAAAAGTTTCACAATTATTTGTAAATTAAATTTTGAGCTGTTACGCAATTGAATTTCTTGAATTCAATAGGTTGTTGTAGAATTAAATCATATATTGAATTCAAAATTTTAATTTTAATTCAACAATTACATACCCTCATGTGTATAAAAGGCAGTCTTCATCTTCTGTTTTACACACAACAAAACATACATAGCACTTAAAATTTCTGTTTCTTCCCCTGACGTTTTGTTTTAATCGAGAATCTACGTTGTTGCTGTTCGCCGAAATTATTTGTGCGTGCTTGACAAATAATTCGTTCCCGTTGTATCCTAGGAAACAGAGACCAACAAACCTAAAAGCACCGTTGTAGGTGGTAAATCTGTTTTAAGGAAATTGTTTTAATAGGCCTCGGGTTTTTCCTTTTTTTCTTCGGTTTATTTTTGTGCTTTCTGTTTCTATTTTCTATTATTTATTTGCTGCTGTTTCAACGATTTACAAACTGTTTCCTTACTATTTACTTACATTACTTTATTTCCAATTGTTGACTCACTAAATTTTTTATAATATATCTAAGTTACAAAAAGTCAAAAATAATAATAAAATTGTGGTAATATATCCACATCAAATACAACCAAAAAAAAATCATAAAAGGTAGTTAAAGCATTAAAATATGTACTTAACAAAGGAGAAAACAAATTATTGTGTGAAAGGAAAAAAAATATCTCGTACATATTTGTTTTGTGTATTGAGAGGCTTAGTCAAGGTATTTACAATGCAGTTGACCTAGGGGAGTGGAAACCTATTCGCTTGACTCGTAATGGAACCCCTCTCACTCATCTCTTTTTCACTAATAATCTTTTTGTGTTAGTTGAGACGTCCCGTGAATAGGCGAGAGTAATCAATTCGATCCTTGATACTCTCTATAGAAGTTTTGAGTCCAAGGGTAAGAGGACCAAGACCAAAGTATTCTTTTCCAAGAATATTGATGCTGGGGAGGCTAATAATATTAGGGGAGTTCTTGGTTACTTTATCACCAATGATCTTGGTAAACACCTTAGTATGCCCCTTCTTCACTCTTATACTATGCAAACAATGAATCTCCCTCCAGGAATTAAGTAAAAAATTGATTATGCTTGCGAGAATTCATTTGGAGTATATATATACAAGCTTACCTCTCTCTTTATTAAGAAATTACAAATAATTTGATACCTTTTGTGAAGTTAATAGATCTCTTAATTATTAGTGGAGTAGATTTAACTCATTTTGAGCTTAAGTTTTGATTTAAATATTCAAACTACTTTGTATAATTGATTTAAGAGATTTAAATAAATTTTTTATTATAAATATCAATATTTTTGTCAAGTAATTTAGTAACTTATAATGAAAAGTCACTTGTATAATTTTTTTTAATAAATTTAATGTAGCAATGACTCCATTTTTTTATTCATGAACCTCTATTTTTTTTTTGGTTAATTATTTGTCTTAGGAAATTGATTAAACAAATAAATAATAAAGGCGCTTGTTGTTATAAAGAGTATTATTGATCATCCATACTAATAGCAAAAACTGAAACTTTTTTTTTTAGATAAAGGTGAGTTCTTATCAATCTTCAAAGTTGTGTGTTAGTTTTGTGAATGAGTTTAATTGGTGAAGAAAATTATTTGTAGGTAATTTAAAATTATATTTATAATTGATGGTCAATATTTTACATTTTGTTAATCTTTTTGCTGCCGACCACAAGAAAAGAATACATTGGTCTCAAGAGTTTTTTAATCTAACTAAATTTCAGTGCATGTATATATAAATGAAATCATTTCAAACAATATATTTTCTTTTTAAGAAAGAGTCAAAATTAGTTTACTAGATTCAACTTTCTTAAGCTAAGTAGTTATTGTGGATTTCCATCTCGTTACTACTAGTCTATATTCTAGTAAACTTGTGTGCTTGTGAGTATATCAAGACATTATGGTATCAGAGCGGCTATGCGTATTCTCTTGAGCGATGGTGAGGCAAACATCAGTGAAGACATTGAGTCTCTAAGGGGGTGTATGTAACGCCCTAGGCGAATCCCACATCAGCCAAGCACGAGAGAGATGCTGGGTTTATAAGGGGTGATCCACACTTTAATTGGCAAGATGCGTTTTGGAATCTATGGGCGCCCCAGAAACAAAACCGTGGGAGCCTTGTTAAAGCCCAAAACAGACAATATCTTGGTAGATCTGAGTTGGGTCATGAAAAATTTGTGCAACATTTGACATACTATTTTTTGAATTAAACCAAACTATAAAATAATAAGTGCCCTTTTGGGAATATTGGTTTTTGAGATGTTTAAAAGTTAATTTTAGTATTTGGTAAATTTTTTAAAAATCATTTTTGGTAAAATCACCTCATTACATAGCAGATTTTGATAATAAGTTTTATACTTTATACAATTTCACATATATCCCCACAACTATTATAAAAATCCAAAATTATCCTTATTTAATTAAGAAATCAAGTCATTAAATTATTATTATTATTAATTTGTTTAAATAAAAATAAATAATAAATATTTTTTGTATTAGTTATCAATTATTTTATGTAAACAATAAAAAAATTATATATAATGTAAATAAACTTTATTACACATCATATCTATTTCAGTCATTTGTGATCTTATAACAATTTAATAGTAAAAATTTCGAAGTACATATGAATATTTTTAAAACTTATAACACTTTTAAAAATAAATTTTACTAAATGTTTATATGATTTGTTAACATCATGTTCATGTATGTTGTTTTATTGTTTATGTGTTAGTATGTAAAAATAACGGAGACTCTAAATATATATTATTTCCATTAAACTATTTAATATGCTATTTTAACTTATTTAAAGGATAATATTGGTGGAGCTTTTGTTTTAAAATTGGTGAGGAATTTAGATTCCTTACCCATTGGTGCAGAATTAAAAAAAATAAAGTTTGTTTTCTGTTTTCAATTGTAAGGACTGACAACTACAGAAACAGGAAAACAAACATTTTTTTTTTTTTCATTCAAAAATCAATACTACTAAAAAAAAGAAAGAAAACACAACATCTAGACTAGGAATGTAAATAAATGAATACATAAACGTATAACTGAATTTATGAACTGAAGCTGGTGGAGTACTAAGGAGCCCTTTTTCACGCACGCACGCACCCCAGAATATATAGCAAAATAAATGACATCTCGTATAAATCATTATACAAAATACAAGAGACCACTACATCTGCGATTAAACAGAAATAAGTGAAGAATGATGATACAAGTACATAAAAGAGAAATCATGAAAGATCAGCAACTCCGGCTCAAACTGGGTTACACAAGACTTGAAGACTAGACTAGCTCAACCCCGTAAGCAGAGCCGGATATATAACTAAAAACTGAAGCATAACCGCTAGCAGGCTAGGAGAAACACATATGTCAGGGCAACGGAGGCAATGATGGAAGTATTGGCGGTACAGCTACTGAGTGATATTCATATAGGTCGAGGGGACGACGCACATTGGATCAATTCGTGGGGCATACGTGACTCAAGAGCATAATGTCTTATGCGGGGCAATGTTTCACTGTAAGATTCATTGAAGAATACCAAGGCTTTATTGACCACTCTCGTAGGAACCATCGGACCTACCACTTTGACTTTCTGCACTTGGTAAAAGCGCAGAAACAACAATCTGAGCCTTCGTTCCCTGGGTGCCCTAATCGGCTTCGGCTTTTTGGCTTAAGAAGAGGCGCAGCGTTTGGAAAGTAAAACTCCTGAGTGTCACAAAAATAATATTATTTACTACATTCGAGCTTACCAAAATCCAAGAAGCCCCTTCTCTTGAATTCACACCTCAAAATGTGCTCTAAAAAAAATCAATATCAGCACTCTGTGTTCTGGGACGAGGATGAAAACCTGGTTCGCTTCAACTACCGTCTTCCATCAGGGACGAAGCAAGAGGATGTGACGGCTGGGATTGATGAATATGGCAAATTGCTTACGATAATAAGCAAGGTGGCAAGTGCACATAATGATTCCTCCATGATCATATCTTCTTTCTTCAGTTTCCTGAAGAAGAAGGAGGGAGACGCCGCCAGCCAGATAATCCGGATGGAATTCAACTTGCCAGGGGGTCTTAACCCAAATGGCTTCAAGACTGCAATCGATGACGAGGGGTCGCTAACTATCACTTTTGAGAAGCTCGTGCCCAATCATTCTGAAACGCCCTCCGACCTCGAAAAGGTCACCGTGCAGTGGAAGAACAAAAAGGGCTTTTTTCACTTCAAGGCCTATCTGCCAGCGGGGACGAAGATGGAGGACACGATGGTCGGCATAGAAGGTCGTAAATCCCTTATGATAGGCATTCGTGATCTGCCGAAGAAAGAGGAAGGGGACACCGGTACTCTCATGTGCTTCAATGGAAAGAACTTTAGGAGCTTCATTTTGCCAGATGGTGTGAACCCGAATGGTTTCAAGGCTGCAGTGGATGATGCCGGCGTTCTTACTGTTACCTTCACTAAACTGAAGTCAAAGAAGAAAAAGCTGGTGCCAATGGCAAAGAAGATGCTGGGATGTTTGGCTGAAGCTGTGCCCGCTTGTTTGCTCCTATGTGAGAAGATAAGGGATGGGATATGAGTTGACGAGACTACTAATAAGGAATTTGCTTCAAGTTCATGTATGTTATGTATGTTGTTCTGTCGCTTATGTATTAGTGTTTGAAAATAACTCTGTACCCTAACTAGGTGTTTGTCACTATGTTGTATCGTATCCCCCTCTTTGCAGGGAACGAAGAGCTTTGTCTGATTAAAAGATGATAAATGTTGGGTGAGAAATAAATGTTGTGTTTGTTAAAACTTAAGCTGCAATTTAAATTTTTTCCTAAATCAGTCACCAGTCTCTTTTAACTTTTTGGCCGTATGGCAGCCGCCTCCGGCATCACCCCCACCGCCGTTCACTACCCAACCAGCCGGGAGCCCCTTTGCCAATCGTTGTCGCCCCAAAACGTAAATCCAAGTTCACGGCTTCCTCAAAAGAACCAAGCCAACTTCTTCTGTTACCTTACAGTCGCTGCCCAGCCACCTTCACCAAACCCCATCGGCCACGTATCTTCCTTTCACGCGTGTCAGTCCAAAGCGACACAGTGAACCCCAGTTCGTTGCCATCTTCCCCAGCCGCCACCACTCTTCCTGCACTGCTGAACCTGATGTAATGCCGTCAGTTCACTTCACATCATCCCAACAGCAGCCGTTTAGCTTCGCATCATCCAACCTTAGCCACACGCAACTCCTTTTGGCCACCGCTTTTGGCCTAGCAACGTCCCCAACCAATGCTCGTTCTCCCTCTCATCCCTCAACTGGCCCTTTGACTACGACAGTCTCCTACAATCCAAATCCGACTCTTCACCAAAACCCTAGCTCGCTTTCTCTTTGCCAAACACAAACCCATGCGTGCGGCTGGTCCTCCTTCCTTGGCCACTCACTCCTTGAACGGTGATGGTGGCTGCCCTCCTTGTCGCCGTCACAGCCTCCACACAGCCAACAAATATCAACTCCCAACTTGGCGGCCAAGATTCACGCTTTCTTTCTTCAAGTAGATTACAACAGCAGAGAAGGAAGAACATCTAGTTCGCTTCAATTACCGTCTTCCATCAGGGACGAAGCAAGATGATGTGACGGCTGGGATTGATGAAGATGGCAAATTGCTTACGATAATAAGCAAGGTGGCAAGTGCACATAATGATTCCTCAATGATCATACCTTCTTTCTTCAGTTTCCTGAAGAGGAAGAGCGAGACGCCGCTACCCAGATAATCCGGATGGAATTCAACTTGCCAGGGGGTCTTAACCCAAATGGCTTCAAGACTGCAATCGATGACGAGGGGTCGCTAACTATCACGTTTGAGAAGCTCGTGCCCAATCATTCCGAAACGCCCTCCGACCTCGGAAAGGTCTCCGAGCAGTGGAAGAACAAAAAGGGTTTTTTTCACTTCAAGGCCTATCTGCCAGCGGGGACGAAGATCAATTAAACCATGCACAAAAAAACCAACAAAAAAGATAAAGCCCATACTTAAGGCATATTTGTTATAGAATTCATACGCTGCTTCTTCTGAATTAAACTCCATGCCTTGTCTCGGTTTAAAGGCTGAATCAATTGAAATTTCTTGATCGATAGTCTCTAATGCAGCCATTCTAATCAACAAAAAAAACCATGCACAAAAAAGATAAAACTAACCTTTTTGAATTTGCTCTTTCCAAACTTTCTTCAATAAACATTATGATGATGATGGAAATCAAACGTGTTTCAATTGGGCACGATGAGAACGATGATAAATAAGCGGGAAGAAAAAAGCGGGATGTTTTATAATTAAGATTTTATATAGGTACAACGTATTTTTGGAAAAGTGAAAAAAATAAAAAAGGGAACAAATCTTAGCCATTGATAGCTCTTGTAAACAAGTGTAATAAGATCCTTACAAGCTGAGCAAAAACTCAGGTCAGTACCGGATCCAAATCCGTATTGTACCCCCCTCTTTGCCGGGAAAGAGGAGCTTTGTCTGATTAAAAGATGATAAATGTTGGGTGAGAAATAAATGTTGTGTTTGTTAAAACTTAAGCTGCAATTTAACTTTTTTCTAAATCAGCCACCACCCTTTTTCACTTTTTGGCCGCCGGTATGGAAGCCACCTCTGGCATCACCCTCACCGCCGTTCACCACCCAACCAGCCGGGAGCCCCCTTGCCAACCGTTGCCAGCCCAAAACGTAAATCCAAGTTCACGGCTTCCTCATCAAAATCTAGCCGCCATCTCCTCTACCACCGTTGATAGTGTTTTACATCTGCCTGAACCCTCCCCTGTCACCTTACAGCCGCTGCCCAGCCACCTTCTTCACCAAACCCCATCGACCACGTGTCTTTCTTTCACGCGTGTGTCAGTCCAAAGCGACACAATAAATCCTAGTTCGTTGCCATCTTCCCCAGCCGCCACCAGTTTTCCTGCCACTGCTGAACCTGATGTGCTGCCGTCAGTTCACTTCACATCATCCCAACAGCAGCCGTTTAGCTTCGCATCATCCAACCTTAGCCACACGCAACTCCTTTTGGCTACTGCTTTTGGCCTAGCAACGTCCCCAACCAATGCTCGTTCTCCCTCTCATCCCTTAACTGGCCCTTTGACTACGACAGTCTCCTACAATCCAAATCCGACTCTTCACCAAAGCCCTAGCTCGCTATCTCTTAGCCAAACACAAACCCATGCGCGCGGCTGGTCCTCCTTCCTTGGCCACTCACTCCTTGAAAGGTGATGGTGGCTGCCCTCCTTGTTGCCTTCACAGCCTCCACACAGCCAACAAACATCCAACTCCAAACTTGGCGGCCAAGATTCACGCTTTCTGTCTTCAACTAGACTGCAACAGCAGAGAAGGTGATAACAGGTATGCTTGAGGGTGTTAAACAATGATGAGCCTCAGCCGCTGTTAAACAATGAGGCAGCGCCACCACCCACTTCTTCCCCATAAGCCTACGTGTTTTCCGTTGGTCGATGTCGGTTTGGCCAGCCCGTGTATCATTGGCTCCGCATACGCTGAGGTTTCGTGTCAGCGCAGCCGCCGGAGTTGGCCACCTGTTGCATGATGCTGGAGCTACTGCCGCTGTACTCGTCGGTGCTTACGGTCTTGTTTTGAGTTTTGATAATCTCTCTCAGAGAAAGCTTATTCAACAGAGTTTAAGCAGAAAACGTGTACATATATTGTCGGGATTGTTATTCATGGTTTCATGGCCAATTTTCAGCACCTCAACAGAGGCTCGCTACTTTGCCGCTTTGGTTCCTCTTGTGAATTGCTTGAGACTTGTCATTAACGGCCTCTCAGGATGATGGGCTCGTAAAATCTGTTACTCGTGAAGGAAAGCCAAAGGAGTTTCTTAGAGGGCCATTATATTATGTTCTGATGTTAATTCTTTCTGCTCTTGCCTTTTGGCGTGATTCTCCTGTTGGGGTGATCTCTCTCTCGATGATGTGTGGAGGAGATGGTGTTGCTGACGTTATCGGAAGAAGATTTGGGTCCATGAAGATCTTTTATAATGAGAAAAAAGTTGGGCTGGCAGTATATCAATGTTTGTTTTTGGATTCTTTGTTTCCATTGGGATGCTGTACTTCTATTCGATTTTGGGATATTACAAAACTGGATTGGATTGAGACATTGCAATGGGTTGCTTTAGTGTCTCTAGTGGCGACAGTTGTCGAGTCTCTCCCGATTACAGAGGTTGTAGCTGACAATATATATGTTCCTCTTGCAAGGATGGTAGCAGCATATTTGAATTTTGGTTATTAGATTGTACCTTACTTTCCATCTCTCTCTTTCTTTCCCATTTCATTGTTGTTCTTTGACAACTTTTTTTTTTTTAACTAAGCCCCTCATGCTCGAGGGTGTTAAAGCTGCGCTTGGCCTACTGAAACGTGCACTGTACAAGCCCATCTGTATATATATTCATAATTAAGAAAATTCCGGGTTCCTTTGCGATGAATTAGGTAATTACCTTTTTTTTTTCACCCCTTTTGGAATGTGCAGGGGTGCAGCTCTTCCAACTGACAATCCAAGTATTCCATGTATCTTTGATCGTCACGGAAGGGCTGGTATATTTGGCGATTGGCTGTGGGGTTCAACTTTAGAGTCAGTTGCCTTAAGTGGCATGGCTCTTGCTGATCATGTAAGCAAGAAGACGAATTTCTTTTGCTCATTTAGAAATGTAGCCCAAGTACATGCATATCCTGCCACCAAAATAGGACTTAAATCGAGTTATCCAAACTTAGGTAGCGTTTGTTTTTTTGTCTGAAATCTGAATGGGTCTGAATTTTGCTGAAATCTGAATAGGTGTGAATTTTATTTGTCTGAATGACATGTTTGTTTTTTCTTTTTAAATATCTGAATATAAGTGGCATCTTATTTGTTTTTATAAATCACAAATATTTGAAATATGATTATTTGACATTTATGTCATTGTAAGAATTATTTATACTTGTTATAAATTTTAAGAGTTAAATATGTGCACATTACAATTAAAATCAAACATATGTAGAATTAGGTAATAATTGATCTTTAAATAAAAATATTATTACATTACTCCAAATGCAAAATTTAATCAAACTTATTATACTAATTAAAATTTTTAAAAGATAAGAAAATCAATTACATCCTTGGAAAAGTTGATTTGCAAGTTGATCTCGTAACTGTTGCATGAAGACTTGATCTGATGGTCCAAAGAAGTTGCTTGAATTTGTTGGTTGATTCAAATTTGCACTGCTATTTTCCAACTCAACTTCTTCATTGTCATACTCTAAAAATAATGCATCAGTAATAGATAATCGCCGAAGAAAATTGTGTATCGCAATGCATGCGATAACAATCTTTGTCTGAGCATCAAATGGATATGGTGGCATCCACTTTAAAATTGGAAAACGAGCTTTTAGAACACCAAAAGTGCGCTCAATAACATTTCTTAATTTCGCATAACTATAGTTGAAAATCTCCTCTTTCCCCCTAGCCCGACCACCATTATGAAAATCATTCAACCAATAACGTACGTGACGATATGGCGCCATAAATCCTCTAGTATGTGTATATGCCGCATCAACTAAATAATATTTTTCTGGGTTCAATAATTACCAAGAGTTAATTATTAGAAAAAATTGTCTGGCAATTATATTAAAGGAAAAGATTACCTGGTGGTGGCATTGGAAATTGTGTCTTGAATCACGAATTGTTTCTGTCAAGACTCTTGAATCATGTGTTGTTCTTTCCCATCCAACAACGACGTACCTAAATATCATGTCAAAGTCACAAATTGCCATGACATTTTGAAAACATTCCCCTCTTCCGCGACCTCTATATGGCACTTGTTTATCTACTGGAATACATGCATGAATTAGAGTTCCATCTATTGCAACAATAGCACCCTACAAAAGCAAATATTATTAATATGAGAAATATATTAATTATCGTACTATTTATCATCGATAAAGATAATTTACCTTGAATATTTCTCGTAGCCTGTGATTAGTTATGCCACTTAAATCATCATTAAATGAAGGAGGAGTAATCATTTCTTTTGAGAACTTCATCATGGCTACTAAAACCTCATGAAAGTACTTGTGTACTGTTTGAGTTGAGTGTTGAAAAATATTTCTTACAAGTCGATTACGAAGATTGTGACTAATTGTCATCAAGAACATTGCCATTTTTTGCTCAACAGACACATGTTTACTAGGGTATAACCACCTTTTGCTCTTGAAGAATTGACATAAATAAATAAACTCATTCTTCTCCATCCGCATTAATTCATAACATGTAGTAGATAGTCCAATTAAAAGCTCTTTAGTAAAATCAGAACCTATAAGTTTTGATGCTGGCAGTCTTTCAATATTCAGTGGCTTTAATAAATCAGGTATCAACATAATCAATCGTTTTTGTAGCAATCTCTTAACCTTGTTTTTCTTATCATCATCTCCTTCACTTAAAACTTCCATAGTAATTCTAAAAAAAACAAAAGATCATAATAATAACAATATCTAAATTTTTTGTAACACAATATCATCCAACAGTTAAAGAAAATATGACAATTTATAAAGAAATAATAATAAGCTTGTGAAGAAGTAAAATGAATAAATAAAAATAACATAATCATTAAATCACCATATAATATTTTTCAATGAAAAGACATTGTCAAAATTCAGCAAGCACAATAAAAAAACTTTAGGTTCAAGACATTTTAATTTAAATAAAAGAGGTTCCCAACCCTATTTTGTTAAACTTTGAATCTACCAAATTCGTTCTTGGTCACTTTCCATCTCCATCCACACCTCTTTGTACTCCTTCTTGTTGCACAATGTGTTGATTGCTACATAATAAAGGGGATCTTGAATAGGTAGAATCTTTCGTAAAATTGTCATACAATCTTTCATTGAAGGTCCTCTATCATCAGTCTTCTCCAATACCTCTATTAACTTTTTGACTTCTTCACGAGTTTCATCAAATTTTCTTTTCTTTTGTTTTTTCTTAGAACCTTGTACCTCATTTATACTTGGCTGATCAGAGTTGTAATCTGATGTAGATGTTTTAAGTCCATTATCATCATCCTCTACTTCAATTGAGGTTTCATTAGGCATAGGTGTTTCAAATATTGATGATAAATTTCCCACTTTTGGTAAGTCATTCATGCCAGAACTCCAAGTATTAGATCCAGTAGCTAGAACTCCAGAGAATAATGTCTCTAATTCCTCGGCATTAGCTAAAGGCTTATAACGAAACTGTTTAGCTTCTGGATATTTCTGCTTAACAATGAAAAAATAGTTAACACCTATATAATATAAAATCTTTTATAAACTCATTCTGATAAATTAAATAATTAAAATGTTACCTTTATGCACTCTTCCCATCTTTCATCTGGCCAGTCAAATGTTTGAGTCACAGGATTGTAACCATGTCCTGTTACTGTTGTCATTTTAATCCATATTGAATATTGTTTTTTCATATAATCCCAACCATTTTTAATTTGTTTTTGTTTTAACCTTCTTCCAGTTGTCTTAAATATTTCTTCTCCAATTCGAGCCCAAGCACTTGGCTTTAAAGTTCCTCCTGATCTAAATTCGTTATTCACCTCAATGAGGCAAAGATCAATTAACTGCTTTCTTTGGACCGGATCACTCCAATTTGCTCTACAAACTCCAACATTTTCAGCCATCTATGATCGAATAAAGTCATATACAAGTTACAATTAGAATTGAAAATAGAAGATAATTATGCCAATAGTTATTGAATTTTTCAATGTAAATAATCTTGTCCTCTATTTCTAGAAAGCAAAAATACAAATATTTTAAGATGAAATCAGTGACAACAATAATAGTTATCTAACGTTTCAAATCTCCTAAACTTAAAACTATTAGCTCTTAAAAGTTGGTAATACACTCTCTGGAAACCAATAGCTGGTGGCACACTCTCTTTGCCTTTATAATTTAGGGATGGCAAAAATCCCCAAGGGGACGGGTACCCTGGGGGGTTTTTCCCATTCGGGGAGGGTATAAGGATAATTTCATACCCAATTTCTTATTTGGGGAGGGGAGGGGATGGGGATGAGGTGGAATCCCCATCCCCTAACCATTTCTCCATTTTAATTTCTAATTTTATTTTTTAAAAAAAATTACTAGTAAATAAATAATAAAATTTGAATTATAAAATTATAGATATTGGTAAAAATAACAAATATCAAAATATTTATATTATTAAACTTTTAGGCCTAATTAACGAAGATAAAAAAAACTAATTAAAGTCCTAAATTTTTATTTAGGACATTAAAAATACTGGGTAATTCTATTAGCCCAAAAATTTTGTTTTAATTTTAATATTCATTAAATATTTTAAACTTAAATCTATTTTTATTTCTTTTTAGATGTTATAATTGCCCACAGCAAATCACAATTTTAATATCTAATATAATCTAATCTAATATTTGCTCTTGATTTGCTCCGACTTAACTATTATGCTGCAAAGGGAATAGTCCACATTTATAAAGTGTCTACGCCACCATTGAAAAAGTTAATTTTGAATCTAAATTCAATTTTTTTGTAACAATTTTGTATTAAACTATTAATTTGTTCATGATAGTTTGTAAAAGAAGTTTGTATCGCTTGCATGCTGCGTTACTGACTAATTTAATGGATGTGACTTTTGTAATAGATATTAATGTAATATATATTTCGAACTTTACTTTTATTTGAATTTTTTATTTTAATATGATTAACTCAAAATCGAAAAAAATGTGTTAGTTATTTGGGATTGGGGACCCTCGGAGATCCCCTGTTATTATTCAGGGAGAAAAAGGGGATTCTCTCAACTAATTATGATAGGGATGAGGAGGGAACGGAGACATACGTAAAATATCGAGAATAAATACAGGGAGATTGATCCCCTCCCCTCCCCTCCACATTGCCATCCCTACTATAATTGTAACTAACAAAAGTTTGCTGTGTTAATTATAGCAAACACCTAACATATACACCCAGGGCCCAACTAGCTTTAAGTTGACTTATTTGGTGGTCTTTAGCTTCTCAAAGCCATTCGTCAGCCTCTCTTTCCATAGTTCTTAACTGCCTTTAATTTTTCACAATTCTAACTTGGATGTTAGGACCAATCTACGTTACAGACTCTGTTAGTAACAGCCTGTGATTTGATAAGAGAATGTATGGATGCGTGGCACGTGGACGGCGGATGGAAGGGGATATTACATATGGAACCGGCCATTCCAATTTTCTTCCGGTGACATAATGAAATCCTTCCGGTTGCTGACCGGTAACCCGTCACTGAATTATTCAGACTCATGCATATAGCAAGCGAGTCGACGTTGCATCTCCTGCAACAGCATGGTCTGAAAAAACCTCTGCAAAAATTTTTCTGACTATGGATCAGGGTGTGGTCCAGTTTAAGCAATCGCGGCTGCCTCGGAGGTAGGCTCCTCGATCCTCACATCCGATCGCCAGTGCTTCGTCGCCTTTATCGATGTCCAGTTAAGTGCTGGTCAGATTCGTTTGAGAAAGGTTAATTGCTGGGGTTTAGAATTTAGGTATAGGGATATCGGTGGAAATGAAATATCGAAATTATTTTTATTTCGGTTGCATATGTTTTTACAGAATGGAAATGTGTTCTTATGGGAGTAGGTTAGGATTATTAACTAGTTAGATTAAATAGAATCATAGTCCCATCGCATGCCTGTTTACATTAATTTATAATATTCATGGTCAATTTCATTGTCCACATGAACCTCTTGACTACTGTTGGCTGACCGTGTCCATTTCCCTGCCAGTGCAATCCTGAAAGGTTGCATACTCATATATGATTTGTATTTTTTAAAGAATTTATAAAGCATGGTACTTAGGTGATATATATAAATTTAACCTTCTAAGCATTTGGTTAACAGATCATACTCTTGTATATTTTTGTTTATGTTAAGCCAGCGTTAATGTAAAGAAAAGCCATCGTGTTCGATGTTGGACGCCAAAACTTTGGTGAATAGACAAATCGTTAAATTAAGTTTGTGGCAATTGTTGGGGTAGACAAATTGTGTTGTTTTATGTGTTGTTCGACACCAGGATTTGGGGGGTAAAAGATAGCAAGTATGGTTTATTCAGACTCGTGGATTGTGATAGGGTTTTTCTTGAAGACAGAGAGAATGAACTTCACTATTACTATAATATTAATTTTAATATCGACTGCTATATTTTTCAGGTTTATCTATTTTATCTTCTTTCAATTTATAGTGAATATTTTACAGAATTTCATGTGGAGGGTTAAAAAAAAATAATTTGCCCACTGCTGAAAATCTGTGGAAAAGGAAAAGCCTGCAAGATCCAGTCTGTCAAAGATGTAAGAAGGAAGTGGAAACTATAAAACATGTCCTGTTGGATTGCAAAGCAGAAAGGAAGGTATGGGAATTAGCTCCACTCCCTCTGCAGTTACATATTGAGCAAAGCCAGGATTTTTTCAATGTTATCCAAGACTTATGGTCCAGAGCAAGGAAAGGGGAAGAAGAGCTTATGGTGTTGTATTGGTGGGTGATTTGGTTTGCAAGGAATGATTTAATCTTTGAAAGGAAAAAGCCAGAGGCAAGGATTTCAGCAGCCAAAGCAGAATCGGTCTTGGAGGCTTATGAAAGAGTAAGTAAAGCTGGGAACCTCCCTCAAAAAATGTCTTAAAGATCAATGTAGATGCAGCTAAAAACAGTAAACACCAGGTGACAGGGCTAGGAGCAGTCATTAGAAATTCAGAAGGATTGGTTATAGCCTCAGGAATTAAGCAAGCTCAGTTAAGGGAAGGGGTCAGTTTTGCAGAAGCAGAAGCCATTCAATGGGGGCTGCAAGTGGTAAAGAAAGCAGCCATTTCCAGTTTAATTGTGGAAACCAATTGCAAAGAAGTGGCTAAATTAATCAACACCTGAAATCTATTGGATAATTTCATATATCCAAAGTCAAAAGAAGGAATTTCAAAGTGTTCAACTATATTTTATCCCTGGAATCTATAATGCTTATGCCCATGCCTAAGCAAATTTTGCTCTAAGGAATGAATCAGCTGCTATTTGGTTTGGAACCATTCCAGCAGAAGTGCGGAATGTACTCAGTGGTGTTGTTCATTTGGAATGAAAGGTTTACTTTCTATTAAAAAAAAAACTGTACAGTGAATATTGTTAAATCCATGGTCGCATTAGTAATACAAGCACCGCATTAGTAATAATACAAGCACCTCATTACTAGTTATTTCATTAATTTGCTTCATCAAAATAATAAATAAATAAAGCTTCTTTTTCCACCATCAAACTCTCACCTCATTAGTAATACAAGCACTACCATCATTTGCTTTTATCTTACGAACTACTTCTCCACTGCATATAAATAACCATTTCACTTAAAAATAACGTTTGCATTTCTGGAATAAATTCAACACTTTCTTCTTTCTGAACTCCTTTACATTGTATTTTCCTCATTACGAAATGTAACAATTTGCTTATTTTATGACTACTTTGAAATGGACAACCAATCTAACAAATTCGCCTAACGCAACCCAATTTTCGTTGATCATCCATTAATCTAACTACTTATAAAAAATTTACTTTATTTTACTTACAAATACGAAACAAAACCATAACAACTTGTTCCTTCCGCCCCGTCTGCGCTGATTTCGAACTCGACTGCGCCAGGTTCATCTTCTTCGGCAGTATAAGGAAACTGCTTCAGATCCAATGCAACCATACTGTCATCATCAGCCTTGGATTCACAGATATATGTCGCATATGTCTTCGTCATATCTAACCACGAACAACCCATCATTTGTAATTTCAGTTATACAATTTCGCCACTACAGTAACCATTTCGACTCCACCACGTCCATCTTCATACTTCTACATGTTTTCTTTGAAATACAAGTTATGCAACCCAAGAAGGGGGGTGAATTGGGTTTTTAAAAATATGCAATACAATTCGCACAACAATTTAATCTATTGCCTTAATCAAATTAAAAACAATAAATTCAATCAAGCACAATTTTAAAAGTGTAAGGGAAGAGAAAGCAAACACAAGAATTTTTACATGGTTCGGCTATCCTCGCCTACGTCCACGCCTCCAAGCTCACCCGGCTTGAGGATTTCACTATCCAAGCCTCCCAAGGCTTCAAATGTTTACAATTGACTTCCAAGGTGTCAATAGACCTTTACAACAAGAGATTATCTCCCCAATCTCTTCACCCCAAGTGTTTCCCACACTTGTACACTCACAATTTGATGAGTAATGAAAATTACAACAATAAAACTCTCTTTAAGAGTGGATAACAAATTATAACTCAATAATGATTCAATAAATGATGATTTCCGAAATGGAAGCTCAATATATGTTATATGATCTTGTTTATACTTAGATTAGTCCTTAAATGAAGTTGGGATTGAATTTTTATAGTTAAAGCCCGAAAACTAGCCGTTATAGATAAATTCCAGCAACCAAGCAGTTAGCCACTTGATTTATCCGGCTAGCCGCTTGTAACAGTGATATTACCGTTATTTTTTAATTTTGCTACAGTACAACTGTTCAGAAAAATTACACGTTAGCCCAAAACTTTATCTAATTATATTATGGCCCAAAACGCCATAAAACTTTACAAAAAGGTCCAATTTCAGAACTTCTAAATAATACTTGTTATCCCAATAATTTTTGGAATTATGATATGGCCCCAAAAAAATTAATATTTTTCAAAGAGATCCTTTTTAAAATTTAACATAATACTCATAATTTTTAAAGTTTTCAAAACCTTTCACTTTAGTCCAAAATTTGAAAATATAAGATTTTCCTCAGGCGGCTTGCTGCTAGCCTTAGGAGGTTAGCCGCTTCCTCTCTGTCCAATTTTGGATTTCATGTGATTGAATTTCATTCGGGTCCTCAAACATTCATAAATTATAGTATGGCCTAAAATGTTTCAAAACTTTTCAAATAAGTCCAAATCCGAAATTCAAATAATATTTATCAAACTCAAAGATTGCAAAACTTTTCATTTAAGTCCAAATTACCCAAATCCACAAAATACTTTATCTTATAAATATAAAACCTTTTAGTTTATGAAAAAAATAATTATTGAATTAATCTTTTGAGCTTCTCAAATGCTAAATCATGCATTAATTAAATCATACCGGCTTTACAAGAATTTATCGCAATAATTCGTCCGTTGAGCTCCAAATTTTATTCTTGATTTCGCCGTTGTCCGCTGAGTGTCTTGAACTTGATTTCACTTGATTCACTTGCATAAATATTATCCTTCAAAAATTAGTGAAAATGTAAAATACAATATTTATTATTTTTACTAAAGACACATGTTTGTTATCATCAAAATTACATTATATGTAACCCTTTAGGCTAACATTCTTTGGTGGTTATGGTTTCCCCAATATTTGTCATTGCCACCCTGCTAATCTTCCGACCAATTTTCACCGATATTCCAGTGAAATTGACATGATCTTTTCCAAATAAATTGCAAATAGGAATAACCTAAACTTTACCGACACCACGATCCTAATTATAATACAATTAATTCTATTAATGTTTCCAGCCACGTGTCCTTTTGTTACTTCGCACATCCGGTTGCACATTAACCATTGAAACCGGTTTCCCCATGCATGGGTGATTTGTTCCACTTATTCTTTTGACTGTCCATCTTTCTCTCTCCACATCCAACGCTTGAAATTAAAGGTCTGTTACTAACAGAGTCTGTAACGTAGATTGGTCCTGGATGTTAATACTGAATTCCCACAAATTAAGTGAACAAGTGTCTGCTACCCACCCACTTCAATATTAATAATAATAAATAAACTCTTAAAGCAATTGAGATTTGACCCTCCATTGGGAAATCATAAATTCTCTTACGAATCAGTCACTATTCTAAAATTATTGTAGTTGCTAATATTAAACAAATTACAAACACAATATGACAATCGTGTTAATATAAGAAAACTAAAGAGGAGGTTGAAAGCATGAGATGGACTTTTTTAAATATTTCTTCTTGGTGGAGTCAAAAAGGTTGGTAAATAAATTGAAGTTATATAATATATTATATATATACAACTTTGCAAGCATGAGTGAGAGTGAGAACAATCAATGAATACAAAATCAAGAAGTCAACTTGAAACGACCAATCAACATCAATAGTGTAAGCGATTAAGGGAACAATTTCATCAATAAAAATTCAAGAAATCACATATGAATCAGCACTGATGTGAAAACAAAAAATTTATAAAACTTGTAAAAAAGAAAAAAGAAAAAACATACCTTAGCACTGAAGATTCAATGAGCTGTGCTTGAAGAATTTCAATACTGCTGAAAAGAGGAACAAATAGAAAGAATAATTGAATGTAAATTAAAAAGAGATAAAAAAGGGATTAAGTTTTATAATATGGGAAATATATATATTTAATAGGGGTATTATTAGAATATAGTATTTATTTTCTATTCAGACTTTTTTTTATTCAGATAAAAATCACTCAATTTTATTTTTTTATTCAGATGTAAATATCTGAAAATCAGATATAAGTTGTAAAAAATAAACAAACAAATTTAAAAAAAATCTGAAATTAATAACTTTTCAGACTTAAGTCGTTTAACAAATAAACTCGAAGTTAAGAACTATTAATACAAGTATTTATTAAGGGTTGAAAGATTGGTTGGTGTTCATTGTTCAATTACTTCTCTAACTGTTACACAAATGGATGCGGAAACATTAATTAAGTTGTGTAAATCCAAGCTCATTTCAACACTTGGCATTTGGCAGGTCCAGTGAGTTCTGCAGCGGGGTCTATAAATTAAATAATATAGTTTTATTTATTTTTAAAATAATTAAAAACTTTTATTTGCCCACCACTTAAGTTTTTCTCCAATCAAAGGATAGGCTCCTTTCCCGCCTTCCCGGGAAATCCCAAAAAGGGATTTCCGTACCCTTTGAAGACGTGGCAGATAGCAACAGGAGGAAATGAAGCCGCGTTGATGACTCTTTAAGCAGGAGCAAACTTTCCAATATAACCGATGAAGAAGCCTTTCTGTGCTGTGCACATGGGCTGTAAGATGATTAAGCAGAGGGGAAAATTGTAGCCCTAGTTACCTTCAATTGTTCAGACGGGGAAAATATCTTGATATGGGTGTCCACACTATATTAATTTAGTTTTAGATTTTTTTTTTAAAATTTTGAGCTATCTCATCCGATATTAATTTAGTTTAACCCCCGCTTCTTCCAGCAGCTAGTTTCGCAATTTTGAAGTTCAAATTTGTTTCTCCCTTTTTTTTTAAAAAAAAAATAATTTTTCTTAAAATAATTATTGTAATTCTGCATAATACACAACACAAGGACATTACATTACACGCATTGAGCTAGCAATTTTGAAGTTAAATTTGTTTCTCTTTTGTTTTTTTAAAAAAAGAAAAAAGGAAAAATAATTTTTATCGTTTCTGTTTAATTCCCAATAATTGTCTTTAAATAATTTTTATCGTTAAAGCTCCTCCCTCCTAAGCTTCCTGAAGAAAAATGAGGCAGACACCACCAGCCCGATAGGCCCGATGGAATTCAACTTGCCAGCGGGTCTTAACCCAAATGGCTTGGAGACTGCGATCGTTGACGAGGGCTTGCTAACTCTCACTTTCAAAAAGCTCGTGGAGCGCTTTGTGTTCTGGAACGAGAATGAAAATTGAGTTCACTTCAAATACCGTCTTCCATCAGAGACGAAGCGAGAGGATGTGAAGGTTGACATTGATGAAGATGGCAAATTGCTTAAAACAATAATAAGCAAGGTGGCAGGTGCACATAATGATTCCTCCATGATCATGTCCTTTCTCTTCAGTTTCCTGAAGAAAAAGGAAGGAGACACCACCAGCCAGATAATCCGGATAGAATTCAATTTGCCAGCGGGTCTTAACACGAATGGCTTCTAGACTCCGATCGATGACGAGGGCTTGCTAGTCACACTGCAATCACATCCATTGCCTGCCCCACGAGTTGGCATATCACAACAACTGTAATTTAATTAATTAATTGATTCTGAAATTAAAGCTTTGCATTATCCTATCATTAATTGTTGTACTTCTGCATAATACACAACAAGGACATTATGAAAGATATTTAATCTCACCCCACTTGTTCACAATTTTGAAGTTTCAAAGGAAATTAAAGAAGCTTTAATTTCCCCCCTCGACGTTGACGTTCTAACTGATTACGTTACTTACCGTGCAGTCTTACCTTACTGAAAACTAATGTATGCGGACTCTGACTCAAATCTCAATTGACGACTGTCCAAACAGAACAACAAACGTTTCTTTTTTTCATTCAAACACTATTAGAAAAAAAAAAAAAACACAACATTTAGACTAGAATATAAATAAATGAATGAATAAATGTATTATTAAATTTGAGAAAATGAAGCTGATAGAGAGTACTGAGGAGCAGGAGCTCTGACAGATATATAAAATATATAGTAAAATAAATGAGATATCGTATAAATCATTATAAAAAATAAAAGCGACGACTAACGACTGAAGAATGACGGCACAACAACATGAAGGATCCGGCCTTTTTCAGTGTATGGTTTGGAAAAAAGGCAAAAGGGCAATTAGCGCTGCAGGTCTTTGGAAAAAGAAAAATGATACTCTTATAACATTTAGTATAAAAGTTAGCACAGAACGGTGTGTTTTGTTCTAATTATAAAAAAATTACTATGTCAGCTTAATTCACACACACACACGCAAGACTCACACAGCAAACGAGCAAGCAAAACCCACACCAAAACGCAGCTGTTTCATTTTCGTCCTCCCCTGCTCTGTGCTCTCTCCGTCAACTTTCTCCCTCTCTCTCGCCGTGGGTGTCTCCACATCTGGCCGTTGGCTCTCTCTCTCTCTCTCGCACACACAGCTCCCATATCAAACGAGCAAAACCCACATAACACTCACCGTCGGCTTTCTCTCTCTTTCCGTGGGTCTCTTCACAGCTGGTGTTGGTCTCTCTACAAATCTTACCTCGAAAATTTGGAAAATTTATGGCTTGAATTTGTGAAGCTTCACCTGGAATTGTGTTGCTTGTGGTGATTGCATCTATGGTCAAGCTTTGCATTTGTAATCGATTTGTATTGTCAAGTGAGTTTAAATTGATTAGTAATTGCATTTAGATTGATTTTGAGTGAAGTAAAAGAAGAGTGCCCTTGTACCAGTGAAGCAGTTAATATAAAGATTTTGTACATTTCGTGGATTCTGCCCTTGAACAATCATTTAAGATTAGCACATAACCTGGCACATGATATGTTGCATATGAACAGCTTAATCTTTTGCCGATTGTTACCAAAACTAAAATTGCAACCAAAATATATCTAGGGTATATTTTAGTGATGTGGAAAATGCAATCGACGAAGCGGAGAGAGAGGCAGAATTGACATGTGGTGATTCAGGCTGCAAGTCAATTTCTGAGCTGTGTTCTGTGAGCAACATGTGTGGTGGGATGAGCAAGTGAGCAACACATGTTGTGTCAGCAACGAGGGAGCAATATGTGTTGTGTGTAATATGTGTGGACAATTAATATTTAGCTCAAAACGCACTGTTTGGTGCTAAGTGTGGTGCTAAGTGTTGTAAGAATATCACTGTTGTTGGAAAAATGGCAAATGCTACTTTACACCGTTGCACTGTAGAAGATAAGTTATGGGACCTACAATCAGCGTTGTCAGTGATACAAACAGTGACTTAGTCCTTTCTAGGAAAAAGAAAGAACTTGCATTCAAACCTCAAAAAATGTGCATTGGAATTAACCCATATCAGTGTTCTGTTTTCTGGGATGAGCGAGAAAACCTCGTTCGCTTCAAGTACCCTCTTCCATCAACGATGAAGCGAGAGGATGTGAAGGTTGAGATTGATGAACATGGGAAATTGCTTATAGAAATAAGCAAAGGGGTAAGTTCACACAGTGATCCTCTCTCTTCAGCTTCTTCCTCGATGATCAGATTCGGATCCTCTTTCCTAAGCTTCCTGAAGAAAAATGAAGGAGACGCCACCAGCCCGATAGGCCCGATGGAATTCAACTTGCCAGCGGGTCTTAACACGAATGACTTCAAGACTGCGATTGATGACGTGGGCTTGCTAACACTCACTTTCAAAAAGCTCCTGCCCATTCGTGCCCATTATCAGCGCTCTGTGTTCTGGGACGAGGATAAAAACCTCGTTCACTTCAACTACCGTCTACCATCAGGACAAAGCAAGAGGATGTGGCGGTTGGGATTGACGAAGATGTGCTTACAATAATAAGCAAGGGGGCAAGTGCACATAATGATTCCACCATGATCATATCCTCTCTCTTCAGCTTCCTGATTAAGAAGGAAGGAGACACCACTAGCCAGATAATCCGGATGGAATTCAATTTTCCAACAGGTCTTAACCCAAATCGCTTCAAGACTACGATCGATGACGAGGGCTTGCTAACTCTCACTTTCAAAAAGCTCGTGGAGTGGAAGAAGAAAAAGCGAGTCTTTCACTTCAAGGCCTATCTACCAGAGGGGACGAAGATGGACGACATGATGGTTGGCATAGAAGGGCAAATCCCTTGTTATAGGCATTCATGATCGGCTGAAGAAAGAGAAAGGGGACACCAGTACTAGCATGTGCTTCAATGGCAAGAATTTTGGGAGCTTCATTTTGCCAGATGGTGTGAACCCGAATGGCTTCAAGACTGCAATGGATGATAACGGTGTTCTAACTGTTATCTTCACTAAACTCAAGCCAGAGAAGAAAAAGCTGGGGCCAATAGCAAAGAAGACGTTGGGATGTTTGGCTGATGTTGCTTGTGTGCTGATATGTGGGGAGATATAAGTGATGCGATTTATCTAGGAGACCGCTAACAAGCTGGTATCAAGTAGGTATTTGCTTTATGTTCATGTATGTTGTTTCTGTGATTCTGTCGCTTATCTGTCAGCGTTTAAAAAGAAAAAAGAAAAAGATCTGGACTCCAGAGTCTAGACCAGGTGTTAGTCAATTTCTGTCTTGTGTGGAGTGTGGTGTTGTATCTTCTTTTTGTATTTAGGACAAGACTGTGGTGCAACTGTAGTATTGTGTTATAATTACACTTAATCGTTAGATCCATTTAAATTTAAATAGATTCCATCTATTTAAGTGGATTTAACGATTGGTGCTACAGTTGCACTGTAACCGGACGCTTGTATCTAATAAAAAATAATAAATGTTGTTGAGTAAAAAAAAAAATTGCGTTCTTTTTCTTTTAAATAGTATTGAATTAAAAAAAAGAATGTTCGTTTTCCTGTTCCCGATCGGGGAGCTCAAATGTTCCACTTTCATGCATACCTGCGTAACGAGACAGCCACAGGATAAAGGAGTAACTGCGGGGGGCTCAGGTCAGCCAGTCGTGCTGTAGAATCTGCAAGATAGCAGCATGACATCTATCCTTTTTTTAATTGTTACTGCTGGGAATCTTTTTAAAAAATAAAAATAAAAATAGAAATTTGAGTGCGTGGCTAATGGGTTTGAGCCAATGGTCAAGACTCAAGCCATAGCCCCACATTTCTCCTTCAACAACCTCCCAATCCCATTTCAACGCAGAAGAGAGTAAAGGCAACTTTTGAAGATAAGAACGAGATGACAAAGAAAATAAAATGACCCATGTCCATGGATATCTACATCAAATCCTCAGGTCTCTGCACTGATACATACACAAATATTTCAAGTCATGACAACTTCTGCAACTGACTCCTTTGAGCTTCAAGCTGGCTATCGTATAAATAACTGGGTAATATGTTACATCAAAGATTTACCTTCACTGAACTGAAGCCAGAGCAAATGCCGGTGTCAAGATCAAAGAAGATCCTGCGAGGTTTGGCTAAAGCAGTGCCTGTTTGTTTCTTGATAGGTTACGAGATAAGTTGAGGAGACTACTAAATTAGCTGGTGTCGGGTAAGGTATTTGCTAACATCAGGTTCATGTACGGCGCATCATATTCATGTATGTTGTTCTGTGGTTTATGTATTAGCATTTGTAAATAACTCTAGAGTATTTTAATTAATGGATCTATCTTTTAAGAGCTGCATTTGTTATATGAAGTTTATTGAATCAAAGCAAATCAGGAGTTGGTGGAGGAGTTTGAGATTTCAGGGAAGGAATTTAAAAAATAAGCTGGAAGCTTGATCGTTCATATATATAAATAATGTGATTTACATCGATTGCAGATCATTTAGGAAGTGGTGGAGTTTGTCCTAAGCAGTTAACATGGACCAAATTGTTGTTTCGTCTGACATTGTTAGCTCAGGCAATAGTAATGAACTTGAGGTGGCAGGTTTTGAAATCTTTTGTCCGTATATACGAGTTGTATATATATGGACAAACCAAATGTGGTTTTTGAAATCTTCGTTGCTGCAGGTTCAATGTTCTGGACTTCTGTTATTGAGAGGCTGCCCTTCTGAGAATCTGCTTTCAATTATCACCAGCAACTTGTAATAGTTTGCAAACAAAATGTGGTTTTATATGTTCATAAACTTGCAGTGTAATTTGTTTAATACGTTTGGTTAATACAAATTTTAAAGACAAAAAACAAAACAAGTGAAACAACTATTTATTCCAAGTGTATATTATATATCTTGGGCAGCATTGAACTCTTTTTTTTAAAAAAAAAAAGTTGTTACAATTCCCGCATTTATAGTCTAAAATCTACTGGGGATCTAAATACATATAGTTAGTAATACAACTTAGAAATCTGTGGAGCAATTACTTGAAAATATGTTTCTACTAATATTTGGGAAGATATCTACTCTTAATTATTCTAAGTGTATATTTTATATCTTTGATAGTGTTGAACTTTTCTTTCATTTTTTTTTCTTTTTCAAAATTATTACAATTCACACATATATTTCAATCTAAATTTTGCTAGGGCAGTAGGCACAAGTACTCAATGAAACAATTTAGAAGCCCGTCGAGTTGTAGCTCGAAATTTTGTTCCCACTAATACTCGGAGAGATATCTGTCGTTTAATATTTAGTGAAAATAAATTAAAATCAAATATGTCATATCAAAATTAATCCAAAACTCAATATATGATGTGATCTGAATTAATGATAAATTCGAATCCTATTAACCTTCTTCTGCAGCTAAAAAAAAGAAAAAGAAAGTAATTCAGCAGAGAGCAGGGCAGCATCAAGTATAAAACATAGGATAAGGAACAAGATTATAACGAACAAAACTACCACTAGATGATGACAACTTTCATTTCCTCTGCATCTTCATCTTTTCTGATTCTTCAACCGCTAAAACCCCCAAAACACTCAAGACTCTCAAAAGCAAAGACACTTACTTCAACCATTAAAGCAACTTCTTCTCAGACAAAACCCAACAACGCAAATGCTAGAAAACCCACTTCAAGAAACCGCAGAAGGTCGTCCTATGGCAGTTCGAGAAGGTCAGCTCTCAAGAAAACATTCGCTCAAGAGCAAGTCACGTTCACTGCACCCGTCTCCAGTGACCCGCATGTGGGGATTATTGGTGGAGGCATGGCCGGTCTCGCTTGCGCTTTGAGTTTGGATAAGAGAGGTGTCAAGTCCACTGTTTTTGACACGGTTTGATATTCGTCTGGTTTCTTGGCTTTTTTTCCTTCTGTTCTTTTGTGTTTCTGGTTGGAGAGCTTGAAGTGGGTGGCCAGTTCAATTCTCTGTTTAATATGGTTAGGTTGTGTTTGTATTTGAGAGTATACGCTTGGGTAATGGTAATTGAAAAAAATTGCTGTTAACGGTCTAGCATGTGTTGTTATGCATTGAATTTTGATTATAAGCATGTTTTGGAATTGAGGTATTGTGACTTTTGATCCGCGTTTGTTGACGAATGAAATTAAAACATTAGCTGCTAAATATAAGTGGGGGTTTATCAAATATTTTAGTCAACCACATTTATGTATTCTTAACACCGCGCTTTGCTATATCAGGGGAATCATGGCTTGGGAGGAAGAATGGGAACCAGAATGATAGGTCCTCAACCACTGATATTCGATCATGCTGCTCAATTCTTTACTGTTAATGATTCTGGGTTTCGTGAGCTGGTTGATGGTTGGTTGGAGAGAGGTCTGGTGCGACCATGGGAAGGTGTGATTGGAGAGCTTGAAGTGGGTGGCCAATTCACTCCATTTCCTTCTTCACCTCCAAAATACATTGGTGTTAATGGGATGCGCCCTCTTGCAGACTCTTTATTGGCCAAGGTGACAAATCTTTGTTTTGCTTCTATGTTCTTTTCTTGTTGATTCTATCATGCTTGGGGAAAATTGTCTAATTAAATCACAATGGTAAAAAAAAACGAAGTATTGTATTGAAGTTTGCTGGGAGGTAGTATTACTGCTTGGGTATTCAAAGTCCCAAAATCATTATACGAGGTTCAACCAGAGAACGAAGATAAGAGTATATGAAACTAAAAGCTATAATTACATGGTCACATGATTTTAATTGCTTAGGCTGCATGACTATACTTAATGAAATGTGCCGATAATGATCATAACAGACGAAAAGAATAAGCAGCATGAACATTTTGCACCGCTATGAGCCAATGACTACAATTCCTGTGAAGTAACAGGCTCCATATATGGATAATAGATTATTAATAGTGAGTTGGAGTTAGTTATATACAGCATCTTACATGACATACCTTTACTTTTAAATCATGTTAACAAGTTCCTTTGTCCCTCATGCCTTGGCTTAAGTCATTTTGATTCTTGTTGCAGACCTCTATGGTTAGCATAGTGAGACCTTGCTGGATAAGTAATCTTGAGCCATTTAACGGGATGTGGCACTTGAGCGAGAATGTGAAACTATGTGGGCAGTTTGATGTGGTTGTTATTGCTCATAATGGTGATTCAGCGCTGCTATCCTTTCTCGTTTTCTCTCTCTGTGGATTGTTATAGTCTTACATTTGCATTCCAAAAATGCAGGTTATTGTTTTTCGCAGTTGCATGAATGTGACAATTGGCTTTGCTATTGGAATATATATATATATATATATTTCTGATTTTACTCTCTATCATTACAGTGGATTAGGAATGGCAAATAATCTGGTTTATTACAGGGAAACCCTACCCAAATCCAAACTCCTATGGAAGGGGTCCCTCTCCCTAACCATCATGGAATACCCTGGGGGGGTTAGAATGCATATAGTGTTGCATTATATGACTTTATAGTTCACTGAGTTCTTATGTTTTCTGGGATACTAGGACTTCAAAAAGCGCTGAAAACTTATAGAATTTCATACTGATTTTTCACTGTCAATTTGGAGAACATGATGGCTAGATTACAAGTAAGATTAAGAGCAACTTGTAAATTTAATCAACTGGAAGACTGGTATTGAATGGCTATTAGTTAGGTTAGAATAAGATGAGCTGGACTTTCAAGTTGTGCCATTCATTCACTGGCCGTTGAGTATTACGTAGGTTGTTATGGAAGAGGTAAAAAATATCTATATAAATTCAACAACCACATTAGGTTCCTAGATCCAGAAGTGAAGGTTATGTTTTTTTGCTTACTCTTTCGACTGTTAATTGCCTATGTCTTTTTCTGTTTACATTTTGGCTTAGCTTTGTAATAACAGTTCCTTCATGTAATGATAGGAAAATGTGCAAACCGGTTGCTTGGTTCATCTGGCTTACCTCAAATAGCTAGACAAATGAAGGTATATGCTTTGAAAAATTCAGTTCTTTTAATATTATCTAGCCTATGTTTTATTCAGTATTGGTCAATTCTAATTATTTTGAAGATTCATAACGCATTTTCCTGGTTTGTAGAGGCTGGAACTAAGTTCTATATGGGCCCTTCTTGCTGCATTTGAGGACCCCCTCCCACTGGGCAGTGCATCAACATTTGAAGGCGCCTTTGTGAAAGGTGTTGATTCTGTCTCATGGATGGCAAATAACTCAGCAAAACTTTTGAATTCTCAGAGTGATGCTCCTCACTGTTGGACCTTCTTCAGCACCGCAGCTTACGGAAAACGAAACAAGGTTCCACAGGTCAGTTTGTATATAAATGTGGGTGTTGTTTAAAGTACTTGCTTACACATGATAGTAAGCTAGCATTGGCACACTTTTTAACCAATTGCCTAGATTTGAATCCATTCATGCTTCAGCTTGAACTCCAAGCTATAGAAACAAGGCTGCAATAAGTTCTGTCTTTTTGTGCATATTTATGTTCCCTTTTATACATGAATCAATATGACATTTCAATTTTACAGCGAACTTTGGTGCTGTGTAGATACGTATATGTTGCAATTTAGGCTTTCTGCAAGATTTTTTATGATTTTTTTTTATCATTTATTAGGAAAATATCCCAACTGCAACAGCAGAGAAGGTGAAAACAGGTATGCTCGAGGGTGTTGAAGCTGCACTTGGCCGACCGAAAGGTTCACTTCAGAAGCCCATTTATTCTCGAGTTCAGTTATGGTAAGACTGCACTTTTAAGGACATGACCTTGTAATTTCACTTTTTTATCATGTCCAATTTGGATCCTTGTAACCTACTTGACCTGTAACTAGTTGCTGTTGGTGTTGGTTTAGAATGAGTGGTTGATTTGGACAAGCTTGACAAGTTATTGTGTGGACTTGTGTATCGTCCTAGTTCTATTTTCCTGTTATGCTTATTTGAAAAAAAGATGGAACATGTCATTCCAATTTATTAAATATATAAAACAACTTGAGAATTTCATAACTAAGAAAATAGTTCCTCTGTGATGAATTAGGTATTTGTTTATTTATATATCTATTTTATTTATTTCTTTATTTTTGGGGGGAATCTGTAGGGGTGCAGCTCTTCCAACTAATACTCCAAGTATTCCATGTATCTTTGATCCTCACGGAAGGGCTGGTATATGTGGCGATTGGCTGTTGGGTTCAAGCGTAGAGTCAGCTGCATTGAGTGGCATGGCTCTTGCCAATCATGTAAGCAAGAATATGATTTTCTTTTGCTTATTTGGTTTTATTTTGTGAATGTAACTATATATTTCATGGTTGATATAAAAAAGAAATAAATAAATAAATCCAAGACAACCGTTCTATCCCTATATGGACATCTAAGTATAAATTTGTAGATTGGCTTCAATCAGATTGAAATATCAGACAAGTTTCAACAACATTAGCTTGAAGATTGATTATTCTTATATAAAAAATGTAATTGGTCTTTGTAGATTGCAGACTATTTAGGAAGTGATGGAGTTCGTCCTGAGGAATTTGCTGTCGGTTTACACAAAGACTTTCAGTCGCTCGAAGGACATGATATTGGACAATTTCCGGGTTTGGAGTCCATGGAAAAAGAGCAAGTTCAAGCATATCAGCTTACTTCTTGAATCCCTACGCAGGCCACGAAAATATCTACAGTTTGTCAAGGTATACTTCTATTGATACACTGTTTATGGCTTTCTGGTTTTCACTTTGGTTACTGTCATGTTAATTCTCTTGGTTTTTATAGCTAGGATTAAGAAGTTTATTCACAAAATTCAGATATTGGCATAGTTGCGAAACAAGCATCCTGAAATTCTTTTTGTGACACCATCCATTACGAAACGTAATGAGTACAGATGCAAAGGAAAGCGGATTCTTCGGGCAGCTAAATCCTTACAGAAAACTTGTTTTCAGTAGCATAGGTGACAGGAATCGTGATATTTCCCCGGCTTTCATGGAAGAAAAATAAAAAATTTCTAAAAACTGTAACCCTTTTGATTTCTCCACAAATCAGTTTGAATATGAAGCCAAATATCAGATGGAGATTTACAGGCTTCTTTCAGAGCAACAAAGTTCAATGCTATCAGTTGTTTTGGGTTCAAGTGATCAGAGCTTCATCCGGCACAAGCACACCTAGCAGAGTATGAAAAATTTTGAAACCTACAGTTAAAAATTCTCAAGTTCCGTATTTGACCTGTAGTCACATTCAAGTTTATACATGACTACTGATATATGAAATGGCATTTTTATTCAGTCCCAGGAAAGTTGAATGCAAAGGATTTAAGTTTCATATTAATGGAATGGTTTTGAGCTTCATTATTGGATTTTTTAAAAATAATTAATGGAGTTAACATTACTTATTACAGGACAAGAAAGAAAGGTTAATTCTCCACGGGAAAAGCATTGAAAGAAGCTTCTCATGCGCGTAATCAGCCTCTCAGTTGCTGACCATGGTATCTTTTCCATGCTTACACACGTGTTGATAAAATTCTTTCTTGGTTAAATAATCTGGACAAATAGCTATTCATTGGCAACACGAGCAACAAAATATCACATACAAATTAATTCCAACAAAAATAATATTTTTACACATGAGAGACTTGTGTGAGAGAAGAGGGTTAATTAGATGATTACTATTGAGATCACAAGGATGAGCGAAATGAACCCAGGCAATTGAACAAGCTGTGACACAGTCTATCCAGCTGAAGAAATCGAAAACTCTTCGGCATTTGTCTGCAAGCTTTAAAGCCATCTGAAAACCATTGTGCTTCTGCTGAATTAACTTGATAGCCAGCAACAAAAACAAGAAGAAGAACCCAGCACAGTTGCAGTTTCTAGTTTTTCGTGCTGGCCATCTTTTCTTTCTTGAGATTGAAATGATTTAAGATTTACTTAAAGGGTCTTTATCTTAGTTTGCAATTAATTATTAAACATGATTTTATAATTAATGATTCATACATTAAGTAAAATAGAAACCAGGATTTGAAAGCTACTATGTTGGTAAAATCGCTTGAAGCAACGGCTTAAAATTATCAGATGGTGTGAAAAGAGGAGAAGATCTACCAAGAGAGTAACAAAGTTTTCTAAAGTCCAACTGAAATGATTTCAGGATTCGCTTCAACAAAGCAAAAACATATTTGATATTTCAAAACTGATGAAATTCATTATCATCATCGTTATCTTGGACGTAACACATGTCAAAATGCATTAATTACTGATGCTAGCACTTGAAATAAAAAAATCAAATGATAACCAAGTTAAAGAAGCAAAGTATTTGTATATTACATACCTGATTGTACCCCAAACCCAATTTGTAAGACATGAAGAAGAAATCTCTTTTATAAGGTTATTTCCAAAATGGCAGAATCTACTATTTTGAGAGCTACCTGATAGGGCACTCCATTCTTGACGGAGTATTGGCCTTCGTTGTCATATGGCCACAGAATCTGAACTTCTCTGAGGAAATGAATGCTTTGGTGGAAGAAGACCTTGAGCAAGAAAAAGACCAACATGAAAGAGAGATGAAGAAAATCTCTAATTATGCAAATATGGTCTGATTGGCTTGTCAGATACCAAACTAGTCACTACTTTCAGTGTCAATCAAATCCCAACAAACAATTCATTTTCTATTCGAACTCGGGTGGTGATCAGCCAAATAAAGTTGCCTGAAAACTGCTCCGACAAAACTCACAAAACTCTGGCGATATGGTACATTGTTTGTTGAAATTGAACATGTAAACAGAAATATAAAAGCTCATGCTGAGATCCGACCGAGATTGAAAGTAGTGATTAATTTGGTTGGTTAACTTACAAGCCCACAAGACCAATTGGATTATTTAGGGGTCTTCTTCCACCAAGCATCCACTTCCCCAAAGGAAGGATTTCAAGGCAGCAAAATGTATGCGGATCGATCTTCAATTTGCCGTCTCTGAGTACGAAACATGATCCAACATATTATCACCACCTAGCAATATCTAAGTAGGTTTCTCTTTAACCTTGCATGTCATAAAGGTTTGAGTATACATAAATAAAATTGTACTCCGAAAATTGGCCCTGGCCCTCAATACGTGTTTATCCATGAGTTAGGTGGAGTTGGTTGGCTTTGTCCTATTTAGTGTTGTTGCTTGGTAGGTGTGGCTTTCAAGCAGCAACTTCGGTTTATGACTTTGTATTTGATGAAGAATCTTTGTTACTCACTATTTTTTTTTTCAAATTATTATTTTTCAAGTTTTAAAATCATATTTATCAAATATTTTCAACTTTTATTTCATTGCAATTGTAACTCAATTTTTAAGTCACAGCACTCTAGTTAAGACTTCGTTTGATACAACTTTTCAAGTAAAGCTTTTGTTAGTAGAACTTTTACCCAAAAAAATTAGTTATTTCGTTGTTAATAAGAGTTTTTATTAAAAATTTATGAAATTACTTTAGTAGGCAAGTTTTTTAAAGTTATATTATAAAAAGAATAAAATAAGATTACAAATAAGTAGAGAATATTTTAGATATTTTAACATTTAAAAAAAAATTCAACCTCTACTCCTAAAAATTCAAAATTTGAGTTTTTATTAGTAGAAGAAAAATAGCTTATTTAAGCTTCAGAAGCTCTATTAGAAAAATAACTAAACGACAACAAAAACTACTATAAGAGCTTATGTGATAAAATAAGTACTTATGGTCATTAAATAAGTTATACCAAACAAGTACTAAATTCTCAGCAATTAATGGTCTCTTTAACCTTAAAATATTAATAACAAAATTACCCGTCATCGGTCACCATGAGCCACCACGAACCGCCATTGACATTCATATTCTGGTATCTTTTGACGTCAACTTTATACCACTAGAATCTTTATTATCGGATCTACACAACAGTTGCATGTATCGCCAGCAATAAAGTTTCTTATCATTTTAAATACATGGATACAAAACTTTGACCGTAGATTTACGATGAATGGAAACTCTGTTTTCAGTATTACATTTACTGTTACGAAGTTCCAGGGATAAGAATTCTCTTGGTATCAAAATTAATGTCAAAGAATGCCAAAATTATATCGACGAAGGTAGATTGCGGTGGTTGGTGATGGTCAATAATTTTGCCATTCAAATTTATTATTTGATAAATTAATGATAAACAAATAAAATATAGTTTAGTTGATTAAATAATCTTGTGTTTTAAAAGTCAACAATGCATTGAGGGGGACTCGGGGAGGGGGGAAGGGGGCATGGGTTTTGATAAGGCAGCAAAAAATGCATTAACTTTGTAATTAGTGTTATGCAATGCATTGCATTTCAATTACCAAAAATAGGTTTGTTTCAATTAATGCTGCTTCCATGAAGTAGTGCTATGCAATCTTATATGATAAATCGTACTTTTTAAGTATTAAAATTGGGGAAAAGTTACATCATAATAAAAATATTTGATAAATACTTATTATTATAATTTAAAAATTAATTTAATTTAATTAATAAAATAAAATAATTTTAAAATATATTTTTTACTTTTATAAAATTTTATTAAAAATCATATTTATTATGCATTATTAATTTTTATATCAATTTAAATAGAAATACAGAGATGCCCCAGCCTTTTAACAGAAAATGTAATCTTGTTACTTTTTCTTTTTGTTAATTATTTATTGTAGAAATAGATTTTTATGAATATTAAGAAAATTACTTTGTTAATATTGATTAAGCATAATAAAATGTTCAAATGATAAACCCAAAAATTAAAAAAAGGAAAGAAAGAAAAAAAGAGGGAAACATGAAGAAGTGGAGCTCCACTCAACCCGAAGCTTGCTTTTCATTCAACTATTCTGCAGCAGCTGTTTAAAACTCGATTTTTTCTCTTTGAATCTGGTAATTTTTCAAAATAATTTAGTTTTAGGGTTAGCATTTTGTTTCAAGCACTGTTAATTTTGTTTACATATTTATTGCTTTTTTGTTTAGTTTAGTAGGATTGTAATTATCCTCGTAAAAGATTTGAATAGGTATCGCATTTGGCTTCATTTTTCCCAACTCCTCATGCTTTTGAATGGTGTCTGAGGTCAGGTGAGTCCATTTCTCCCCTTTGCATTTTTTTCATTTTCCTTTTATGTTTGTTTGGTTGCTGAGAAAATTTAGGGAAAAAAATAAAAAAATAAAAACAGCAGTTAGACTTGAGTTTATCTTGATATATATATATAGCAATGCTTTTAAGTTTCTGAGTTTAATTCAAAATCTACCTGAATTGACTTCAATTCAAGTCATGTGCATCTGTTGGGCATGGTTGAACTGGAGAACAGAAGAGAGTGAAAAATTTTACGGGCACATGTGTGAAATTTTGTTTACGTACTTCAAGAATTTTTTAATGTTGGAAGATTACTGTGTTGATCATGTTTTGGTTTCCTTATTTTATTATTACTATTTTTTTTCTGCAATCCTCAGTAACTATGAAATGGAAGTTGGTTGTAATTATGAAATGAAAAGAAAATATCGAACAATGAAAACTGATTACAGCTTGAAGGGTTGAGGATTATGAGTTTTGTGTTGTAACCATCGGTTATAATTTGAGGAGTAACAGTGGTATGTGCGTCCTGTGGTCTACTGTAGTATTGAGAATTGTTCCGGGTTATGATGAAAAGGTTGATTGATTTATTTTGGTTTATTGTTAAGATGAAAAAAAAATACTGATTATTTGTATTTTCTTCTCATCATTTCTTAGATGTTATGTGCTTTGATTTGTTGCCACTGTTACTACGACAAATACCAATACTCAAAATGACTGCTTTTATATCTGAACCTGTTCTTTTTATTGTACATGACAAAAAGTTACCTTTGCACTCTGCTGTAGTCTGGCAGATAATGAAGTAGGGAGAAAGATTCTTATCATTTTCCCTCTAAACATGCATGAAAGTCACAGTTTTGTAAGATGTATCATTGGTAATTTTCAATTATAAGCTAATATATGATGTTTTTTGGGTGGGCAAAATAATTCAGGCCCTTAAAATGACTTCTAAATTATATTGAAATTAAATTTTAAAAAATAAAAAATTTTAAAGTTAAAAGATAAATCCCTAAATTCTAAAATCAGAATCCGTAATTATTTCTCTATCCACACGCCCTTTCTATTCCCAAATCTCAAAGCTGCGAAGGGCAAATGGCTGTTACTTCCTTCTGATTCGTATACGGGTTGATTCCTTGCCATTAGCTTGGCTTCCTTCTGCAATCTCTTGGTAAAAGTTTCCTCTTAAATCTTCTTTTTTCCTTTTCAATTTCACTGTTTCTTGTGGTCTTTCTCTTAATATAATAAGAACACTCATCATAGCTTTGACCATTCATACATAAATAGATAATTAATTTAAATAAAGGCTTTAGTTGAAGGGACTGTCTTTTCTACTATGATTTTATTTTAATTGTTTAAGCATTAGCATTCAATTTAGTATCATCCTGTCTCATGATGACTGTCACTTTCACTTGGCTCTTGAGAATATACGTAAAAGCAATTTTAAGTTTGTAACTGAGATTCTTCCTTGTTTTGTCATAAATGGTTATGGAATTCTTCACACTTTTAATAGTAGTAGAAAAATTTGACTGCCCTTTTAGTGTGCTTTGCTCATGTTTCAGTGATTTTAGAAGCTGAAGAAGTTGATGCAATGCTTATTTGACTAAGAAATTGACAAACCAAACAAGAACCTCCTTTCCAAATTATGAAGTGACTTACACAGAGAATGTGGATATTAGTTGTTATTTGTTCATTTGTATTATTGACTTGATTTGATCTATATGTGTGGCTTAAATTAACAAATCATCTTACGAATTGACTCGTTAAAGGAAAGGTGAAGCTTACTCAGGCATTGCCCATCTTATATCTGCTCTTATATTGTGTTGTTATGGTCATTGCCATCATCACAATTAGTAACCGTACGCCATAGCAGTCAGTCAGACTGTCTTGATAGCACTGCCATTAAGTTTTTCATGAACTTTGCCCCCTGGGATTTTAGTGACTGTAAAAGAATCTGTGCAGATCCAATTGGTGAATGTTTAATGAATGAGCTTGAAATGTCTTGCTAATATGTTGCTTTTCTTGCCTTTGCTTTTCTTTGTAATGTGTGCTTTGGGTATAGACAGTTGCCAGTTGGAATATCTTATGGCCATTTTTGTTGTCTTTAAAAAAAAAAAAAAGAAGAATCGTATGCTATTATGCTTTGTTTTTTATCCTAAATTAATTTTATTTTCTAATGATTATTATATAATGTAGGTCATAAATCATAATGACTGACTGGAGAGAATCTCAAGCAAATTTTCCTGTTTTACCCTATAGCATGAAGGATGAGCCTGAGGATGTTCCAGAGGTTGAAGTAGAATATGGCAACAACAGAAACGGAGAGGTGTTGCACAATTCAAGTAATAAGAGATCAAGAACAACCTCAGATTGTTGGGATCACTTCACAAAGATAACCGTTCTTGGGATAAAGAAGGCAAAATGCATACATTGTGGAGCCGAGCTGACGGCTGGGTCTGGAACATCTCACTTGAATAGACACGTGAGGTCATGCTTATCTAGAACTCAACAGAAAGATCAAGTAGATGATTGTCTTGAGAAAAAAGAGGTGAAGAAGGATGATGGAACGTGTGGTGTTGCACTTCAATCATTTGATCCGATCATTGCCAGTCACAAACTTGCGACATTGATTGTGAAGCATGAGCTTCCACTTAGGTTTGTGGAGTATGATGCATTTAAGGATTTGATGAGTTATTGCAACCCATTGGTCAAAAATATGTGCAGAAACACTTTAAAGATTGAGATCTTTAAGTTGTATAATTCTGAAAAGGCCAAAACAATGAAGTTGCTGGAGAATAATGACAGTAGGGTGGCAATTACTACAGACTTGTGGACTACTAGCAATCAAAAGAAGGGTTATATGGTTGTTACAGGACATTTTATTGACAACTCTTGGCGTTTGCAAAGTCGAATGTTAAGGTACTTTTCTTGTGATTGGAATTTGAAAAGCTTTAGTTTTTACATTAGTTTTATTACTTCCCATATATATTTTTTTGCAATGAATAGGTTCATAAATGTGCCAGCTCCACATACTGTTGAGTGTCTTTCCCAAGTATTGGTGAAGTGTTTGTGGGATTGGAATGTGGATAAGAAGTTATCCACCATTACTTTGGATAGTTGTACAACTAATGAAGCCATGGTTGATAGAGTTAAGGGAATGATTCCAACTGAATCAATGGTTTTGAATGGTAAATTTTTTCATATGAGGTGTGCAGCTCATATTTTGAACCTAATTGTGAAGGATGGGTTGAAAGTGATTGAGGCTGGTATTGGAAAGATTAGGGAGAGTGTGTCTTATTGGAGTTCATCACCAAAAAGATTGAAAACTTTTGAGATGACTGCACATCAATTGCAGATTGTGTGTGAGAGAAAGTTGGTGCTAGATTGTCCAACTAGATGGAATTCCACCTTTGATATGCTTGATGTTGCAGTGATGTATAAAAATGTCTTTTCTCGACTGCAGCATTGTGAGCCACAATATAAGTGCCTGCCTTCTGGTAAGGAATGGGAGTTGGCAGAAAAGATGTTAGATTATTTAAGACCATTTTACTCATTGACAGATATATTTTCGGGTACAGCATACCCCACTGCTAATATGTTTTTTCCGGTGATTTGCAAAATGAGGAAATCATTAATGGAGTGGCAAATGTCTCCTATTCCTGAAGTTAAATTAATGGCCGATGGTATGATTGAAAAATTTCTGAACTATTGGCAAGAGATTCATATGGTGTTGGTGATGGCTGTTATTCTTGACCCAAGGTTCAAGATGTTGATGATTGAATTCTATTTTCCAAAGATTTATGCTGTTGGTGTTGCAGAGCAGATCAAGAGAGTGCGTGATCTTTGTGAGGAAATATTTAATTACTATGAGGTTATGTCTACGGCTCTGACATGTGGAGCTGTTGCTGAGTCTTCTTTAGCTGTTGGTCATTCCCTCAAAGGTCAGAGTCAACTTGGTTTTTTAAATTGGGCTGCTTTTGAAGCATTTGCAAGCCAAAACACAAAATTGACAAAATCACAGTCCGAACTTGAGAGGTACTTAGAGGAGCCTCTAGTTGAAAGAACTGCAGACTTTGATGTTTTAACTTGGTGGAAGATGAACAAAGACAGATATCCTGTTTTGGCTGAGATTGCTAAGGATATCTTTGCCATACCTGTGACGACTGTTGCCTCAAAGTCTGCTTTTAGTGTGGAGGGTAGAAGCTTGAGCCCACATCGTAGTAGACTTCATCCTGACACATTGGAAGCGATCATGTGCACTCAACATTGGTTATGGGCTGCCGATCGTGGTATACAATTTTTTTTTTTCAATTTAGAAGATACATAAATAATGGTTTTTGTTGTATTTTTATTGTTTTAATACTTTGTCTTTTTGGTTAGGTGCAATTCCTGAAGAAGAAATTTTTATGGGAGAGGAATTGAATGATGATGAAGACAATGGCCCGCAAATTTTGAATTAGTTCATTCTATTTGTTTGTTTGTAGAATTATGGATGTGATTGTGGAACTCTATGTTTAGACTTTTGCAAGCATTTGCGTGTTTCGGATAACTTATTTAGACTTATGTACGCATTTGCTGCTTTTGGATGATTTGTGTTTTTGTGACAAGACCCAATAATGAACTTATGTTGTTAATAGTGTTTAGTGAAGTACTGTTTATAGAAAGGGGAATATGAATTGTGCTTTCATATGCTTGTTTATGATGTTACTTGTTACTAGTGTTTTGTTGAATTTTGTGTTCTACAGGATGTAAAATTTTATAAATTCATTTAAAGGGAGGAGATTGTGTCTCCTTTTCCTTTCTTTTTTTTTTCCTTTTAATTATAACAATTTATTTATTTATTAAAAATTTCAAGATAGTTTTGTTGATTCAGTTGTCCTGTTCTCAACCATCCTTGCCGGCAACTTCATTTTAATCTGGTTTAGGCAGGTCAAGCAGATTGTTTCTTTATGAGTCAAATGAAGTTGGCTGATGATGAAACCATTGAAATTATATTTGATAAGGTGAGCAACCACTGTTGAATCTCATAATTACCTGTAAACTTTGATGCTTCTTCCAAAATAAAAACCATTATATATACACATATATAACAAATTGACCTATGAGTTAAAGCAAAAACTTACAAGAGGGACAGAGATAACAGAAACATTGTCAGGGTTTTGGAGCATAAGTAGAAACTTTGTCACAATTAACATGAACTAGCTTCAGCATCAACATTGTCAGAGTCTGAACTACAAACTATCTATAGCATGATTAAATTCACAGTTATAGATAAAACTAGAGCTAATATTGGTTGAATTAGGCTAGATGGAATTGGAAGCTGTCTTGTCTTTCTTCATGTATGGGCAGATTGTGAAGGCTGCATGATCCTCGAATGATTGTGCTCACCTTCATAAGTGACAATTAACATGGAAGGCTCTTCTGGGCATCTCTCCACATGCTTTCTTGCTGGGCATCCTCTCACACTGCTACACTTATAATATCCCCTGCGTTTCAAAACATTTCATCAGTCACATTCAATGGTCATTATAATCATATGATGATCATCAAACATATCTTGAAGAAATTACACTGGATGTATCCACAATAACATCAAAGTACCAAATATATGTTTCGACTCAGTTGACTAATTACTTTTACACATATATGTGCAAAGGCTCCATAAAAAAAAAAAAAATCAAAATTCACTATTCAAAATCAAATATTTAGTCGACTTATTGCTTGACTAGTCTTACTCAATCTGACTTACTCGACTTAGGCGTCTTTTGGTACAACTTTTGAAATCAAGCTTATTTAAGTGAAGTTTATTTTAGTGGAGTTTTTACTAGTAGAAATTTTACAAAAAGAAAATTTAATTGTTTTATTGTCAAAAAAACTTATATTAAAAATTATAAAATGATTTTAATAGACAAGTTTTTTTTTAAAGTGATGTTATGAAAAAAATGAAATAAAATTATCAAATAAATAAAAAATATTTTACACATTTAAAAATTTTAAAAAAAGTTTTTTACATCCGCTTCAAAAGCAGAGAATTTAAGCTTTTGTTAGTAAAAAAAAAATAGTTTATTTAATTTCTAAAATCTCTACTAAGAAAAAATTCAAACAACAGTGAAAGATTTAAAAATAACTTATTAAATTAAATGAGCAGTTATGGTAATTGGATAAGCTATATCAGACTGGCATTTACTACTCCGGTTATGTTCATATTTAATATCAAATTGTTTCCCCACTTACAACTTACACTTGACTTATCCGACCAACCTCACTTGACTTACACAATGAAGAAAGGTGAGATTGTTGGTGTTCTAGGGGGCATATGGATGTAACATGGCGAGTGAACTATAAATTTGGCATCTTGATGAGATTGGGGTATATTTAATTTTTTTTTTTAAAAAAAAAAACATCTTAGCTTGTAATATTGTTTAGTCTAGTTTCCAACAAGAAGTATTGTTTAGTGACTACAGTTTAATGTTTTAATTTTATACAGTATGCTTCCTTGCGGGGCAAAACAATTGTATGAGGTTCAAAACTTAAAGAGCTGCATAAGCCCGGCCCAATCTTAATTTGGAGAAATAAAATAATTCCGATTATGAACATGAAAATAAATGTAACCCAACCTTGGATGAGGGGAGCCCTTAATTGGTTTCTGCCCATATTTTCTCCAAGTATACTCGTCTGGAGGAATATCAGCAACTTTGTTGCTAATGGCAGGCACTTTAATGGATCTCTTCACCCTGTGTTTCCTGTAAACAAATCCGAAAGACCAAAACCAAGCAGTAATTAATTAATGAAATTGAAATTAAACAAATGAAACATTTATTAATTTAACTTTAAACCCAAAAAAAAAAAAAAATTGTTAACCTCCTCTTTGAGCAATGGCACTTGCCACTAGTGCTACATTTGAGACTCCCATCTTCTGCTCTGCCGCCAAAGCACCGCTTCTTGGAATGTTGAGAGATCTGGCTTGAGTGCTGTGGCACACCAATCAAATGGAAAGAATTATTTGAACCCCCATCCAAGCTCAAAGATGAAATGAGTGATTTTGTTGATGACATAGTCATATTGCTTGGTGTGCAACAACTAGTAGACCCATCAAATTTCAGATTTATGCCACCGTTGTTGCCGCCAGAGGAATACATCATCATGCTCATGTGTTGCTGTTGAAACTGCAGCCTTTGTATCTGCTGTTGATGCAAGAACTGCTGCAAGCTTTGTGATGGAGTTGCCATTTGGAGAGCAGGGGACTTGTTATTATTATTATTATTGTTATTATTATTAAAAGTTGACAACTTTTCTCTTCTTGTTGACGATGATGATGGGGTGGTTTCAAAGAAATCATGAGGTGGGATTACTTGGAGCGGCTTTGGTGATAAAACTGACCTGCTGAGATTGGCATTAGGACTATCCAAGAAGATGTTCAGAGGCAAATTTGAAGGTGTTGTTGGTTTCAGGTAGTTTTTTTTCAACTTTCTGACTCTTCTTGTTCCGTGGCTTAAAAGTGACACAACCCTTTTGAACTTAAACACAACCTCATCAGTTTCCAAAGCCAAGTTCCTGTACTGATGATGAACTTGAAGATGATCTTTATTATGTTGAGACAGAAGATTTAGAACTCTGTAGCAGCTCTCAACAGCTATCTTGTTTGCTTCTTCAACCTCCTCCATGGGACTCAAAAGTACAAAAGGAACAAAAAAAATTAAAACAGAAACAAAAAAACAAAAACAAAAACAAAAACAATCTTTAATGAGCAAAACAAGCCAAACCCATTTGCATATGTAGGTAGGATTTACTGAGATGGGGTACTGATCAAAATGTTCCTTTATGTGATATCATCATCATCTTGAGATCATGAAAAGACTTCTCAGAAGAAAAAATTGAGATTAAACTATTAGCCATTATTTAACGGCTAAATTTTGAGGGGAAAAAAAAAAGGAAAAGGTGGTGATGATGATGAAAGAACAAGGAGAAGACAAAATATAAAGAAAAAAAAAAGTTTTGATTTGATTAAAATTGTGAGATTGGATTATTGGGATGCTGTTGAAATTATTACTCAGCTTGAATAGAAAGATGTGAAAGAAGACTTTAATCACTTTATGGAAGTTGGTTAAAATGACACAAAAGAAAACAAAGAGGCTCTTTTTTTTTTTTTTTAATTAGAATCAAAATCATTGGTATTATTTATTATTATTATTATTATTATTAAAAAAGAAATCATAATGCTATGAGAGAGGAGTGCTCTGGTCTGCTCTGTCCAATGCAGTGATAATTAAAACAGAAAGAAACTGAAGTCTCTGCCAACGATCCTGCGTTGGGTCCCGCTATTTTCACTCTTTATTCTTTTCTTTTATTTATTTATTTTTTAAATTCTCTTTATCCAATAATTCCATCCATCAAAATAGTGTTGTATTTTGACATTTACTAAGGATGAATTGAAGGTTGATAAAAAAAATTAAATAAATAAATAAAACATACCTGATTAAGGATTTATATAATCATGGATAGAGTGGCATTATTTTGTCTCAGAAAAAAATAGAGACAAAATGGTATTGTTTTATTGTTGATTCAATTAGCTCATGTTAAATTGTGTCTCTTTATTATTTTTCGAATAATTTTCGTATGATTTTTCATAAAACTTAGAATGTGTAGTATTATTCATAAAACCTTGATCGATTAAGGGTGAGCATAATCAAGAATAAAATGGCATCATTTTATCTCAAGAAAAAAAAATAGACGTAAAACAATATTATTTTACTGTTGATTAAATTAGTTCATCTTAGGATATGTTTCCTTATTATTTTTAAGATGATTTTCTCACCACTTCTCATAAAACTTAGAATGTGTAATATTATTCATAATTGTAATGTTCATCAGGAGCATCATTTTATATATTAATCTTTACTAGAAACTTGCTTCAAAATTTTATATACAACTTTAAACTTAGAAGATTCTTGTCATTATAATTATATGAAATCAATTGTTTAATTTGATGTAGGGTCAGAAGGTACCGTCAATAAGTGGGGCCCACTAGTCCAGTGCGGTCATCTCGACTTAACTGTTGGAAAGAACGGACGGCGGCGATCGTTACAAGTGCAGGCAGCCTGTCAAATAAGGACAGCAACCTAATTTCTTACATTTTCTCAAATAGATCCACAATTTTCTTATTTTCATCACATAGGTCTTCTTCCTGGATTTCACAAGGGTTGGTCAGCTATCGACAAGCCAAGGTTTGCGATTTGTCATCCCCAATCCAAACAAGAAACCAGAGAAAATTATTTCTTGAATGATATATGTCTTACGGTTCAAATGAATTACGTCATCTTTAATTAAAGAATAATAATGAACAGAAAATAATCATTTTTAGTTTCATTAAGAGTCAGTTTGTGAATGTTGTAACTGCTAAAATAATTGATGTTAGTTGTATTGTAAAAATAATCAGTTGTGAAGAGAATTAATTAAGTATTTGGTAAATTTTATTTCAGAAGTACTATAAATTTTAAAAGCAGTTATGAACATTTAGTAAATTTTACTATTAAACTTCTGACAGAAAATAATGACTAAAATGTTTATAATGTAGGATAAAATTTATTTATACATATAAAAATATGTACATATAATATTTTTAATTGTATATTATAATAATTTTAACTAAAAATAAAAGTTATAATATATTATTTTTTTATTTTTTATCTTAAAACAATTAATAATTAAAGTTATAATATAGTGAAACAAATTTAATAATAATTCGACTAACAAATTGATATCAATAAATTTATATTGATGAATTATAATAAAAATTTATTAAAATATTAATTTTATTTTCAATTTGAATAAGGATAATTTTGAGTTTAGATAATAATTTTAAGTATATTTATGAAATTGTATTAAAAAATAAAATAAATTCTCAAAATCAGAATCTAAAAATTAATCATTCTTTACTTTTCAAAATCAGTCGTAGTAAGAATAAATTTTGATAAAAGTGATTTTAATTTTTTTAAATAAATATTAAAATTAATTTTTAAATTTTTAAAATTATTTTTAAACATCACATACTCAAGAATTGATGATGATACCTCAAACTAGGACCGAGTGACAAAACTCAGTCGATGTGAATATTTTTAATGTAAGGTGGTCCCATTATTTTTAATTTTTAATAAGGACAGATCAAAGAGACAAAGAGGAACCTATGTGATACAAATAAATAAAATATGTCATAATTGGACAGATCATAAAACACGAAGGATCCAGATGTTAACTCTCGGTTCAATAAAAGTTTTGTTGTCTGTCAGTAAAGTGAGGTTAAGTGGGACCAAAAGTCAGCAAAGTCAGGACGGACAACAGTTGACCCGACAGAGATTATCTCTGATTGTCCTCGATCCAACGATCATAAATTAAGCATTCAATTCATTTTTTTTTTCATTTCTTAAAATAACAATAATTATTTACTTCTTTTTTTTCCCTAATAAATTCTTCCCTTCATTACATTATTAATATGATGCAACTTCAAGAGAAATGATCAAATTGATCGAACGGAATTTTCTAAAAGTTTGAAGTTTGATATATCATGTAAAGGATTACAATATATCCCGTGATGAAGAACAATGGACCACAAATTGTGGTCCTTAGAAAACAGTATCATGAAAGAAAAATTTTGATAAAAATAAAAAAATAATAAAAAGAGGTGTTGTAACATATCGAAGCAAAATCGAGTTTATTTAATCAAAATCAAGGAATTTGGGCTCTCAAATCAATTTAGTGGATGGTATCATTAACTACTACAAAATGGTATTTTACTACAAAAATTTTAGTTACTGAAGATAAGAAATTAATCTCTTTATATTGTTTATGACATAAAACAAATTATCACCCGTTAATCGCGACAGTACGTCATGAAATAATATATTTTGTGACTAGATAATTTGCCTCAAATTTAAATTCAACCATCAATGGTATCAAAATAGTCAATTTAAATATTTAAAAATGTAATTAGTGACACTATATTTTTATGAATGTAGGAAATTTATAGTGACTAAAATATTTTTCTAAAGGGTAAGTGAAAATAGTCATAAATGGTTTTATAAATAGACGCTTTTGATGGTTCGAAAATACAATCAATGATAATAAATATTTTGTTTTCACTTAATGCTAGATATCAAGATATAATTTTTTTAATCTCCAAAAGGTGCCATTTGCTACAATTTTTATAGATGCAATTGGTAATTAATTTGGTCTCAATTTCACTTTTATTACAATGTATTGTGTTATTTGACGACTACTTACATTGTCTAGAAAAATGGTTAGGTGACTATTTTCTCTTGTCAATATAAGCAAGCATCAATAAAGAGATATTTTAGTCACATAAACTGATGTGTTTGATTTTAAAAAATGTTATTCTATGAGCAATGTCATTTTTTTGGCTTAATTGACCTTCAAATTGGAAGATAAAAAAAAATGCAAAGAATTTTTTAAAAAACAATTCCTATAAACAAAATGTTACAGTAGATAAAATATACAAATAACAAATGAGACCGTAAATGTAAATGCACTTGCAAAATGTAGTTAAAAATCTAACGAAGCATTTTTATGTTTGATTTATATGAAGCAAAAAATTGTTAACTTGACTAATGTAAAAAATTATGCTTAGTTGCACATATTTAAGTATCTACAGACCACAATGTACTAAATCTTATAAAAAAAATTAAAACGAATTAAAAATATAATTACTATGGATGTTATAGTGTGAATTTAAGCAATTCAACCCTGTTAATTGCCAATTGTGTCACTTTTTTAATAATTATTATGCAGTAGAATGTGATTGATTGTATATTTTATCAATTTTATTATTAGTATTATCCACCTAGAACCCATTGAGCAAGCTAATGGTGGAGCTGCTGGTGCAGCAAAAACATATACGTTGATTGGTTGATAATGATTGTTGGGAAAACTAGCCTGTAAATGATGATGATTGGCCTCATCTCAATAATTAATTAAATTATCATAAATATAATTAAAGTGAGCATCATTAGTTAAGCCTCCAGATGGCTGCACTTGGTTTGCTGCCTTGAAGTCTAGGATTTGATTGATTAGCTCTGTGATACCGTTTTAAGGAATAAAAAATTTTATTCATTCATTACTCAATAATATTAGAATTATTTTAGATTGAATCTCGGTGAATATATGACTAAACATTAGTGGCCTACGAATAACATATGTTTGAATGTATAATGTTCTAATGGTTCAATTATTTTAATTTAATCTTGAAAGGTTAAAAAATAGATATTGTATTAGACCGTGTTATTTTGTCTTTCAATTTTATCCTTATATTTTTTATAATTCAAATGACACACCAATTTTTTTTTCTTTTTTTTTATATATATCTATATGTATGGCCTATAGATATGAACATTAAACTCATTCATTCAATATTTAATTGGAGGATAAAATTATGGTTGCACCCAGCTATTGAATTCACTTTTAATTAAGTAAATTTCACTCATTTAAGTGGATCTAATAATTGATGTAATTGTGATACGATATTACAGTTACACCACATCCGAATACTTAATTGGGCATGTTATTATTATATATGAAAAATTGAATTTGTGTTAAGGTATAAGAATTTTCAAACCTTGAAGAGCACGCTTCCTTAGTGCCACATCCATTTAAACATAAAGAAATAAACAATCATTGCTTGTTTAATGATTTCTAAGAAAGACTAAAGTGACATGACGCACACTCAAAAGCTTGAATTGGAATCTTTAACAGTAGTACATGTTTTCTAATTTTAAGTAGTTTTTTTTTTTTAACAATCTAATCTTAAGTAGTTTAATATAATGGAATTAGATTTTCGCAGCTTGTTTCTAAATTTTTGGGTTATGTTACACACACACATATATATATATATAGAGAGAGAGAAAGAGAGTTTATCTGATGACACTAATAATCTACGTATTTAGTTTTTAGTGAGATAATTATTCAATAAGATCCATAATTCTCCCAACGATAACTGAATATATTGATTATCGCTCATCTACGTTCGCCAGATCAAAATCCTATATATTTATATATTTAGAGTTCTAGTAGACTTAAGATTGTAATATATTTCTTTAAAAAAAAAAGATTGTAATATATTTATATATTATAACCATTAAAAAGGAGAAAAATCATTTGTACATATGTTATGGTTTTATAAATTTAAATTGTAATACCTGTGACTTTAGATAGACCTTTTACTCTAGTTTGTAAATTTCATGGGTTCACACTTGTAAAAATATTGATTAATACTTAATTAAATGGTGATTGCCGAATCCTTGAGTATAATTATGAAAGTGGGTCTTTGATCCAAATTGTTTCTGGCCAATTGGAATAAACAAATTTGGCAACGTACGTATGCAACTTATGATGATACTTCCACTAAACGAAGACAAAACTTGATGATAAGTTTTAAAAGGCGTGCTCACAAGACTTCCATTAACTACATATTTTATTTGGTTAATTTGGAATACTTATGTCAAATAATTGACTAATTGTGAGATTGTGTGTTCACTTTTCTTTTTGACAATAATATATATATTAATTATATATAGGTGAATTATTATTTAATAAGAGATTGATTATTTTAATAGGATAAAGGATAGGTTAAAATATTAAAAAATATAGATTTTAATATAGTAATTAATAAATTAATTACATTACATTAGAGTGTGTATTTTTCTTGTTTTCTGACTTATTTCTTACTTTATTAAAATAAAGGATCCGTTATTAAAAAATTACACCAGGTACACTTCCATGACCCAGAAGTAACATTTGTTCCAATAATTTAACATGAGGTATTCACCTAACTTTATGGTTATGTTGTTTCGAAATTTGTTAATTAGCAGAACAAATATGGGTAAGTGCCATTTCGTTAAGATGGTAAAATCTTTTGTATTGAAAAGCAAGAGTTTTGTGGCTCGAATTCCGGTCATATGAGCTGAGAAAGGATTGAATTGCCAATAGGTTAAATAATAAAAAAAATCATATGACTAATTTGATTTTTTGTTTTTATCAATATATTTGTATATTAATCCATGATATATAAAAATATGATATAGTTGTGATGTGTGTTGTTTAATTCTCACATTATTTAACTCAAAAGTTTAAGTTGTTGGATAAGGACTTAAAAATGATACTGATATTATGAGAGTTAAATTTATCTCAAATAATACGATATTTTGAATACTAACATCTCATGTTAGAAGTTTGTGAAAGTTAGGCTCAATATCTTAGGTTAGAAACTTGATAACAAGCTTAATACATAATAACAACATATATCAATGTCTCGTATTGAAAACTTACGAGGATAACAAATTTAATTATTAAAGTGAAGCCATTTGCAAGATCAATTGAGTGGATTTCTCTCACATATCCTATTAAAAAACTGTTTATCTTAAGAGCTTAAGTGAGTAGATAAGAGTTATATATATTAGCAACCTTCATTATTTCAAAGTATACCAGGAAATATTATTCTACACTTCTTACTTCTATTCATCATGTCAACAAGTATTCATTATATTAATGAGATACAATGAATTAAGAGTGTACTTGTGTATCCACGTACATTAACTAACCCAATAATCATGGCTGATTGAATCAAACCAAATTAAGTAATTAACCATTTGTCGAGCTTCTAGAAAATAGAAATGGATCAATCAACGATCTACCGTGTACTCAATACGCAACTGACTTTTATTTTATGGTCTCAGTTGTCAAAGCAACATTGAATAAATATTTTTTCAATAAACAAATTAAAGCATTAATCAGAGATAAGTTTTCTAACAGAATCAAAATCTGGGTCCCCCCCACTTTGCTTACAATCTATTCAAAGGCCACGAATTAGGACTTACTTTTGTGATATTTTTAAAGCCGAATCCTCAGCCAGTATACAGGATTAATATTTCATTGCCAAGTTAAGATTTATAGTGGTTCTTTTGCTCGGCTTAATTTTTTAATATGATTTACAAGATACATTATAAACCCCACTGGTTAATAGGTGAATTTAAAAAAGGTAAGAACTTGTCTCTATATATCATAGTTGAAGTCGAGTTGAAATCAACTTTCAAACGAGAGAAAATCTACTCCGACAACACGTAGGAAGATTAAAATCCTCATCCTTATCAACAAATTGAAAATATGCACCACTCGACTAATAATAATTTGCTAGTCAGGTAAATTTAAGGAAATTGGAACTCCGCTGTGTATCATTATGTAGCAATTAGAGATTTTAGAAGCATTAGCATGAATTGCAACAATTAAAAAAAAATTGTAATTAAGATTGTGTTTTTCAGTTGAATCACATTCAGTACACAAAGTGAAGATGAAGGATCTAACAAAAATGAATTCAAGTTCTATCCACATACATACAATTATTTTATATAATTATATTGAAAACATAACTTCAAGACCATAAAGAATACCAGGCATGTTTTAACATGCTTCTTTTTTTTTTTTTTTTTTTTTGGATCCGAACTCCTGGCATTGTGAGTACAAATTGCTGTAGATTTTTACACTAGAACAAAAGAAGTACAAACCATGCAAGCATTGAAGCCAATCTCACTTTAAATTCATATGCTACAGGTCCATGGCTTTTGATCATTGATTTTATGCCCATCTCAATGGCATTGGCAATGCAATCATAAGCAGCTTATGAACAGAATTTTTCTCATCTCCCTGTTGGGTTCACCATCTGTGAGAAAATTACACTATCTTGATCTGAACTTTCATTTGATCCATGGTCACTTCCTATGCTGCAGTTTCTAGCATTATCATCTTCAGCACCATCAATGCTACTTCCTCGCGAACGATTTGATGAAGCCTCTGTGCTTTCAACTAACTGAAGAACAAACTCTAGATTCCACAACACATCTCCCATTGAAGGCCTATCAATTCCCGAATCAGACAAGCACTTTTCAGCTGTATCCGCAAACTTCTTTAAGCACTCAGGGCTGATTTTATCCTTGAGAAGAGGATCAATAATGTCGTCAAGTATCCCTTTTCGTTTGCAATGCAGTGCCCAATCTGCAAGACTGACTTGCTCCTTCGGAAGGCTAGGATTCAGAGCAGGCCTTGCACACAAAACCTCGAAAAGGACTACTCCGAATGAGTAGATATCAGATTTTTCTGTTAATTGTTGCCTTTTGAAGTATTCAGGATCTAAGTAACCAAAGCTGCCCTTCACCACAGTACTAACATGGCCATTTTCCATGTTAGGACCAGTTTTCGATAGCCCAAAATCCGAAACCTTGGCAACCCAATTCTCATCGAGCAGAATGTTTGTTGTCTTGACGTCTCTGTGAATGATTGTGTACTTAGCCCCTGTGTGAAGATAGTGAAGTCCTCTAGCTGCTCCAATGCAAATCTCCAGCCTTTGTTTCCATGACAGAGGCTTCTTGGTATTATAAATATGCTCCCTTAGAGTTCCGAGAGCCATGTAGTCATAAACCAAGCACATTTCGTTACCCTCCTCACAGAAACCAATCAGAGATACCAAATGCTTGTGTCTTAGCTTCGAAAGCATCTCAATTTCGGTCACGAATTCGTTCACTCCTTGTTCTGAAGATGGGTTTGATCGTTTGATAGCCACTTTCAACTTATCCTCTATAACACCTTTATACACCTTACCAAAACCTCCAACTCCAATGACATAAGACTCATCAAAACTCTTGGTAGCACGTTTAATCTCTGCCAGTGAGAAACGGCGACAAAGACCCTGAGCAATTGCTGAAAGATGGCTACTAGCATTGCTTTTGCCCGAGATTGTTGATTTGCTTTGTGTTGTTTGAGAATGCCCGTAAATGGGCAGCCAGCTAGACGTGTGTGATTCTGTTCCAGGGATTCTCTGCTTTCTTTGGTACACAACAAAGCACAGGGCAGCTACGAGGCCAAAGGCAGCAGCTCCTCCAGCAGCACCTCCTATCACATGGATATTGGACTTGGATTTATTAGTAAAACCCTTTGTGCTGTTACCTTCAGACTTAGCAGGCAATGCCGATGGCTCAGGATTGGGGCCTGCTAAGTTTTTAGCTGTTTCTATCTTGAATATCTCCAATCCATTAAGAAGTGCGTCAAGATATTCAGGTTGATATTTTAGTGATGGTGACATTGCCACAAAAATCTGATCATCACCAGGCAAATCCTCGACGTGTACCGCGTAATCTTTATAAATTGGTACCCCTTGCTCATGTGTCCAAGCAATCACATCAGCATCTGCCTGTGCTGTTTGATTGTTGATGTAAATATTGAAAACTCTTTGATTGATTTTGTTTATATCTGGTTTAAACTCACAGAAATGCAACCTTAAATAGTAAGTAAAATTGGCATCAACCCGGAAAATCCATGTGAGATTGAAGTCCATATTGGTATGCGCGTCAACTCCCATATATCTTGCAGTCATGTAAACATCAGGAGGAGCAGAATAGGCTGGCAAAGATTTGTAATCAATTTGAACCTCATCAGCCTTCATAGGGATCCCATATCCAGCTCCGAACAAATAAGGCTCATCATTTTGCCAACTCCTCATAAGACCACCGGAATCATTTTTCGGAGGAATGTATTGCCCTGCAACATTCAATCTAAACATTGTCTGCATATTCGCCGTCATCCCATCAGCAGTTTCGCCCAAACCAACGATAATGGCTTGTTCAAACAAGTCTGGAGATGGAACCAACTCTATCCCATTAATAAAGGCAAAAGTTCCGGGATGCTTATCAGAAGGCCTAAAGGTAATTTTCAGGATATCAGAATCCATCGGAGCCAGTGAAAACTCTTTAACAAGATAAGCTTGCGCAACAGCTTGTGCTGTTATTGAAGCACTAAAATTGCTCAAAAGGGTAACATCATTGGCAACAACAGAGAAATAAGAATTCGCAACATTGAGCTCAGGATAGGTAGATGGATAGAAATGGAATCTAACCCAATAACGAGATTGTGATCTTATGGGAAGCTCATAACTCATTTCTTGCTTGAATACTCTGGCGTCCATGTACGGAACCTGAGAGACAAGTGAAGAGTCTTGGTATGTAGCTCTAGTTGGTTTTGATTCTCCTTTGCTCAAATACTTATCATCTGGTTCCCAACTGCGTCCATCTGCATCAATGCCGCCGTCTTTTGAGCCGCAGCTCAAAGTTAAAGCTCCAGGGCCGTCCCCCCCTCCACCTCCACCTCCACCTCCACCATCTCCAGAGTCTTGTGCATATAGAGTACTAGGAATGGAGCTAAGTATACAAACAACAAAAACTAAAACAGGGGAAATGCTATACATCATGGCCCAATTGGCGTACAGGAAAATCACCTCAAAAAAAAGAAAAAAAAGACTGATTAAGCTGATCAAAGAAAAAAGAGGAAAGTGAAAAAAAAAAAAATGTTTTCCTGTACGCGGAAATCACAATGTCAAATGATTTTGTTGTTGGTGATGGTGTAATAGGGGGCCAAGCCTAAATCAGAAGCTAAGGAGTGACCCATGGGAACTCTATCATTATTTTAACAAGCTTGCCTGGAAGAAAGAACCAAACCAGGCAAGAAGAAATGGTGAAGGTTTTTTGAGGCTTATTTCTTTGTATTTGGTTTCCAATTTTTTGTCTGGGGATTTTGGTCCAAAGAGTCTGTTTCAGAGTTTGGGAGCGGCTTGTTGGAGAATCAATGAAGGAGAGCAACAATCGTTATTACATGATTTGTTTGATTGGTTCTCAATGCTTTGAAAGCTTAATTTAGCTTTCTTTTTCTTTTTTCCTAAAATTCCTGAGACTTCAATTTTTATTTTTCCCCGCATGCATAGCTTATTGGGTTGTCATATGCTGTCATTTGCATGATTTGCAATGCATCCAAAAATTTAACGTCATGACATTTTATTAGTAAATTCCGAAACAAGTGACCACCACGTAGTCAGAGAGACATAATGAATTTTATTCTTCAAACAATTAATATAGTTCATGAAAAAGAAGCTACAAGAGAAACTAAGGATGAAATAATGAGTTACATCTTGTCGTTTCATCAGTAATCAACTAATGTTATTATACAAATCTTTCTTTATGACGTTAGTAGCAGCGGTTTCAGATAAATTTGTGTGAAAAATGTATTTAATTTTGAGAAAGCAATAAGATACACATTCCCAATTTGAAAAATGAAAATCAAAACGTCAAAGAAAATTGAACCACATTAGATCAAATAATCAAATACCATCATTATAGCTATCAGTTGGTTCAACTAGCAGTGGAATTAGGATCTTCGTTTAAAATGGAGGTCATAATGGAGAAACAATTAACTTAAGGAGGCCATAAAACAATAATATAAATCGAAGGGAGCCAAAACATAAATTTTACAAAAAATCTTCGTAAGGATTTTTTTTTTTTTTTTTAATAGCTGCTGGTTGTTAGGAGTTCCATTGAAATGGAGCCATGAAACCTAGGAAGCAAAAATTTTGATGGTTTAACAAAAGCAGAATTAATGTTTATACTTGTAATTAGGATTGGTTTAAGTAACAAAAACACAACATGGAGGAAGGAAGCCAAAGGCCACTGGTTATTCCATGGTTGTTGTTACTTAATTTAAGTCAAGTACATATACTGCATAACAAAAATTATGCATAATTTATTAAAACCAGTTACATTAGTTAGTTTGTTTTTTAATTATTTATCCTAATTATCATTGTGATTAATGGTTCTTGAAATAGATACATGGATACGAAAATTTTGTTAGATATACAACAATGAATATAAACGATATGTCTGCATCACCGAACATCTTCTCAAAACAAAAAAACAACAATGAATAATAGCAACTTATAATTTGAGGGAGGTTTTCCATAAATTTCAAATCGTAACAAATTTTTATAATTTGAGGGAGGTTTTCCATAAATTTCAAATCCGCACATGTATATTTACGTACGTGTATCTTGAAGAAGCTAGCTAATCAAATGTGCCCAAATTAGCAAATTAATGAGAGAGAGACTGTGGGAACTCCTGAATTTGTAAAAACCCGAGATATACGCATGCATCTCAAATTTAGGCATCGACAGAATAGGAAAATCTTAGCATTACTCTAGTTAAATTTTAGCAGCCAGCAGCCAACAAAAACAAACAAAACAGCTGCCAACAGACAGATAAAAAGAAAATATTTGTTACCAAACACCAAATTTAACTTCTGTAAATCGCCACCTTATCGTTAGAAATGAATGGCGATAACACTAAACCATTCAACTTCATCAATGGATGCCCGACGTCTGCGATTCACCTACTGTCTCTTATTTCTCTCATTAAAGCCCTCTGAATCATCTCCTGCATCATTCGGTGGGTTTGGTGTCGTTGCAATAAACAGAATATATATAATATATATATATATATTTTCTGTAACAATTTCTTTTTTTTTTTTTGGGGTTCAGATTTTTTATATATATTTATATTATATATATAGAAAATATATATAAATAATCAAATTCTTTCAAAAACAAACCCCAAAAAAAAAATAAAGGCACCCCCGCCCGCAGAAACTCTAAAACACCTTTCTATATTAGGCTGGCCGCACCAGCGGACGCTGCTGCGGCTGCCGCTACCTCGGATTAAACTCAGGTGATCACATTTATAATTTTTCTAAAAAAAAAAATGGATAAAAACAAAGCAAGTCTTTCACAATCGGTTTCATCGTCGTCGTCGCCGTCGTCAATGCTGACATCTTCGGACACAGAGGAGCTGAGGCGGATGCCACTGGCTCCAACATCGTTGAACAAGAACAAGAAGCGGTTGTCGAAGCAGCTGTCGATGTGCGAGACCCCACGCGACATTGCATGGGAGAAGAGGCGGCGGCAGATGCTGAGGCAAGAGCGGAGGAAGAATGGGATTCATCACTCTGATCAAGATTTGTTGACCGATGAGGATTTGCACGAGCTTAAAGGTTGCATTGAGCTTGGCTTCGGGTTTAATGAGGAAGAAGGTCAGCAGTTATGCAACACCTTGCCGGCTCTGGACCTTTACTTCGCCGTCAACCGTCAGCTTTCCACTAGTCCGGTGTCCACGCCTCAGAGCCGTGCCTCCACCTCGTCCTTGGGCGGCCGCTCTTCGTCGTTTGGGAGCCCCAGAAGTGACTCGGATGCATGGAAGATTTGTAATCCAGGTAATCAGGATTTTCTCATGAACTTTTACAGATTTTTATGTCTCGTGTGCATTACTGATGGCACACGCTTAAGATTTAACGGCTCTCATAATCCTATCTTTTAGACACCAATTACCAACGTAAAATAAGTAACAAAATATGCTCTCTCTCTCTCTCTCTCTCCATATATATATATATATATGATGTAATGATCTTTATGATTGATTTTTTCAGAAGAAACTGTGATTGATTTTTTATCATGGAATTGTTTTCCTTGTTGTACTGGGTTGGCGCAGGGGACAATCCTCAGCAAGTGAAGACCAAGTTAAGGCATTGGGCGCAAGCTGTTGCATGTTCTGTAATGCAATCATTCTAAGAGAATGGATGGAGACCCATGATATTCAAATTCAACATTCAAATGTCTTTGTACAGAAAAGTGAAAAAAAAAAATAGGAAGAAATGAAAAAGATTGTCAAAAATTAGGATTTTTTCTTCGTAAACTTTGGCATCGATGCTTCACTGCCAACAAGGGAAAAAGGAGCAGCACGCATCCAGCAGTCCTGAATTTTTCGATGTTAATTAAGGCCGATTTATTGCGAGGTCATGATGATCGATGATGGTTTTTTTTTTTTTTAATTTCTTTTAATTGAAAGTCTTGTTTTGGTTGGCAAAATTCAGAACGTGTACTCAGATTTAGTGTCATATGCATCTCATGCTATGTGGGATTTAACAGCATGCATTTGTAGGCATTTTGGGCCTCTTTCCATATTGAAAAGGATTGAGGAAATTCTTGTAATGTTTCAACATTACTATTAATGTGAAAGTGAATTTGATTAGATAAATTAAATGTGGTTGATGGATTATATACATACATACATATTTTAAAGTTAAAAAATAAAAAAAAATCGATCTTTTTATACATACAATGAATTTTCGCTTAGTTTATGCCAAATTGGTAAGGAAATAGTTTGCATTTTCTCGGTTATTGGAGGAATTATATCATCAACAAATGCATGTGATGACAGGTTAGCAAATGAAGAGCTTGTAGATACATCGTTCCAATTTTAAATTGCCAACAATTATGCGATTGATCATTGCGAACGCAGGATCCGATTCTCTATCTTAGCCTAATATTTTCTGAACTTTGTCGAATATTTTTAAACATGTCATTTAAGCAATTACATGGCCAGGATTTAATCTACCATTTGCTAGTTTTCCTTAATTAGCAAACAGATTGATATATAAATTTCAAAATCTAATGGAAGTTAATGAGAGACGTGCCCCTCGCGTTGTTTAGAGAAAGAATTTTTATCTTTCATGTTCAAAAAATTCAAGTTCACAATAATCCTTCAAATTTATGTTTTAAAGATTAATGACCATAATTCAAGGGGTTGAAAGCGAGTTCAAAGTCTAATGAGGATGGATGAGGTGATTCTTTCTCTTTCCCACAATGCCTAGGTATATAAGGGAGGGGGAGGTAGCTTCAATGGGACCACTAATTATTTCCGTTGGGGGGGAGGTAAAATTTGGCCGGAGTAATAAGGGCATGACACGTGTATTAAAACTACAATTGCCGATATGCCCTTCATCATAAACCACGAAATTAAGGGGAGTTCAAGGGTAGAATGAAAAAAACCTCCAAAAGTAGACAGCAGGAAGTCAGAAAATATTCACCATGATGGTCTAAAATCGCCATATGTCTTCAAAACACCACCGGGCACCGGATTTGGGAAGGTACCGCTTAGACCATCCCAACGATTATCTAAAATATCACCCTCACAGTTATAAAATCGTGAAGAGAGTACAATTATAAATGTGTTATAAAAATTTTATATGTTAAAGTTTCAGTTTTTACATTTTGTTGTTATTTAATTTAGCCCCAGTAAACACAGTTGAATATGAGTAGTACCAGCACCAACAAATGCAGGTACTCTATTGATCTCCTTGGCTATTCAAAAAAGAGTCAATAAGTTCAATGCTTCTATGACTGTTTGCTGACTTAAGTATCAGAGTGCCAGTGCGGCATCTAAGGCCACCTTCCCTTTTTTGTAGGTCTGCATTGAGTCTTTCCTATCAAATCCTCCACGAAAATTAGTGGATTTGTCTCCTTATCGCCATCTTTACAAGCTCCCATAATATCTTTCAACTATCCCAAAATGAGGCTGAAATAATTAATTTCTAAAGACTCACGAATTAAGCACTAATTAAAATGGTTAATTTTCATATATTAATTAAATAATACTATATATAACTGATAAATCATACTTTGTTAGTGGTTGATGCTAAAGCGAATCGTATCGAAGTTATGTCATTATTATTGTTGATCGGTTAATAATCATAAGATTGGAAAATCCTCCAAACCTGCGAAATAAGTACCATCCTCTTATTATCTTGCACCGTCATTTTCTTCAGGTTTCTTTGTATTTTTCCAACGTAATAGTATTAACCATCACTTTTGAATTCAAAACTAAAAGTAACCTCTCTGTATCTGTTATGTTGGCCTCGGGCCACTCCATTATGGACGCCCAATTCTAAAAATTATTTTGAAATATATAAAATATATTTGCCCCGGTAGGTCTGGATCAATGTAGTGCATATTTGAAATTGCATTCGGAGAGGTGAAGAACTAATTCTCTATTTGGTATACTTTTTCAAATAAAATTTTTGTTAGTAGAATTTTTATAAATAAATTTTTTACCCAAAAAATTTTAATTGTTTAGTTATCAATGAGAGTTTTTATTAAAAATTATAAAATTACTTTAATAAATAAGTTTTTTAAAGTTATGTTACAAAAAGAATAAAATAAGATTGTCAAATAAGTAGATGATATGTTAAATATCTTAATATTTTAAAAAAAAACTTTTTACCTCTACTCCCAAAAACCCAAAATTTAAACTTCTTTTAGTAGAGGCAAAATAGTTTATTTAATCTTCAAAAGCTCTACTAAAAAAACAACTAAACAACAACAAAAATTTTGATAGGAGTTTATGGGATTAAATAAGTACTTATAACCATTAGATAAGCTATACCAAAGAGACACTAAAAAAATTAATTTAAACTTAGTACACCACTCTATTTTTTTCAAATATATGCGTATATTTAAAGGTGTGACTAAAATGATCACATAAATGTCTTTTTTGGATAATTATACTTTGATTATAATAACTAAATTTTATATAAAAAAATAAGACTCTATGATAATTTTATACAATAAAGTGTTGTAAATATGAACTCTCACCATTTTGAACTCAAATCCCACATCAGAAAAGCAATTCCCCATCCCAGCTTTTGTTGCCTATATAGATGATGCATATGCGTAATTGTTTTGTGTAACAAAAATTGGCTTAGTAATAAGCTTGATAATACGGTACTAAGAGTACTTTGTTTGGTTCAAAATTTTTCTAGTTTCTATATACTTTATAACACATCATTAACATGATAGCTAATTTAACGTGGGCAGTTTAATTTTTACTATCTGTGTTTATTTATGCTTATTTCTTTTATGCTTTATCATTATTATGTTTTTATATTGTTAGTTTATTATGTTATTAACTTAATAATTTATTGTTTATAATAGTTTTAATGGCTGATTTTACTGCCTATATTGTTATTATCTTGTTACCATGTTATTATTCTATTTATATGGTTGTTTAATTTATTTATTTACATGGTTAATTTAACTGCCTATCTTATTTAATTTATTTACTTATATGATTGGTTAAACCGTCTGTCAAGTTATTTTAATTTCAATAAATTATGATTTTTCCTTGCATATATTTGTCTTAAATATTGTTGTTGTGACCTAAAGTTCTAAGCTATGATTTTAAGTTAGAACTTGAAGTTCTAAATACATGCATGAAGTTTCTACATATTATTATAGTTCTTGTTCTTGTTTATATCTAAATATTTCATATTTATATCATGATACTTATTTCTATTTTCTTTTTTATTATTAATAACAAAGTTTTTCTTGGAAAATGGCAAGTCTCATGAATCTACAAATCTGCGCTCTTGAAGTTTTCGGAAGAAACTACCTTTCTTGGGTATTGGTTGCCAAAATGCATTTGCAAGCTCTAGGCTTGGAAGGCACTACAACAGAAGGAAATGAGGCATCTTTGTAAAAAAAATCGAAGGTTATGATTTTCCTCCGCCACCATATAGTTGAGAGCCTGAAAACTCAATTTCTAATGATAGAGGATCCACTAAATTCGTGGAGTAATGTCAAGGAAAGATTTGACCACTAGAGGGATATTTTCCTTCCAAATGCCAAACACGAGTAGTTAAACTTAAGGTTTTAGGATTACACAAATGTCTCTGATTATAATTTTGCCCTGTTCCATGTCATCTCAGAACTGTAATTGTGTGTAGTAGAAATTACTAATAAAGATATGCTTAAAAAGACACCACTTTTCATGCATAAAATATTATTCTGCAACAAGAATATTGAGAGCGTCAACACAACAAATACTCTGAGCTAATAACATCTTTTTTAATTGCTGATAAAAAAAAAGAGCTCATGATGAAAAACCATGAATTACGTCCAATTGGCTCTCAACTATTTCCTGAAGCGAATGCAAATACACATATTAATAGTGGACGTAATTGAGAAGGCAACAGAGGCTGTGGTTACTAGGGATGGCAACAGGGCAGATGTGGGTTGGATTTATTATGCTCCAGATCTATATCCATAATAAAAATCAAGATCTGTATCTGTTCCAGATCCGTCATGAATCTATATTTTTCTATCCACATCCAAATCTAAAAAAGAAATAAATATTTATATCTACTCCACATCAAAAAAAAAATCTAAATTTGCTCTAGATCCGTCATGAATTCTAAAACTCAGCAATACAAAAGTAATATTTTTTAGAATGAAAATTGAAGGCTAAAATGTATTGATAACAAATAAATTATATAATTTTTCTCAAAAATATAATAAATATTGTAACTTATACTTTTACACCAAAACAACACATAAGAAAGATAATAAAATATCTTTCAAAAGTAATTGCAGGAGTAAGATCAATCTAATATTCTATTGTCTCTGTTATCATTCTAATATCCACAACACATCCACCATCATTCCTACAACATTAGATAATGACATATAAATTAAATATAATTTATATTCAGTGCTTTATTATTTTTATTATGACTATGTTTGACTAAATATATGAATAACTATATTCCTTAAAAATTATTTTGGCCGATATAATAAAATAAATTGCTAGGTTGTATTACTTGGCTTGCAATTTGAATATTGCACGTACATGCATTGGGGCTGGCTGACTTTTAAATTTACAAAACTAACCTTTAAGTTTTAAGAGTTTAAATGCATGGTAAATTCTACTAATATGCTGCTATGAATAAAATTTATTATCATTATAATTCCACAATTATTAAGAAACTTTTAAAATAAAATTAAATTAAAAGATGGATGGATTTAGATATTAAGATAGATCCAAACCTGCTCTAGATTCGTCTTGAATGCACACATCGATATCCAAATCCGATCCAAATTCATTTTAAACCAACCTAAATCCGATCCGATTGGATTTGGATCACGTGGATCTTGGGTCAGATCCAATCCATTGCCATCCCTAGTGGTTACTACCATCGTAGTGGCCATAAGCACATAGGACTGCAGAATAACAAAAATGGATGCCATAAGAAATAGAATACCTATGAGAGAAAGAGTAAATAAAATGGCATAGAAAGAAAAAAAAAGTTAGATATAATAATTAAAAAATTTGCTATCGGTGTGGAGGAAACGGTCATTGGTCACATAACTCAATTTGCTAGTATGGACAAATATTTGGTAGACCTCTACCAAGCATCCAAAAAAAGAAAGAGACTGATTGAGACTAATTTAGTCGATAACTCAGATCTTGAAGATCTGACTCATCTTTATGTCTTTTGTTTCTTTGAAAACACAGAACGAAAAAATGATCACTATATTGGTGATGGAAATATCCACATTAATTTAATTCTCGTTATTGTGCCATAATTATTAAGTTACTAATGTATTAACTTTGTATTATTTGTAGTTTCAACAGATATACTTAATGTTTATATCCAATCCTGATATCTAATGTGAACTTTTGTTGGATGTAAGATTATGGATTTTAGAAACAAATTATCTATTTTAAAATAAAAAAAAAACTGGAGATGTTTGCTTGGTTCACAGTGCAACCACACACACTACTCTCCAAGATAAAAGAATTAAAATAAAATTACCTGAAGAAAAAGTAAATATTATATTTGGTCCTGCAAACTCGATAAAAGGCCTCGGAAGAGCTATATTCTTATTAGCAAGCAGAACAAAAATAATAATTAAGGATGTTTTATATTCAGCAAAACCTTAAAGAAATCTACTGAGCTTTAAAGATACCCGCCGAAATAGATATCATAATGAGATTTTAGGTGAAAATAAGGCATATTATCTCTGCATTATTAAAAATGTTTCAGGAAAAAAATTATATTAGAAAAGTTCAAAGCATTCTCATGACAATTGTATTACACAATCACAAATTCGATTGAAAGCTATGCAGTGATGAACCAGAAATTCATAAATAAATAAAAATTCATATTATGGCATGATCGCCTTGGACATCTAGATCTACAATGATGCATAGACTTATTGAGAATCCTCATGGATATCCATTAAAGAACCAGAAGATTCTACTATCCAATGATATTGTTTGTATTACTTGCTCACAAGAAAATTTTATAGTTAAACCATCCTCTTCTAAGATTGTTCGTGAATCTCTATCGTTTTTGCAAAGAGTTCAAGGAGATGTATGTGGACTAATCCATCTACTTAGTAGACCATTTCGCTACTATATGGTTTTGATTGATGCATCTGCATGCGGTCACATGTTTGTTTATTGTCCACTTGTAACATTGCATTTGCAAGATATATTGCCTAAATTATGATATTAAAAGCACAATTTGCTGATTATCCAATTAAAATCGTACATCTGAATAATGTTGATGAATTTACATATAAGACATTTAATGACTACTGTACATCAATCAATGTCGATGTTGAGCATCCAGTTCCACATGTACACCTACAAAATGGATTAGAGGAATCGTTGATTAAATGGTTGCAAATAATTACAAGAACCTTACTTATGTGTGCAAAATTACCAATATCTGCATAGGTTCATGCAATTTTTCATGTTGCGGTATTAGTTTGTCTTAGACCCACCGCTTATCATCAATATTCTTCGGCACAGTTTGTACTTAGTCAGCAACCTAATATTTCCTATCTACGCATTTTTTGTTGTGCTGTATATGTTCCTATATCACCCTCTTATTGCACGAAGATAGGTCTTCAACGTCGCTTGGGGATTTATGTTAGTTTTAACTTACCTTTAATTATTAGATATCTTGAACCCCTGACGGGTGATCTTTTCACCATATGTTTTGTAGATTGTTACTTTGATGAGTCAATTTTTCTATAATTGGGAAATGGAAAACCTCCTAAAGTAAAGCATGAATTTTCTTAAAAAGCTTCTACTTTATCTCATTTAGATCCTCATACCAGTCTATGAGAAAATGAAGTATGAAAGATAGTACATTTGCAGCAAGTTGCAAATCAACTACCAGATGCATTTATAGATGCAACAAATGTAACCAAGTCACGTGTTCTTGCTGCTCATACACCAGTCTGGGTGGTTGTTCTTACAAAATAATCAAGTGTAAAAACAGCTAATGAGTTATCTTTTACACGTAAAAAATGTGGCAGACCACTTAGTTCTAAAGACAATGCTCCCTGAAAAGGAGAATGAAAAATCAAGATCTTGTTAAAAATAATGCTCGAGTTATTCATGTGCCCACATTATCTAAATCATCAGTTCCGGAAGAACTGATAGTCTTTGAAAAGACATAAGTCCCTAAGGAGACAATAACCCTTAAAGAGTTACGAAAACCAAAAAATAAAGAAAAATCTAAAAATTATACTTATACAAAGGAAATGTGGGATCTTATTGAAATGAATATCGATAATGTATTTTTATTTAAAGTAGCTATTGAAATTACAAATGATTTTCAGCATAAAACTGTTTATAAATGTACACAGAGACATGATTGGCCTCAATGAAAAGAAGCAATTCAAGCAGAATTGACTTCGTTAGCTAAACGTGAAAGTTTTTGGACCTATAGTCTAGACACTTAAAGATTTCTAACTCGTTAAATGCAAATGGGTATTTGTCCAAAACATAATAAGCATAATGAAATCACTAGACACAAAGTGCGACTAGTTGCACAAGGTTTCTCGCAGAGACTTGATATTGATTATGAGGATATTTATCCTTCAGTGATGGATGCTATTATGTTTAAATTTTTAATTATCATAATAGTCTCAAAAAGACTTGACATGCATCTTATGGATGCAGTGGCTGCATATCTATATGGGTCACTTAGCACTAATATTTATATAAAAATCCGTAAATGATTTAAAATGCCTAAGCATTTAAATTAAAGGATCGCAATATGTGTTCAATCAAATAGCAATAGTCCTTATATGGATTGAAATAATCTAGACTCATGTGATACAATCATTTGAGTGAATATTTGATTAAAGAAGGATACACAAATGATCCTATTTGCCTATGCGTAGTCATTAGAAAATTCGAGTTTGGATTTGTAATTGTAGCAGTTTATATTGATGACATGAACTTAATAAAACTCCTAAATAACTCCTGAAAACTGCTAAATATTTAAAAAGAGATTTTAAAATAAAAGATTTGGGGAAAACAAAAAATATTGCCTCAGTTTGCAAATCGAGTATAAAATAAATTGAGTGCTTATCCATCAATTAGCGTATGTTGAACAAATCTTAATGTGGTTCACTATGAATCATGCTCATTCTCTAAGCACTCATATGGTTGTTCGGTCTCTTAACCCTAAAAATGATCTATTCCGACCTAAAAATGATGACAAAGAGATACTTGGTCCAGAAGTATCATATCTAAATAAAATCAATGTTTTGTTGTATCTAACTCAATGTGCCATCCTGGAAATTGCATTCACTGTGTATTTGTTGGTGAGATTTAGCTCAGCGCCAACACACTGACATTGGAATGGTGCCAAGCATATCTTCTAATATCTTTGCAGAACAATAAACTTGGGGTTATCTTTGCACCTCTCTGATCCTTACAAAGCTCGTTCACAAAGAAGATATGCTTCCACGTACAATGGCACAACAATTTCATGGCGATCTACTAAGCAAACCTTTGTTGTCACCTCCTCTAATCACTCGGAGATCCTTGAGCCACATGAAGTAAGCAGGGAGTATATTTGGTTGCGGTCTATTATCCATCATATTCAAAGCACCTACAATTTGATGTCTGTAACTGATATTCCAACAATTATATATAAAAACAATGTTGTTCATATTGCTTAGATTAGAGGAGGATACGTCAAGGGAGATAAAACTAAACATATCTCGCCAATGTTTTTCTACACTCATGAGCTACAGCATGATAAGAAAATTAATGTCAAGCAAATATGCTCCATTAATAATTTTGCTAATCTTTTTACTAAAACTTTGCCCACATCAATGTTTGAAAAGTTAATCCATAATATTGACATGCATCGACTCAACAAAATATTAAAGTGATACATGATATTTGAGGAAATATTTCATCAGGAGAATATTTTAAAAATAAGAGTTTCTGCAACTATATGAAATAAATGTGCATTGTACTTTTTTTTTCTTTGATCAGATTTAGTCCCACTGCATTTTACAGGCAAGGTTTTAATGAGACAATATTAATCTAGTTAAGTATCTAAATGATAAAATTCATGGAGGAGTGTTGTAAATATGAACTCTCACCATTTTGAACTCAAATCTCACGTCGGAAAAACAATTCTCCATTGTTGCTTTTGTTGCCTATATATATGATGCATAAGTGTAATTGTTTGGTGTAACAAAATTTTTTTATTTATATTTATTTTCTATTTATTTTATAACATAAAGGAGTATTTGTGACCTTTTTAAAATATAAAAAAAAGGAAAAAGAGTTGCGATTTGTGTACCCGAGTCTTCTAATTTCTCTTCGAGTTCAACTCGACAAAACCGCAGTTCTTCCCTAAACCATAAACCCCAGAATCTTCTGAGACACAGAGACAAGTGTATAACTACTTTTTTAAGTTTTAACTTAAACTACCCAGTTTAAGATTCTCCCTTCTTTCTCAGAGTCACAGCAAACAACAATGGCCCCTGATGCTTCTCACGCCCTCGCAGGTTCTTTATCTTAATTTATTGTTTTGAGTAATTTGGCCATCTGGGTTGTATTCATATCTTTGTGGGGCATTAATTTTCTGTTGTGTTCTGAAGCATAAAGCAGATGTCTATTTATCTTTGAGCTCATAGTAATGTGTTTTATTATTAAATTTACTGGTGCATAAGTTTATTTTCCTTTTGTTGCTGCTTGAGTAGTTTGGTAATCTGCAACGAGCTTTAGATTCATGTGAGGCTTGAATTCTTATTGATTTTGAAGCATGATTCTGTATGAATGCTTACGTAGATTGCTTGGTGCATAAACAATAAACCTTCTTCTGATGTCGATGTTGCTCTGTTGAATGTAGTTAGGGAAAGGGTTCAACAGTTTCTGAATGCTGCTTGTACTGGGAATCTTGACCTTCTCAAGAGTAAGTTTGTTGTACAGATTAATGGCGGTTTAGGCACTTGTTTATAAATTTAATTCATAGTTGCAAGTTTCTTTTAAATCTGAGATGTTTTGGAATCGAATTTTACTGTTAGAGATTGCGAAGCAATTGGATGATCAGGGGAAAGGATTGTCGAAAACTGTAGCAGACATAAAGGATGCCAACAAACGAGGTGCACTGCATTTTGCAGCTAGAGAGGGCAAGACTGATGTGTGCAAGTATTTGTTGGAGGAATTGAAGCTTGATGTGGATACACAAGATGAAGATGGTTTGTTCTTAATGTTCTTGCTGTGCATTCTTAGATTTGTTGTTTTATTCTTTATGCATGAATTGGTGATCGCACTAGAAATCAGATACCCGTGTGGTTTCTCCAACGTGATTCTCTTTTGTTTTTGGTAGTTGTTTTGAGACCTATGTTGTTTTTTTAATGTTATCATGGGCTAATACACTCACAATTGCAGCAGATACATTTTTATCCAGTTTTAGTTTTGCGTCCCCTTCTAAGTATGAAAACTAAGACCTGGTGGTTGTAGTGTTTCAACTATTGGTATGAAGCTATTTCATCTGATCTTCTAGAATTTCAAATATGCAGGTGAGACTCCTCTTCTTCATGCTGCTCGTCAAGGGCACACTGAAACCGCGAAGTACCTTTCTGAGCATGGTGCTAATCCTGCCATTCCAAGTAACTTAGGGGCCACGGCTTTGCATCATTCTGCTGGAATAGGTGTGCTATTTCTTTTCTTTTTTGTTTTTTGTTTTCATGTAATAATCTGGGTAGTGTGTCGTAGAATTGTGAAAATAGACTGCTTCATTTGTTTAGTTGATACTGATTTTGTGTTGGTATTTAAAGGTTATGGTAAAGGTCCCTATCTTTTTAGGAAGTGTCAAATTGTGAGCAAATGGCGAAATGAAAATTTTTGTCAGTTAACATATAGCTTCCTTTCCTTTTTTCAGACACAAATTTTCCTATAGAAGGTAGACTGGTTTTAGAAATAAGTGACCCTTTTAATCTTTTTCTTGATAAAATAATTGAAATTTGCTTCTCTTCAATGAGTTTTTGTACTATCTGTGCAAGAAGAAGTACTTAATGTTTGGTATTGTCAGATAATAATAAAATCTGTTAATGGTATCACAGCCTGATGTCGCTCATTGTTTGCTGTCTTCATTTAAAGCAAAAATTTTATGCAGCATGTTTTGCTGGAGTGAATGGATCCAGTGTTTTTAACTTGTTGGGATTTAACCTTGAAAGTGTTCTGCATTGTTGAACTAAAAGTTACAGTTCCTAGTCTCTTAATGTAAAATCTAGTATTGAGGTTCATTTTAGCCATTGTGTCAATTTAGTTCTCTAGATTTATTTAGTTTCATTTTGGTTACAGATTCATTTGAGCCTGACTGACTCAATTGATTTGTATTCTTACAATCAGTTCATGCTTCATTGCAGGAAATATTGAGTTGCTGACATATTTACTTTCCAAAGGCGCTGAGGTTGATTCAGAAAGTGATGCTGGTACTCCTTTAATCTGGGCAGCTGGTCATGGCCAACAAGAAGCTGTGAAAGTTTTGTTAGAGCACCATGCTAATGTATTTTTTATTCATCATTGTTCTTTCTTTGTTATATTATGCTAAAACATTCTGTTTCTTTTAGATCTTTTGCTTATTTATTCATTTTATCAAAGCCTATTTATGACAAAATCAATGTAAAACACTTTTAGTCATTTACCTGGAATGTGGGTCTAGTGCCTATTATGTGCATATTATATTGTTTTTCTTATGCTGTTGTCAATTGGTGTTGTTTGCAGCCTAATGCTGAAACAGAAGATAACATCACTCCTCTATTGTCAGCTGTAGCTGCGGGTTCACTAACATGCTTAGACTTGCTTATTCAGGTTTCGTATCTTCATTAGTCCCCTAAACTGTCAAATATTGATATGGATTTGTTAAGGCATGTTTAGAGTTTGTGCTTAGATGTGGGCTCTGGATTTTAAGAAGTTTGTGCTTAGATGTGGGCTCTGGATTTTAAGAAGTTTGTGCTTAGATGTGGGCTCTGGATTTTAAGAAGTTTGTGCTTAGATGTGGTCTCTGGATTTTGAGAGGAATGTTCGCATTTACTTATATGCAGGCAGGTGCTAGCGCAAATATTGTTGCTGGTGGAGCAACCCCATTGCACATCGCTGCTGATATTGGGAGTACAGAAATCATAAAATGCTTATTGAAAGCTGGAGCTGATCCCAATGTCACCGATGAGGTTCTGGCCATTAGTGCATTCATTTAGTCATTATATTGTTTCTCTTTCACACTTTTGTTACTTGTTTTTTGTGTGTGTTTATTTCCTTAACTCTTTTAAACCCTTGGTTTGATGCTTATATTTTTTGTGTCTGCAGTTGAAGATTGTATAAAACTTTTGTTATGAGTACCAAAAATTTTTGAAAGTCTAGTTTCCTTATCAATGTATTATACTTAGAGTTTTTCATTTCATGCTGCTGGGCTATTTATTTATGTATTGATATGAGTTTGTTGTTCAAAATGGGCAAAGCCTCTTACCTTGCAAAGTACACGAAGACCTCCTGATGGATGATGTGGGCGGCCTTTAATCACAGTGATCTTCCACAAAGGATACTGAGTTCCATTTATCTAGTGACCTTGCTTTCACTATAAGACCTCTAATCCCTGAACTTGCAAGAAACTTTTTTGAGATTGACCTTTGCTATCCTTTACCTTCAAGTTGGTTATAATCAAATATCCCTTTTCAAGTAGTTGTTCTTTTGAGTTCACTCCACAAGGAAATATAAGCAGGAATCTTTTGGGTCTATATAATTCTTATGAGCTTACTATATTGACATCTCGTATGTAGAGTTTGCCCAACTTCATCGCCGTTTCAAGTCCCTCTGCAAATTAAGGAGTTGAAGTATATTCAAATTTATAGAAGTATGATTTTATGTATGTTGATAATGGTAGTCGGTTTCAAGGTAGTATTAGTTGATTCCAAGTCTTACATGGAATAACTTAATGACTTTTCTTTGCATCACAGGATGGCCAGAAACCCATACAAGTTGCAGCTGCAAGAGGCAATCGTGAGGCTGTTGAGATCCTTTTTCCCTTGACATCAGAAGATCCCTCCATTCCCAAATGGACAGTTGACGGAATTCTTGAATACATGCAATCTGAATCCGTGAAACAATCGGTAATCCTTTCATTCTTGAATTTGATTTTAGGAGAGTGGTGGGAGGTCTGTGACTTGTGTAATGCTAAAATTATAAATGATCTTAATCAATTTTTTTTTTCAAATTAAGTGTTTGAGTAGAAAGATGGAATGAATATGTAGATGAGAGGAAGGGATATCTCTAAGCTTAGAGAGAAAGAAAGAATATGTAGAACAAAGTTTCGATGTAACACTCAGAACTAGATAGACAAACTGATGTGCCCTTACGATCACCTAGGTTGGTTATATACTCTAAGATACTGTACTCACATTTAGTGTGAATAATTGCAATCTAATACTATTATACTTGTTACATGAGATGGAAAAGAATCATAAATTCCATACTTTTCATTGAAATACTGATGCATATATATATACGAAACTAGGAAGCTATCTTAGGAAACTATATTAATTAGGATCCCTATAATTAAGCTAATTAGACAGCTATATATAATTAAGCTAATTAGACAGCTATATACAATTAATTATATTCGTAACACTCCCCTCAAGTTGGAGCATAGATGTTAATCATGCCCAACTTGTTACAAAGATAATCAACCCGAGCCCCATTTAGAGCTTTTGTGAAGATATCTCCTAATTGATCTCCAGTCTTCACATACCCCGTAGAAATCAAACCTTGCTGAATTTTCTCACGAACAAAATGACAATCAATTTCAATGTGCTTAGTTCGCTCATGAAATACAGGATTAGATGCAATATGAAGGGCAGCTTGGTTATCACACCATAATTTTTTTCTTTGAAGTTTTAAGACCTATTTGTCAAGAGATTATATATCCACATTATCTGCATCTGTGCCATGGCTCTATATTCTGACTCTGCACTTGATCTTGACACAACGCTCTGCTTCTTACTCTTCCATGAGACCAAATTTCCTCCAATGAAAACTGATAACCTGATGTGGATCTTCTATCCACTTTGGAGCCTGCCCAATCTGCATCTGAAAAGCATTCAATATGAGTGTGTCCATGATCTGCATACAAAATACCACGTCCGGGTGCTCCTTTCAAGTAACACAAAATCTGTTCTAATGCTGCCCAATGATGAACTGTTGGGGATGACATAAATTGACTAACAACACTGACAGAATATGCAATATCTGGACGAGTTACTGTAAGATAATTCAGCTTTCCAACCAACCTTCTATATTTCTCAGGATCTTCTATTAGTTCTCCATCTCCTGTAAGGTGCATGTTCGGAGTCATTGGAGCACTACAAGGCTTTGCCCCCAATTTTCCTGTCTCAGTTAATAAGTCAAGGACATATTTTCTCTGAGATAAGAAGATACCTTTTTTACTCCTTGTAACTTCAATACCCAAGAAATATTTCAGCATTCCTAAGTCCTTCGTGTGAAACTGAGTATGTAAGAAAGACTTAAGAGATGAGATTCCTGTAGTATCACTTCCAGTAATGACAATATCATCCACGTACACCACTAAAAGAATGAGACCCTTCTTCCGATTGTTTGTAGAACACAGAATGGTCAGACTTACTCTTCATCATTCCAAATTTTTCAACAGCCTGACTAAATTTTCCGAACCAAGCACGAGGACTTTGTTTCAAGCCATACAGAGATTTTCGAAGATGTAGACACGAGCAACAAAACCAGGAGGTTGCTCCATATACACCTCTTCCTGAAGATCACCGTGAAGAAAAGCATTCTTGATATCTAGTTGATGCAAAGGCCAACTGCCATAGAAATAAACAATCGAACAGATGTTAATTTAGCAAAGGGAAAAGGTGTCGAATAGTCCACTCCATAGGTTCGAGCATATCGTATTAATGACAAGACGTGCCTTCAATCGAAGCAAATGCATTCCATCCGGATTTACCTTAACTGTGAACACCCATTTGCATCCTATAGCTCGTTTCCCTGAAGGCAAATCGACCAAGTTCCAAGTACCATTGTTTTCTAAAGCATTCATTTCTCCATCATTGCATTATGCCAACCAGAGGATGAGATATTGAACAGTTTTAGGAATGGAAATAGAATCAAGGGATGCGAGAAAGGAACAAGAGGAAGACTGCAGTAGTTATAAGAAACAAAAGAGGAAATAGGATAAGTACATTGGCGTTTACCTTTGCGTAATGCAATAGGAAGATCATCACTTTTGACGAAGTAGAGTGCGGGACATGAATTGGGAGGTTTACGCCGGAGTAGACTTGAACAATAGGAGGCTTGACCGGAATTGATGTCGAGATAGGTTCGGAGGATGTGATAGAATAGACTAACAAATCATCATCCTCCCCGACTTCAGGAGGAGGAGAGGACGAAAAATAGGTATGTTTTCCATGAAGGTAACATCACTGAAACAAGATATTTGTTAAGGCTAGGACAATAACATCTATAACCTTTCAAGACGAGAATAACCAAGGAAGATACACTTCAAAGACTTGGGATCTAATTTAGTGACATGCGACGAACATCCCGAACAAAACAAGTACTACCAAATATCCTAGGGTCAACAGGAAACAGTGACTTATTGGGAAAAAGGATTTTGTAAGGGATTTCACCATGAAGAACAGATGATGGCATGCGATTAATTAGAAAACATGCTGTAGAAACTGCATCAGCCCAAAAAGGTTTAGAACATTCATTTTGAAATAATAGGGCACGTGCAGTTTCAAGAAGATGTCTATTTCTTACGCTCGCCACTCCATTTTGGGATGGAGTATCAACACAAGAAGTTTTGAAGTATGCCATGCTGAAACATATAAGATTGAAATAAAGCAGACGTATATTCTTTGGCATTATCACTTCGCAAAGTACGGATTGAAACATTAAATTGAGTTTTAATCTCAGCACAAAACGCACAAAAAAGAGAAAACAACTCAGAACGACTTTTCATTAAATATAACCAAGTTACACGAGAATAATCGTCCACAAAGGTAACAAAATACTTAAATCCCGGTTTAGACAAAATAGGACAAGGACCCCAAACATCAGAATGAACTAATTCAAAAGGGACACTAGCACGTTTATTGACTCTTGGACTCGAACTACAACGATGGTGTTTCGCAAACTGACACGACTCACAATCTAATGAAGACACCTTACTAAACTGTGGACAAAGCTTCTTGAGCAAAGGAAGAGATGGATGACCCAACCTACAATGTAAGGAGATGTTATATGTGGCACGCAACAGATTTTGGTATTGATGTATCAAGAATGTAGAGGCCTCCAGACTCATGTCCTTTACCAATAATCTTCTTCGTCATAAGATCCTGAAATAAGCAATGATCAGAAAAAAATGAGATGCAACAGTTAAGATCATGAGTGTTTCGACTTACAGAGATCAAATTAAAGGATAAATTAGGTAAATGTAAGACCGATGACAAAGGAAGCTGAGGGGTAGGAGTAATTGTGCCAGACCCACGAACACAAGATGATGACCCATCGGCTAAAATAACGGTAGAAGTGGAAGTGTGTGACTGAAAATTAGAAAAGAGACCAGAATTTTGGTCATATTTTAATCAATGACCCATTTGGAAGACGATGAAAGAAGGCACGTATTTGGTTTACCTGAATCAGCAATAGCAGTAACAGAAGGAGATGAAGACTTTAGTGATTCTTGATACTGTAAGAACTGGGCAAATTCATCTGCAGGGATAAGAGTTGATTTTTCAGGATTATCATTAGTAGATGCAACAAGTGGGCTTTTTGATTCTTGTACTGAAGCTTTCGACAATCACGCTTCGTATGTCCTGGCTTATGACAGTAATAGCACACAATTCCTCCAGAATCCTGTGGCCGAGCTTCAAACCCTTGTGAGCCTCCTCTTTTGTTTCCACTCTGATCGGTTGATCTCCCAGGCTCATAATTATTATTTCGACTTATCAATGCACCTGAGTTATGGAGTGCCTTCATGCGAAGTACTCGACTAAATACTTCATGTAAAGAGGAGATCTCGAGTTGAGCGGTCTCAAAGTCGGAGGAAAGGCCAGAAGGAAACTCATGATAGCCATTTGCTCGTTGGCGTTCTTGAATCTTCACATCGGGGCTAAAAGGCAAAAGAACATATTAAGCTCCTCATAAGTCTTCTTAAATGCCATAAAATAATTCGAAGAGACGATCTTGTTTTTCTGCACGGTAAAATGCTTTGCACACCTCATACATGCGAGAAAGATTTCCTTTACGTAATACAAGAAATCCAAATAATCCATCAACTCTTTAACAAATTCACAAAGTGATTAATCAAGCCAATTACCTCGCTATCAATAGAATTCGAATCTGCAGAATAAGCGAGCATCCTCTCTAAGCCACGCCTTCCTTGAATCATCTTGTGGAGGATTGTCGGTCAAATGAGTATCTTTGTCAATACTCCAGGAGAGATAAAGTCGAACGGTCTTACTCCAATCCAAATAATTCAAGCTATTTAGCTTATGGTCCGTGATTTTAGACATCACAGGCACCATATCCGACATAACCACGGATCTCTTCTCAGCCATAACTCTTTAACGAATACAAATCAGCGAAGCACAGAAGCCGTACTAGCACAATCGAAGCTAATGTAACCACCAGAAAAGCAGAAGGGAACAATTCCACTCCAAATAGGGTTACCAAAAATGGAACCCTAAAAGACACTAAACCCTAATTTGCAACCTTAATGCTCTGATACCATGTTAAATGAGATGGAAAAGAATCATAAATTCCATACTTTTCATTGAAATACTGATGCATATATATATACAGAAACTAGGAAGCTATCTTAGGAAACTATATTAATTAGGATCCCTATAATTAAGCTAATTAGACAGCTATATATAATTAAGCTAATTAGACAGCTATATACAATAATTATATTCTGTAACAATACTTATATACACTAAAATGTTATTTTTCATAGAATGTTCTAAAGTTGAACTTTTGCAGGAAGAAACAAGAAACCTGAAGGAAAATAATGCACCAAAAGACAAGGCTCCAATGAAGGAGCTCCCTGAGGTACTATTTTTTCTCTGCAATTCAACTTTTCATTTCAGTTATGCATTGCTTTTGCGCAGATTATTTTATAAATGTAATTTGTTTCCTTAAAATTAGTTTTTTTTTTTTTAAAAAAAAAACTTCATTGAGTGTTGATGAATATTTTGTAAGTTTAAATGATGTACAACTGCTTTTAGTTTGTTTTTGCTTCATGGTGAATGATTACCTGTCCAATGAGACGAAGGAAGAATTTTAGTTCTTTTATGGTTGGTGGGCAATTTGGTTTTTGCAATATTAGGAAATAATGATCAAACCAAAACTTTTAATGTTTGATGTAGAAAACTTTAAGAATAGTAGTTGTGAGAACTTCATATTGTATCATTTGGTCTATTGTAGTATTTTCTAGTTATTGATATGTAGTAAAAGCTAATCTTATGGGATTGGTTTCTTTGCATACTCTATTTTTTATTTGTTCAATTTGTTTTCTTGAAGTTACTCGTTTGTTGATAATGTGAAAGAAATTGGACAATACCACTTCCCTGGGGGATTGTCCTTTTCAAATAATTTTCCTTTTTATTATATAACTCTTATGGATTTATCATAACTTTAAAATATTAATTTTTTGTCTTTGTTTGTATGTTATCTTTTATTCAAAATTTGAGTAAATTCTGCAGAAGCATCTTATTTCTGTTGTCCAAATTTCTATTATGTTGTCTTGTTCCCCTGTTTTAAATTTTTATTACTTATTCAGGTGCGGCCTGAAATAAAGAAGAAAGCTGCAGAAGCAAAAGCAAGAGGAGATGAGGCTTTCAAACAAAAGGATTATCTTATGGCTGTTGATGCATATACACAAGTATGTTATTCATCTGTCCTCTGCCATTTTGATGCGATATTCCTTCTTATTCTGTTACAAATGCGGGGATCTTTTTGATGCTCTTGTTTAACAGTGAATGGTGGAGAATTCAGTTCTGTATATATAACGTTCTTGGCATTCAACTTTGTTAGATTTGAAAAATTGAAGGGACCTATGTATTTGACTCTGTTGCACTCTTCTAATGTGGAGGTTCTCAAAAATTGTCTCTGGGAAAAACATTTTTCAAAAAAGCTAAACCTTTATATATAGGAGTATTCAGAAACAGCTGTTATACAGCGCTCCTGCTGCTTCACAAAATCATCGGGACAATTCATGTATTACCTCATGACGGCAAGAACTAGTGGTTAATTTGGCCACCTAAATGGAAGAGCTTTCTGAATTTCATTTAGAATACTTACTAGATGATGTTTTTCAGGCAATTGATTTCGACCCCAGTGATGCCACATTACTTTCCAACAGAAGCCTTTGTTGGATACGTCTTGGACAAGCAGAGCATGCCTTAGCCGATGCAAAGGCTTGTAGAGCATTAAGACCGGACTGGCCGAAAGCTTGCTATCGGGAGGGTGCAGCATTGCGTTTATTGGAGGCATGCTTTTCATCTTCACTCTTACTTATTGCATTTTAAGGTTATATCTGTCTCACATTATTTGACATTTTTATTTTTGCTCTATTTTCTAGAAATTTGATGAGGCAGCCAATGCTTTTTATGAGGGCGTGACGCTTGATCCTGAGAATAAGGAGCTTGTAAATGCTTTTAGGTTTGTGACTGCCCACTTCATGTCTTCCCGATTTTGGTGGCTTAAAATTTTGCTTGGCATTTTTAGTTCTCTAAAGTTGGTGCCAAGCAGACTATTAAAAGCGGGTTTTTATTCTATAACAGTATACAACATACACTTTTCTTTTCCCATCTTTTGCAGGGAGGCCGTTGAAGCTGGGAGGAAGTTCCATGGGACAGACAAGAAGTAATAGTTTGTTGTTCCAATTCCAAAATACGGAGATGAGTTCAAAAAAACCACGCGCACTAATGAGTTGTCGGTGCCACAGGCTTGTTATTTTCGAGTCATGCCGCAAGAAATGATTCAGGTGGGAGTATGGATAGATCCCATATTTTAAGATGCTAGTAACGGCTGTTTTTTAATTTAGTTTCATAGTATCTTGTGCGAGTTCAATAGGGATTCAAGGGCTAATTGCGGCCGTGTGTGTGTGTGTGTGTTTTTTTTTTTTTTCAATAGTTGAATTATTCGTTCCTTCCATCACAAAATTTTGTAACTTGAAGACATGAGACTTTACAAAACTGCCGTATCTTGTTAATCATTGATGAGCGGTTACTTACTCTTTTACCATCCATATTCTGAAGTTGCACATTTTGAATGAAATGTGGGGAAAACAGTCGACTGAATGAAATGGTCAAGCTAGAACTCGAGGGATTTCTTGTGATATTTTGTCAAAGACAAGAGAAGTCTTGGAATCATCATCATTTCCTCTTCCATTTTTTATTACACTTGTAAAAGGTTTTTCTGGTTCTCTCTCTTATGAATAATTTATATAACTTTTTTCAAAAGAAATTAATTAATGTAATAACTTATGTATCATAATGCGATATTTTTTATGGGATAGTATGAGAACAAATATTCTTCTGAATTCTTATTTATTAATAATTATCAAACTTATATAAAAGAAGTGAATCACCTTTAGTATTGAATGGTGATCGAGTCTTTTGATGTACTTTATGAGTACATTTTTTTCAATTTTAAGTACCAAGAGCACACAAGACGACTTTAACTTTCAATCTAAAAAATAAGATAAAATAAAATCAATCAATAAAAAGTGATTTTTTAATAACTATTAAAAAAATATAAAAGAGAAACTCTACAATTAATTTTTAAAGTTGTCAACAAAAATTAATTTATTATTTTAAAAGATTATAGTTTGTTATTTAAAAAAAAAGTAATTTGATGACTTATTTTTTTTTTTTTTGTCATTGTCATCATTGTATCCACGATTGCACGTTCACCCTTTAAATAAAAACCATTCATTTCCATTAAAATTAAATTAAAAATAATTAAAAATGAAAAAACTTTGAGGAAATATATTTCTTTTCTCTCTCCTCGCATCAACGCCACAGTAGAAACCCCTGAAACATACCAACACTGTTCCGGGGTGTCTCGCTCTGTCGCTGTCTCTCTAAAATCTTCAGATCCCAATCATGTCCCTAAAACCACCAACAAATTACGGCTCTGCCACCACCACTACCAACCCAACAACAACAACATCCCTCTCCTTCTTCTCACGCGCAGAGTCTCTAACGGCCACGAGCCGCCCATGGCGGGAATTCTTCAACACGTCGGCCCTCTCCCTCCCCGCCGACTACAACGACGCAATCTCCCGCGCGCGCCGGAACGCGAGCTACTTCCGCGTCAACTACGCAATGGTAATGCTCTTCATCCTCTTCCTCAGCTTGCTCTGGCACCCGGTATCGATGATCGTTTTCCTTGTCGTTTTCGTCTTGTGGCTGTTCTTTTACTTCGCTCGGGACGACCCAGTTGTCGTTTTTAACCAAACGTTGGATGATAAGTTCGTGCTGGGTTGTTTGACTTTGGTTACTGTCCTTGCTTTGATTTTGACTGATGTAGGGACCAATGTGTTGGTGGGTTTGATTGTTGGCGTTGTTTTAGTTGGTTTGCATGCAAGTTTTAGGGCTACTGATGATTTGTTTTTGGATGAGGAGAGTGCCGCTGAAGGTGGGTTGGTTTCGGTTTTGGGAGGGACTCAGCCTGTTAGGTTGACTGGTTATACGCGAATTTGAGGGATTTGGGTTCGTCTTGAGATTGTGTTTGAAAATGGTGTTGTGACATTCTATAGAGATTCTTTAGATTAGTGTTTTTGGACAAGCATACTGCAGTTGAAGGTGGTTTGGTTTTACCCATTATATTGATTGGCTATATGGGAATTTGAGGGTTTTCAGTTTGTTTTGAGAGTGTGTTTTTGGTGATTTTGTTTGATAATGGTGGTGTGAGATTCTTCAGATTGGCGTTTTTGGATGAGGAGATTGCAGCTGAATGTGGTTTTATTTGAGTTGCGGGAGGGAGTCAGCCTGTTTGGTTGACTGGTTGAATGCAAAATTGAGATATTTCGGTTAGATTAGTGTTTTTGGATGAGGGGAGTGGTTGAAGGTGGGTTTTGGTTGTGGGTGGGAGTCAACCGGTTATGTTTACTGGTATATGCAAATTTGATGGATTTGCATTTGTTTTGATGGTGTATTTTTGGTTTTGTGAGATTCTTTAGATTAGTGTTTTTAGTTCATGGTGATCAAGTGATGTTCAAGGACGGTTTGGTTTTTTAGTTATTCTGATTGTTGTTTTTCGGATTTTTGTGGTGATAATAGCGTTTTATTGTTTGCTTAAGGAGATAGAATTTGGTGTGATTGGTTAGCTTTATCTTTTTCGGGCAAGCTTGCAGGAAAATGGAAGAGATTGTTTGCTACTGTTGTTTGGATTGAAATGCCGATCATGTGTGACTTGATTTCATATGGCCGTTTCACCATTGTTTGGCATTTGTATTTTATTTGTGGAGACGAAGTCAGTGTTGCCACTGTGGAGATTCAATCAGCAAGTGTTCAGTTGTGGCATCAAGGGCAGTGATTTTAGTGTTTTTTTTTTTTTGGTGTGGAATCACTAATTTGGAACAATTACTTTATTTTCTTCACTCAATTCTGATCACTAATTTGTGACGTTTCCTTTGTTTAGCGAAATTGGTACAGTTTGAAATGTTCAGTCGATTACAAAATTCTTTTTCCTTGTAGCTAGTATCTTGATGCATGGTTGTGAATGGTCTTAATACAAGATGATCAGTGGTAATGGTTCTTTTTCTTTGGTACGGTCATTTGTTTGGTACTTGTGAACAAAATAATATTGATCCTCAGAAATTGTTAGTTGATCATTCAGTACAATTATCTATCGTTCTGTTGAAATGATGAATTGGCCTAGAGGCAAGAACCATAGGCTAATAGCAAATGAACTCAATAGTTGATTGAAATGGCTTCAGATTCCTCATTTGATCTCCTTTCTGTTTTTTATTTATTTATTTTTCCCATTTACCATAATTTTCATGAATCTTCTTGTGGAACTGGTAAAATAAAGAAACTTGGCTGTGAACTCTTAGGCAATCTGACGTCACTGTATTGTCTATACTTAATGCCCAACAGTCATTTTGATGCAGATACTGCAGGCTAATAGCAAATTCTTAGTGTAGAAAGTTATCTAGGATTACATGGTCTTCGATGTTTCTTTTGATTGGAATGCGCGCTCTGTCTTTTTGAAATGCCCAAAAGCAGGAGGGCATATCTCGATCATTGTAGTGACCTTGGTTTGTATGTGGGAAGGGATCTCTGTGTTTATAAGCAGTGTATTTCTATTTAGATTGCTTGTTTGTACCCTGCTATGTTTTAGTGACCATTCCTTAGCAACTGATAGGCGATGATTTGGGCTTTGGAGACCAATCTGTGAGGAAGTGATGATGCATAAGTGCCTTGTAAATATCTTCATGTACGTTCAAGAAAATCAAGTTTAGTCTATTTTGAGCAATATAGCCATTAGCCAACTCATATACTGGAAACATTTGTTCTGCAAATATTTCTTCTGAGATTGGAGATATCACAGGAGCAACTATTACACAATCATTTTCCAGCCAACTTCATTCCTGTTAATATCAAGTAGGACAGTTCTAAAACTGGAACCAAAAAAGAAAATGATAAGTAGTAAATAAAATTGGCACTGGTTTCACTCAGGATACTCAATTGCAAGTTAAAGATTGGAGTAAAGTCATCCCCAATATTTAAATCAAAAGCGAGAAGCAACCAAATGACAGAGAAATGACATTCGTGGTGTATTAATCCTCCTCTAAGTTGATAGAGTCCCTGAATTTCCCGTATAGAATCTTCTTCAATTCATTCATTTGGGCCAGAACAGTTTCCTTCTCTTTCTCAAGTTTTTCCAGAGTTTTGCTATTCACCTCTTTCATCTCTTCTATTCTGGTCTCCACTTCTTCCCTTGGCACATGAGCAAAGACTTCGCCTATTTGGAAGCGGACTATGTCTTCATCAGTGAGAATCAATTCATTGCCTGCATCCTCCAGATTATCATTTGTTTCCTAGTGAAAAAACACAGCAGTAAGTTAGAGATGAAAAGAGGAAACCAGGAAGAATCAAAGAAAGGCAATGGAATGTGATTAAAGTAGATGAGACAATAAAAGCAGCAAAAAGGAATTCAACAAACATTGCTTCCTATCCGACCTGGGGTGAAATGAAAGATGTTTAAAAATTAAAAAAACTAGCCAAACACCACACCAAGGCAACTTGGGAATGAAAATTCTTGGACATCATAGAGAGCCAAAAAGGCAGAAACATGCAAAGAAGTAATAAATAAATCTGCCAGCCAACTCCAGAGATTTCTTAAAAAGGAGCAATTCACAAACAAATAATCTCTCTACATTAGATGTAGAAAGCCTACAAATGAAGACGGCCTGGCTTGTTTTGAACTCAAATTGGAATCAGAACAGTGACAGAGGCACACGACTACTGCTGTGCAAATGTTTTATTCCTAAGAAATACTTCCATATTGAAGTCAAAACATAATACTATATTAACCACGACCTCTTTAATGCCCCGACATACTCTGAATGATGATCGTGTATACAAAAATGTATCTGCGTTCCGTGAACAACTTGATATGCACCAAATCTGATGTATGTTCTCAGTTTACATTACTTCCATTGATGTGAGTTTGCATAAATTTAAACATAGAAAAAACATGTTAAGATGCCTGTGGAAATTCTCTAATACAATAGCCAAACAATTAGTATATTTGTATATCATTTTGATGCCATTAGGATCATTAAGCTCATTTGACTATCCTTTTCAACTTTTTAGACATCCCTAAAGAATTGGTAATGTCTCCACTTTGATGTGAGCTAAATGCCTGGGTACAACAATAGGTCAGGATATTTCTCCAACATATGCATTACATTTACACGCCCATCTCAACTATGTAGAGGCAGCATAAAAGATCGCAAATTTGATATTACAATTTTTATTAGTCTTCTAGTCTTTCCATTCACAAGCTACTCGTCCGAAATCAATTGCAAAAAATCAGTCACGGTCAAACTTGATCAACCCCAGCATCTTGAATGAGCTTGCAAGACAGCATTTTTTTCTTTTTCTTTTTTTTTTTCTTGATCCTAATGTTTACCTATACTCCCAAGACATATACAACGATGAAATTCCTCAATACATCAGATAAATAGCAGAAATGCAAACACACATACCCATTGCAGATTATACTAATACCTATCATGACACTCAAAACCAGAGCTGGGGCCTTTCATATTACAATAAAAATCCATTATCTTGCAGCAAAAACAAGAAATAGAACTGGGTTTTCTCTTTTTTACCCAAAACACATCTCATATGTACAAGAAAAATTAAAATCTTTACAATCCAAAGTCCTGAAATAACCAAAAATAAAACAAAACCAGATGAAATCGAAAACGAAAGAAAGAAGAATAAACCTTGGCAAACTTGATTTCATCTTCAAGCTCATGGAATCTGTTGTTTAATTTGGAAAATTTGTTAATGTTTTGTTGATCTTCCCATGTCACCACTGTATCAGATTTCTCAGCCTTTACATAAATATAATTTTTAAATCAATAAATACCATATCAAAATAGGAGAGAGGGAAAAAAAAAAACATACAACGGTTTTAAGAGGATTTCGGTTACCTGTTCATGTTGCATCGTGAAGTTCGAGTGCTGTCTGCGGAGAAACAGTAGAGCGAGTATTGTGTTTGAGAGCAATTAGTTAAGCGAGAGGATCTATTTGTTGTTTGATAGGCAGTTGGATGACTCGTCGTTTAAAATAGAAATATTTTTTTGGATTGTCGTCACGTTACAGAACTAATGAGCGACAAGTTGTTAGTCAGCGTCCAGTGACTCACTGTCAGTCAATGAGAAAAGTAATGGACGACTTGCCGTCTGGAAACAAAACATAAAGACGACTTCAACTTGCCGTCTACTAATAATGTATTGCCTTCCCCACCATTCCATTTCCATACGCCAAATAACGCAAATCAACTGCGGGCTTGTTTCGTTGTTGTATTAAAACCCCTGATTGTATTAAATTTATTCAAGCTCATATTTGGTAAATAAAAAGTTATAATAGCATTGCATTAATGGCCCAAGCTAATGCGTCACTTGCTGCATTAACTGAATCTGGCTCACAGTCGAGTTTAACTTAATGCGGTAACTCTGACTCTTTTTTTTTTCTCCCTTTCGCTTTTGCAATTGACACTTGACTCATACTTTTGCTTTATAATAATAATAATAATAATAATAATAATAATAATAATAATAATAATAATAATAATAATAATAATAATAATAATAATAATAATAATAATAATAATAATAATAATAATAATAATAATAATAATAATAATAATAATAATAATAATAATAATAATAATAATAATAATAATAATAATAATAATAATAATAATAATAATAATAATAATAATAATAATAATAATAATAATAATAATAATAATAATAATAATAATAAAAATAATAATAATAATAATAATAATAATAATAATAATAATAATAATAATAATAATAATAATAATAATAATAATAATAATAATAATAATAATAATAATAATAATAATAATAATAATAATAATAATAATAATAATAATAATAATAATAATAATAATAATAATAATAATAATAATAATAATAATAATAATAATGATAATAATAATAATGATAATAATAATAATAATAATAATAATAATAATAATAAATAATAATAATAATAATAATAATAATAATAATAATAATAATAATAATAATAATAATAATAATAATAATAATAATAATAATAATAATAATAATAATAATAATAATAATAATAATAATAATAATAATAATAATAATAATAATAATAATAATAATAATAATAATAATAATAATAATAATAATAATAATAATAATAATAATAATAATAATAATAATAATAATAATAATAATAATAATAATAATAATAATAATAATAATAATAATAATAATAATAATAATAATAATAATAATAATAATAATAATAATAATAATAATAATAATAATAATAATAATAATAATAATAATAATAATAATAATAATAATAATAATAATAATAATAATAATAATAATAATAATAATAATAATAATAATAATAATAATAATAATAATAATAATAATAATAATAATAATAATAATAATAATAATAATAATAATAATAATAATAATAATAATAATAATAATAATAATAATAATAATAATAATAATAATAATAATAATAAATAATAATAATAATAAATAATAATAAATAAAAATAATAAATAATAATTCATTTAATTATAATAATAATAATAATAATAATAATAATAATAATAATAATAATAATAATAATAATAATAATAATAATAATAATAATAATAATAATAATAATAATAATAATAATAATAATAATAATAATAATAATAATAATAATAATAATAATAATAAATAATAATAATAATAATAATAATAATAATAATAATAATAATAATAATAATAATAATAATAATAATAATAATAATAATAATAATAATAATCATAATAATAATAATAATAATAATAATAATAATAATAATAATAATAAATACAACTTTTAATTTAATGTAATATTATATAATTTTTTTATTTTTACATTATAATTATTAATATAAATTAATAAATATGTAATTTATTATTCAATATTATTATATTATATTTTTTATTTTTACATTATAATTTATTATAACTAATAATAACTAGTTAAATTTAAATAAATTTGAATAATATTAATTTAAAATTAATAATAATATAAAATATTAATATAATTTAAATATATTAATATAATATAATGTAATATTTAATTTAAATTAATTATAAAAAAAATTCTTACAGTATAGTGTAGTATCAAATATTATATAGTATTACTATAATACAATACTAGTATAATATAACATAATATAATATACTAATATAATATAATATAATATAATATATTAATATTAAAATAATATAATATAATATAATACAATATAATGAACCAAACGCTACGTGAAAGAAATATACGAATGCAGTGACTAAGTGAAGAAATATATTAATGCAGTGACTAAGAGACGTGATTTAGATGAGCCACAGATCACATGTCCAACTCTTATTGGGAATGCTGTTGATCCTATAACACAATTCCTCTAATGAGAGTTGGACACATGCACAGTCATTCTTCTGATCAGAGCCCCATAAAAACGCCCTTCTTTTTTCCCACTAAAAGAAATCAAATTCTAATTTTTTTTTTTAAATATTAGATGAATATAATCTCTTGAAAATGGGGAAAGAATTGACACAAAAAAAATAAGATCTAAAGTTGATTGGGAATAGTTCATGACATTAAAATTTGACACATAACATAACCAATCAAATAAAAAAAATTTCAATAACTTTATAAGTGTGACAAGTAAGGAGCAGTGGGATGCATTTTACAACCATGAATTATCAAATTATCTCATAGTGTGTATGTAGTCCATATAATTGCTATAAATTCTACAACATAAGATTACCAAAGGTAAAACCGAGGTGGTAAGAAAAATTTGTAAGGGAGTTTCAAGAGGCTTGAACTTTTCGACAATATGACAAGACCATCACAAAGTCCTTAGCTGACGAGCCGATGGAGGCTGGCACCTTTTTGGATGTTGATGCTGTACAGAACCAGAGGTCTACAAGGTTATGAAGCTGCAATGTCGGAAGCACTGGCTGACCTCGGCAAAATAACTCCACCTGGATGATAATCTCACTAAGTTTTAGTTGGGAAATGAGAACTTTTCATGGCTTTTTGTTGCCGAGAAAGAAAGAAGAACTCACCTCAGTTTCACTGGTGAGATCAAGTTTCTTTGCAAGGTACTTCTGGATAAATGAGACAGGCATTCGACCATCCCTATGATCATGAAAAATAAGAGAGAAAGAAAATGAAGAATAAGATGTGCCAATATGCTGCATCATTCGAAATAATACAAGCAAGAGATTTAGGAAACTTGCCTAGGACCAAGAATACGGAAATAATCGATATATGGTTTGGTTACAGGCAATAAATATAATAATCATCAAAAGAAAGGACTAATGTTGTAAGGAAGAAAATTTCCAGAGCACACTACCCTTACTAGCTGTACCAAAATATTTCATTTGCAACCATTCCATAATATATACACATCTTCAAAACGAAAAGACAATAAAGAAAATATAAACCCCTGACTAAAAATATCATATGCAACTCTTTCTAACCTTTGTTCAATTTTTTTTTTTTTTTTGGCTTCTACCTAAAAATTTTACCTGACCCTTAGCTTTAAAAGTTTTATACAACTTGCCATGAGCTTAACAATAGTATCGGCAAAAACAATTTCATGATTTAATATCAGCTAGTAAATGTTTACAAATTTTCAACAGACTTCAAATGTTGACTTGAACCACAAGTGTGAAACAATAAGCTACCAAGCATAATCATATGGTCAGTATTGGGATAAAATAAACTCACTTTATCCTCAGGTAACATGTGGAGATTTGAGGCAAGGAAGCATCACCTTTCCTGAAGCCATTTATCAAACAATTAGAGACTTAAGCAAATTGCAAATCAAGCTCCCCAGATAATACATGCTATATACCCTTGAGATAAATCAAGTACATAATAAATGTTGTGTAATATCAGAAATTCAAAGTAACATCTTACTGATCTTCGGAAGCAACTAATGAGAACCAAATTGGAGTGTTCCTTCTTTTGTACTTAGCCCCTGCAGCGTCTAGCATGGCTTGCGCTGCTGCAAACGACTCCTCAGTTCCGGCTTCCCTTTTTTTAGCTGCTGCACGCCTTCTACGCTTCATTGGTCCTGGATGCAAACCAATTCCATTCTTGTCATTTTGGAATTTTGTCTTCAGTCCGTGCTCTTTCATTTTGGTTTTAGACGAACATATTTCACCACCAGGAGAATTTGGTAATTCTACTTTGACCTTGGTTTCAGGCATAAATACTTCTGAATCAGGGACATTATGCGGATCTGTTTTGGCAAGAGATGCCCCCTGTGAATTTGACTTGGAGGACTTGGTTCTGTTGGCAGCTTCAACAAGACAGTTTAAGGGTGTCCAGAGATCAGCTTTTGCTTCTGTTATTTCACCCACCTTATTAGCCCCTTGCTCGCTAGATGGCTCCGCCTTGTAAGACTCCTAAAACATTTTAAAAAGGATGAATAGCGGCAAAAATAGTATATCCTGCAACACAACTGGATTTGATCTAGATTCAAATAAAGTCAAAGCATCAATCATTATTCAGCCTCTTTTACCTGCCTTCTGTGTAGAGCATTTTTGTTTAATGAATCAGGTGAGCTTGAGCTCATTGGATGATCTTCAATAGAAGATTCTTTCTTATCCTCAAGCATAAATCCACATCCTCGTAAAGCAGCAGCCTTCCTTGTACTTCCTTTTGTCCTCTTTCCAGTCAAGCCAGTGTGCTGTGGTACTTTAGGGGTGCTGACCACCAATGATGATAGTGATCTCTCCTTCCTCTTTGCTGGAGGAGAAACAGAAGGCATTACTTCAGGAGCCTGAACCTTCCTTCTTTTAAAAGGGAAAATCTTGGCCCTTATATCTTGCAGATTGTGGTCTGGCCTGCACATATTCCATAAGCACCAAAAAAAGCCTAAGCACATTTACTACAGTAGTCATGACACTCCAAGCTAAATTGTCTAAAAGAATGATAAACCTAACCTATTAAACAAGATTAATCGTTGATACCACTACCAGCAAAAGACGCGAATATTAACGAAATGACTTTAAACATGAAGTCGAAAAAGTAATAAATCAATATGATTAGGGATTTTGTGACCTTGAACTGCTTTAAATATTAGCATACTACTATCAGAAGCGCCTGGCCAACCAGCAGATTTCTGTAGAATGAAAATCCCAAATTTTCAAATCCACATAAGATACTTTTAAGAATATCAAAGTTTAGAGTTCTTCTCTAGTGTGGAAACCCTCATTTTTTTTCATGCAAACATGCTTTTAAACTGTGGGGTTTAAGAGAGTTAGTTTTTAAGCCTTGCGGTTTAGGAGCATGTCCGCATTAAAAAAAATGAGGCCACTGCATCTAAGAATGATTATTAAAGTTCATACAGTTTAATAGAACGTCCACATCTTTGCTTGCATAAAAGCTTAACAATCTTTTATAAAAACTTGTCAGACCTAGTACCTTTTCCACTACAAATTTTACAGAAACAACCAATCACTAGTATAGGCACGACATCCCGTGAAAGACCTTGGTTCCTAACATTCGTGTAGGCGAAAACAAACTAAATCAAACAGAAGTGCAAAGCAAAGGTCTTTTCTAATGTGGGTTTAGCTAATCCTAGATGTAGAAAGAGAAAGGCCAGTCGCCAGCACAAGTTAATTTGCAAGTGGTGAAGAAAACTGGAGGAAGCCAACATTTATGCATGACAGCTACTGATGCAATAATAAAACTTATGTACTACGATCGTGAAAAGAAAAAAGATTTGGACAAAATGAAGGAGATCATTCAGTAAGAAACCAAAAATAATAGGAAAAGAAAAATAATGCAAAAAAAGGGGAAAAACCATGATAGGCCAATAAGATGATAAAGGCGACTACAGAATAATAGATATTAGGGAAAAAAAAAACTCTCCTAGCAACCACGTCAAAACCTAAGTTAATCATGCCTGGAGGACAAAGAGAGGCAGAACAAAGAATCCAAGAGGAAGAGGGGGTTTGGTGGTAAACTTAAAATCCAATTGCACTTAAGGCATTAGTGCCTAACTCCTAACTCTTGTCAAATTTAGTTAAACCAATATTGAAAACAACAAGACCAAGAAGTCTCTCAGCCAAGAACTACCCAACACTATGACTAAACAGTTATGTTGCTCCATGACTAGTGCACTGCATATTAGATATATAATTCAGGTTTCAGACATAAACGTACACACTTCAAAATTGCTACAATAAGCTCTAAGAAGCAATTACTTCATGAATCAACCTACAATACTTGTCTAGAAGCATATAAAAGATAAAAAGAATGTTGATTCTGACTACAAAAGAAAATGAATAGATAGGACTTAGCTATAAATAAGGCACCGGTACTAGCCTGAGTTTCTCCACAGGAAGACAGCCCAGATCAATATTGCATACTGGACAGCAATCCACCTCCTCATCCGAAAGCTTCTCGTAAATGCACTTCCTGCAGACTGGTTTCAATTCCAAAATTTAGTGCATAAGAAACAATTCATTAAGAGGGGAGATGAAAACCTACAAGGTGTGCTATCTATTTTCTCTAATAAAACAACATATGGTTCTAGAAGGTCAATCCTTATAAAATGATTTTAAAACATAGCTTTCAGAGAATAATCAATAACGTATTTCTATATTTGCGAAAATATTGCACTCGTTCCACCATATCAAGCCTAAAAGAACACCCACATTTGGTCTTTCTTCAATAACGCATGCTGGAAGCACAAGCTATCATGATTCTACAGGGTCGATGAGTACAAATACATATAATCTCACCGATATCCATCCAAATTGCAACCTTCAAACATGACTCAACAACAAAAAGATTGAAACTATGAACTAGACCACCTATAAATTCTGAAACTAACATACAATGATAATAGAACCCAGAACACAAAATTTCGAAAAAAAAAACAACCCGAAATTGAATTCGAAGAAAACCAAAGTTTAAAAAGACAACAGATTCAGCAAACATCGACACATATTATTAAAATTTCTAAACTGTGAACAAACATAAACACACACACACACACACAGAAGGAACACAGCTCAAGAATGCCAAGAGAAGAGCAAACAATCTCCAGTGTAAAAGAACCAACAAATTCCCAGATCAAAACCATCGACAATACAACAGAAACATGAAATAAAATAAAGAAGCTTACATGTATGAAGACACAAAGAAATAGTGGTAGCTTCTCTTAAGAGGCTGTTACAAAGAGGACATGTCATGCAATCCTCTAATGTCTCCCTCTTCACTTTCACAACATGCCCCGCCGTCGTTCTCACTGTATCCATCTATGCATCACACACGTGTTTATGTATGTATGTACGTATGTATCTATCTATCTATCTATACGTAATATATATAATCCAAAAGCAATGTAATGGATCTGAAGATGTGAAGAAAGCGCCAAAAATTGGAGATGGGTATGAATTTTAAGCAAGAAAATAACGTGGGGTGGGTTGGATTTATTTGGACATGAAGTGGGGGTAAAGGGTTTATCAGTTTTTGAGTTTCGATGAAATTAATAATAACAATAGCATGAAAGGTGGAAGAAGAAAGACCGAACAGAACAGCAGAGAAGCTTGTTTTGTTTGTTGTAGTGTGGACTCAACACGCAGGGTTCGTGTCCCACTGTCCCCATGCTGCTTCGAGGTCAAGGCCTCAAGAAATGGAAAATTTTACATCAACTCCCAGAATTTTGATTAATTTATAAAATTAGTTTTTTTTTTTGAACTTTTGTTAACCGAAAAGAGTTGATTTCGGATTATTCCATAATAAAATAATGAGTGATGATATTTTCACGGTTTCACCCCACATTTTTTTATAAATACACTTTATTTTTAAAAAATAATTATAAAAGTTACACATTATTTTTAAAATTTTTGAATTAAGAAGAATTTTAGAGAATTAATTAATTAAATTTATCTTAATGGATTTTTTTGTGACTTAGATTTTTTCAGGATATTTGATTACAAAAATCGCTTTGACGTAAGTTTAAATTGACTATTTTAACCATATAAAGTAAAATTATCAAAAATTTACTTTAACTTCAATATTTTTCTAATTCGCACCAAACTCATTGTTTTTAATACTACTTTTTATTAGTATAATTATTATTTTTTAATTAAATTAAAATAGTGTCTTTATGGCACAATTCTCATATAAATTAATTAGAATGTCAAATTTATGTTATTTACACATAAGGGTAGTGAAATAAAAATTAGGTTTCATTTGAAAATATTATATTATAAGTCACAAAATTAAATACTTAAATTATTAGATACAATAACTCATATTTTATTAGGGTAATTTTGTCTTTTTATATCATAATAATAAAATAGTAAGATAAAATTTATATTAAAATTTATGATCAAAGATGGTCAAAGAACCTAAGAAAAAAATTAATAGAAAGATTTAATTAATTAACTGTACAAAACTTTTATTAATTTATATTTTTAAAGAATATTGTGAACTTATTATAATTATTTTTTAAAAGTGGAATGGATTTACAAAAATAGTGGAAGTGAAAATATCCCTATCCTAAAATAATAATCTTCGGAAGTATCTTTGGTGAAAATATCCCTATCTTAAAATAATAATCTTTAGAAGTATCTTTAAATTATTATAAACCTTAATATATTCTCATTTTTGTTAAAAAAGACAAAAAAAAAATCATCAACACACCTCAATTTTTTCCTTATTTCCTTATGTTTGAAAAAAAAAAAGTAAGTTGAATTTTATAATAATTTAGAAAACATTTTAAAAATTATTTTTTGATATAAGAATAGTTTGCAAATTATTCAATCGAAAATAATATTTTAAAATAATAATAGTGCTTCAAAGCATATAATTGCATATGTCTACTAGTGGCTGATGGTTGTTGAATGCACGGCAGATGGGTGCTGACTACCAGTATATTATTGTCCAAAATGTTTTTTTTTTTTTACAAAAGTAGAAAGTTTTAAATTAAAATTATTTTTAATAAATTAATAAAACTTTTGGGTTGCTTATATTTTAAAGTGTTTACCTGAAACAATGACTTTTTTTTTTTTTTGAAAATATAGCAAATTGTTAAAGTTCAAAATAATTTTTCAGCCTTGTATCTCCTTAAAATTCGAACTTTAATGGCTAAATAAAAACTACTAGATCAAGGCTAACAAAACAAATAATGAAAATAAACTTTTTTTTTAATTATTTAGACAGATGAAAATATAGTTAATACACAAAGTTAGAGAAATTAAAAAAAAAAAAAAGAGAACTTATATGCTTGTCATCATTTTTTTTTTCTTTTTAAAGAGATGAAAAGTAGTTTTCGAATTCCATTGTTAATTAAAAATTATTTCTTAAGTGTAAATTTATTATTATTATTATTACTTATTTGGTTTTGCAATTATATATATCTTTGTTGACAAAAGAGTCCCCACAAGTTAAGTCACGGTTGCAGTTAGTATGGTTTGGACTTTGGAGAAGTGGGTGGGCCTCACCCAGCTTAATTGGTGTGAGTGCGTGTAAGATTGGGCTTGGTCTACTCGTCCACTGTTTAACTTAAAGGATGAGAAACCCAACCAAAACAGCCCATGCATTGAAGCCTAAACGTCCTTTTTTCGAGCATAAACACTTTCATCACATAGGCCTTAGTTTGTATCCTATTCATATGTCATATTTTATGTTGTTATTTCATTTCGACTGTAATCTTTGTTATTCGTAAAGTCCCAATTTATGATTTGTAATTTTAGAATGCATTCCTACTATTTCATGTATTTTCCCCTATGCTATATATATATGGTATGGGTGGGTAAATTTTTTTTTTTTAGGACAATTTAGAAACATAAAGAACGGGTGTATATGTGTGTTTAAATCAATAACCTACCAATGTTTTAATAGATTTTCTCAAGTTACATTTATTGCAACTTACAATCAAGTTTTTTCATGAAAAAATAAGTAACAAAACAGTGGGATCAGATAGGTTAGTGGGTGAATCTTACTTGACTGTAAGTTATGTTAAATGTAATTTAGGGGACCCTATTTTAATTTATATAAAAACAGACACACAAACTTCCCAGTATATTTCCAAACTGAGATAGAATCACTGGCATTGGAGAGAAACAATTGCATAGGCACTTGTTTGATTGGTTGCATACCAGCTGTGAGTTGCATACGACAGTCTGCATTTGACAACTGACTAGTATTATCAAGGAGCTTCGTACCATTGATAGATTGGTTAGTTACAAGAAAAACAAATTAGAATGCAATTTAGTGAGCTTCGAGGAAGAGACAGTAATGTGACTATTGCTATCTTTGATAACGAATTAATTCATTCTTCTACTACATGATCAGAACTCAAGAGTGTGTGTAAAGCTACGTTTGGAGCAGGTGGAGATTAAATCACTATACGGGATAGTTTGCATATGAAGTTTCTCTGCCCTTCTAGTGCTAGTTTTCCCTTTTGAGTGTCCCTTTAAAATGAATGTGCAAAAATGAAAAGAGCCATTGCCGCTCCACCTTTGCACACTGATCAAACCCCGGACACAAATTTTATTACCATCCCCAAATTGTTCCCATTCCATAGCCGGGGGGTTCTCATCTTTGGCAAGCTAAGGAAAATTGTTGAACAGCTACATAATCAACTCTTGCACAAGTTTATCAGAAGCTCCATTCCGTCCCTTCTTCTTCCCATAGCCGGACCTTAACAACATTGAGAATACTCCATCTGTCATCAATCACATGGAAGGTTATGTGATACAAGGAAGCTGAAGTAGGGCATCCTCAGGATCCACAAACTTATATATGAAGATAGATGAATAAAAAGATTAACAATAATTAGAATTTGTTAAAGTATTTAGGAGGTGAAACCAATTACTTTATGACATATTTTAAAAGGATATATATTAAGGTGGTATATGATTTGGAGAAATGTAAAGAAGTGAGAGGAAAGTTGAGGAAAGTTGAGGAAAAGAGAGAAAAGGAGAGGAGAGTATAGTGAAATTCTTTTTTAATGTTTGTTTTATTATAAAATAGTGGGGTCATTTGAACTTACCAATTTTTTTATCTAAAACCCTTTCTTTAATTAAGAATTTTATTATCTAAGTAATTTTTTAAAATTATTTAATTAACTACTCTTTCTCTTCTCAATTTTTTAAATTCTCATTAATTCATTCACATATATTCTTTTAGCTGCAAATAATTGGTCTCATAACTAAGAGGAATTAAAACCAACCATTTAAAAATGAACATCAATAAGTTTTTATAAGCCACGAAAGTTAATAAATATCAATAAATTAATTTTTGCCAGATGCAAAAACTAATGAATATCAAGAAAAAGAAATTCTTATATGTAAAAATAATGAAATAGCAATCATGATATATTATGAAAGTTTGTTAAAAAATTGAATTTAAAAGAGAGTGAAATTGAGTGTCCAATTTACATAATATTAGAGTAGAGAGAGAATATACAATTGTGAGGTAGAGAGAGAAAGAGATTAGTAAAGGATAATTTTAAGATTTTTAAATTTTAAATATTTAATAATGAATTTACTTTTTAAAATAGATGTAGAGAGGAATTTCATAGTTTCAAATAACCTTATCCCTTATAGAATTATAGATAGAAAAGAAATTTCTTATTTTTTATTTGACAAATTTTCACTTTAGTAATAAATTTTCAAATGTTTATCATAAAATATAATTCAAAAAATTAAACAGTAAAATTATTTAATATACTACATGAATAACAAATAAAAATTATTTTAAATAATTTACTTACATTTATAATGAAACTTTATTTGAAAATTTTTTATTAACATAATTTTATTTTATAATTAATTTATTTAATCATTTTCAATTTATGTGGTTTTCCACATAAATTATAATATAAATAAATAAATTTATTACAATTTTAAAATTTTATTTAAAAAATCAGAAATAGAAAAAGAAGTTGCAGCTGGCCACCAGACCACCGACCATTGCCGTACCCATTGCCGGCCATCTAAGTTCAGTCATAAATAGCATCAAAATAATTAGAAATTGAAAAGGATATGTATTGGAGCTTGTCATGATCAAGCATAGACACGAACAGGCGACACGTGAGGAACACGTGGAAGAGAATGAGTGGTTTTCAAGATATTAAATGGATATGAAACGCTTGGCTGCAATTCATCCATCCAATTTCAGTGGTGCACTTAGCATATTCTTTTATTTTTACAATATTCATATATATATATATATTTCTACTTCTACCCTTACTTGTTATCAGTTTCTGCTTCTTTGATCTACTCACTGGCAGGAGGAAAGGAAAAAAAAAAAATGGCATCAATTTCATCAACCAACTTTCCTGCATTGCTCCCAAGATCAGGTTTTGTGCCCAAGGCCTTAACTCACGCATCACCAGTCTATGGTAAGCGAGCTCTCTAATTCTACGATCACTATATATATTTTATATTTAGGCCAAAAGTACTTTTATTTTCTTCAAATTTGGTCATATATATGATGATCTATCATACATAATTACATAGAACCATGCAGAGGCTTAAGTTGAAAAAAAAAAAAGGTAAATTAAGGGATTGAACTGAAACTTTATCAATTTTCATTTTTTAATGTTAAAACCTATTCAAATTTATGGTTTCTTCACTATGGTCCTAGGAGAACTCGTCATTGGTCCTGCCAATTTTACTGATTTTATCTTATTGTTTAATTAAGTTTATAGTTTCTGCATTATGACCTTCTTCAAACCAAAATTCTAGTTCCACCATTGCTATGTGTTGAATTTTTGTAGCTACATACATAGTAAATTAAATTCTTTGTTTAGTGTCAACTTGCATTTTTATGCACGATTATAGAAAAGTTTAGATAAAAAAATAAAGGTTCTAATTGAAATTTAGTCAATTGAACTGAAGTTCTAGTTCTACCACCGAATGAATATCATGGCTTTGTAGGCCTGCCTGCAATGACAACAACAAGGGGACGTGTGAGATGCAGCTTAGAGGCAAAGGCACCAGCTGCTGCCAGCAGCAACAGCTCAAAAGCAAGCATGGTTGCATCACTTATGGCAGCCGCCGCAGCCGTGAGTACGGCCGCAGGGCCAGCCATGGCGTTGGTGGATGAGAGAATGACCACAGAAGGAACAGGGCTTCCATTTGGACTAAGCAACAACACTCTTGGGTGGATTCTCCTTGGTGTGCTTGGATTGATTTGGTCTCTCTATTTTATTTACACTGGCGATCTTGAAGAAGATGAAGAGTCTGGCTTGTCCCTTTGAATTAAGGGTTATTTAAACTTAGCTTGTTGGATTAATTAATGCCCTCATGGTAAAGAATTGGAAAACCTTTAAATCAAGCAAAGCAAAGCAAAGCTTTTGGCTCTTGAATTTTGTGTATGTTTAGATGTTTAGTATACATTTATTTGTTTAATCATTTTTTTCTTTTTTTTTTTCCCAATCTATTTGGGTCAATCCCACAACTATATATTATTTTGTTAATTCATCCTAGATCAGGTGATGCAGCCATTCAGAAATTATGAGAAAACATTCGCCTCTTGTAGCTTGTAGGTGTCATATAACATACCACTCTCACTTGATGAAATGATGATCAAGATTTTTATTTTTAACTTGCGATCGTTATTGCATATTGAAATTGCTCTACTTAGTGAGAACAGAGACAGTCTCAGATATTCCTAATAAACTTTTCATCGGATATATATCTTTCAAACAGTCATGTTATATAAATATAAATTTACGAGAAATTAGCATATGAAAAAGCGCATGCGTATTGGAAGTACAAGTTTTTCGCAGAAGGACTTATGTAGAGAACTACAGTGTAATTAAAGGTCCATGCACGCAGAGTCTTTGCATGAACAATACATTTGTGATCACAAATTATTGTGAATTCTTATTCTATAATCATAAGGTTGATTTATATATGATCAACACACCAGAATTATTATACTTATTATGTTGGTTTTTTTTTTTACATTCAAATGCTTCAATCTCCGCAGTTAACAAACTGGTAATTCACCATGAGGTGACCTTGAGCATTGCCTCTTCCATCAGTATCCAGCTGCCGGAAAACACCGACGTCCAAATCTAGACCGCCATTGCTGCACTGATCAACAATTCTCACCGTTGCTTGAGCTCCTGTCCCTCTATTAGTCACCTGCATGCACAAGAAATTTCAACAAGCCCATCTAATTTCTCCCTAAGTAAACATATAAAGTGAATTAAAAATGGTAGTATGCTTATGTTACGCACCCTTAAGCACTTGCCACAAGCAGCTTGTCCGCGAGGTCCAACAGGGCCACAGAAGGCAGTCCATCCATACTTCCGACGCCAAGCCAAGGGCTTGTTTGCATCCCAAGTTGAGCAATAAGCACTTGCAGCATTCAAGTCCCATCCAATTCTTTCAGGATTGTATAAATGATACGTTGCCCTCACATTAGAAGCACTTTGGGCAGCAGCAATAGCAAGTGAACAAAGAAACAACAGCAAGCATAGGCTTAATTTACCCATTTTTCTCTGTGTAGTGTTTTGGTTAATCAATTGCAAAGAGTTGGGTTGGAATTTATAGGGCCAGAGAATTGAGAAAGATGGTGTTTTGGTTGACTAAAAAAGTCTTAAATGGATAAAGCATGATCACAGGATAAGGCCTCACCTTGACTTCAAGCCTTCTCTAGACTCTAAGCCATCTCTAGATTTGAGAATTTTAGATGGGTGCATAATATTAGAGAGATAAGTTCGTCGTACAAATTTTTTTTTATCAACATTTTTTTCCTTTAATCGGAGTATTAAAAGAGGGAATATATTGAGTCTCTAAATTAATATAACACGCATAAAACATGCATGAACTTGAATTGACACTCTTTAAGTATGTGGGGAGAATATAAGATTGTGACATTAGTTTGTAAATGTACGTAGTATTATTATTCATTTTAAATAAAATTAATGATGTTTTATTATTCTTTCTCCATATCGAAGTCTATGAAAAAAGATAAACAAATAAAAGAGAGATATTGGAAAAATGGGTAAGAGAAAGTTGCTGGTCAAATTGGGCAACCGAGTTGTGTCATCATGGTTCAGCTTCTGGTGGTCCTAAAATGTGCCTCATCCCTGGCTAATTCTTATCTGAAGAACTATGTAATAGTTATCATTGAGTGCTGGTTGGATAACCTTTTAAACGTGGGTTGGTAAGAAATATTTGTAGGTTCCTTTTAGATTAAACAGAGAAACTAAAATCTCATTTGTATTATTATTGCGAATAGAATAAATTAATTAAAGAGTTATGTATGATAAATTTTGTTTTACACCCACCACTTCGACGGGCTCGAAGGAGTCACATAGAGGGGTCAGTTAGAATGTTTGAAAAATCTAACTATTTGATCATGCAATAGTTGGAAAGATTTTATTAAAAAGCCAAATGAAAGGAAATAATTTTTATTCATCATTTACCGTCTTGTTTAAAATGATATAAATACACAAATTATTATAACAATTATAAGAGGAAGTCCGACAAAAATAGATAAAAGAAGATAGTAGTTGTCTGATAAGAGAAAAATAAATGAAGGAGGATAGTAGTTGTCTGGTGGGATTAGTGACAATTATTATATCTGTTTCAAAAATTATCGTTGTATGTCAAAAGTCATCATTGCATTTTTGCACGTGCTCTATAATTAATATGCTTGCCTGCCAATAGATTTATTGACAACATTTCTTACAATTCCTGTAATCGTTGGTGAAAATATCACATTATTACAAATTAATAATAAGTACTTCTTAATTTCATTCTCATATTGACTTAAAAGGTATAGTGTCGGGCCTTTGACAACATTGATATAATGGAACTATTTGCGCCCCCCTAATACTCTTTTAAACCCCTTTACTAGATTACCCATTAATAACTTTAATAATGAATAATTCCGTAATCGTACCCCTTCGCCACAAATACCCCTAACCCCTTCGTTTTTCTTGGTAAACCTACGTGTTAATCTATCTCTGTTATGCACAATCTAGTTGATTTGGTTGGAGAATATATGAGTACATATATTATGAGAATTGATGTTTAGTAGTGTGTATCCAAGGGTTTCAAAAATCTGTCTTTTTGGAAGTGTTTTCAAAAAGGGAAAAAAAAGAGTCAATATAGTTGAGAATGAAAAAGAACAGATGGGTTATTTTGTTAGTTGAAACTCCAAATAATTTTTCGGGGGTTGAAAGAGTTTAAATTCAAGTATGACTTTGCACGTATGATTGTATTTAAACTAATATGTCTATTGACAAAGATGATTCGCAAAGAAAAAGTTAAAATTCTTGGGGTTCTTAATTTGAACTGGATTACTGAATGTATTATTACGCAATTTCATTTGATGATTAAAGCTTTAATAAAAATTATTAAAGTGGTTTTAATAGATTTTAGAGGGGTGCCAATGGCACCACTCATAGTTAATCAGTTAATGATCCTGATATTTCCCAGAAAGATTTCACGAGTTCAAAACGACGTGCAGCTATTAAGGATTTAGCAATAGCTCTACACAATTATTTATTGTTACTTATACCTTTCAATGAGGAGGAATTTTAGAATATGTCAAAATTAATATAATTAATTGAATTTAATATATCTACTGTTTGCATAGAGTTTTTTAAAATAAATATCCACACATCTTATTTACTTATTGTATAACTGATATAATATATCTGATATATTCTAAAATTTCTCATCAATCGATCATATAATAATAAAAAAAATACGTGTATGGCAACTTAGCGAATGAGAGATTATACATCGAGAACACTCGATAAAATTTCCCACAACGATTTTGGTGGAGAACTACAATATGACTAATGATCCATGCAATATATATGTCCCTGCGTGAATGATACAATCATGTATTTGCCAAAATTAACTTATTGTGAATTCTTATTCTTTCATCATAAGTTTGGCTTGTATATAACTAATCAACGCCCTTATTATTCAAGATAAACTTCCACAATTATTGTACTTACAATGTTGGTCCATTTGATATATATACCACAGCTTCATCAATCTCCACTGTTAACAAACTGGTAGTTCACTATAAGTTGATTTTGAGAACTGCCTCTTCCAGCCAGCTGCCGGAAAACACCGGCATCCAAATCTAGACCTCCATTGCTGCACTGATCAACAATTCTCACTGTTGCTTGAGCTCCGGTCCCGCTATTAGTCACCTGCATGCACAAGAAATTTCAATGAGCCCATATAATTTGGATCTTCAAGTAACCATATATAAAGTGAACTTAAAAAAAGGATAGTTTCTAATATCTCACCCGTAAGCACTTGCCACAAGCTGCTTGTCCACGAGGTCCAACAGGGCCGCAGAAGGCAGTCCATCCATATTTGCGACGCCAGGCCAAGGGCTTGTTTGCATCCCACGTTGAGCAATAAGCACCTACAGCATTCAAGTCCCATCCATTTTGTTCAGGGTTGTAGGAGTGAGAAGTTGCTCTCACATTGGAAGCACTTTGGGCAGCGGCAATAGCAAGTGAACAAAGAAACAGCAGCGCGCACAGGCTTAATTTACCCATTTTGTGTGTAGTGCTTTGGTCAATTGCCAGTTGCGTTGGAATATATAGGGCCGGAGAAAGACGGTGTCTCGGTTTATTAAAATGAGTAAAATACATAGCAATATCCGAAATTGAAAAAAGCATTACATGATATGTCTCGCCTTGACACGACCTCACGCCTTTATTATCTTAATTTCTAGATTTGTTGGACTTTCGAGAATTCTAGATGGATACGTAATATGAGAGAGATAGATTTGTTGTACCAATTAATTTGGCAGATCATACACATAGTTGTCATGTGCAGGAGTGACATTTCTGGGACGAGTATATGATGTGTCTTTAACAAGTGTGGTTGATGATTTTATTATAAAATTCAACTGAATGTGTTGTATTATTTCTTAATCCGAATAATTTATTATTTAAAATAAAATTTTAAAATGTGTAGTAATATTCTTTTTTATTACTATACGATTATTCGATACAATTTATAAGGATGGCAAAATTCAATTTCAAAAAGCAACAGGTTATGTTGAAAATATATTTTACAGAAGTCAAACATAAACATATTGCTTGGATTTTGTTATAAAATAGGTAATTATTAATTTATACAGTAAGTGGATCTTATAGGAAAATAAGAATTTTTTTTTTTTATAAAATCGTTATCTTATAAATTTATTGAATTATTAATTTACCACTGTTGATCGAAGTTGAGATGAGTAAAACTATTATTTAATTAAAATTATCAACATATTTATCGGGTATTATTAACCATAATGACACATGACAAATTGATATATTTATAATCAGAAAATTATTGGGACAAGAGCCCAAATTTTTATCCTCCTAAATATTTAAGGATGTTTACTTCACTCTCATTTTAAGAAAAAAAAAAACTGATTTCACACAATTATCATCATAATTGGAAAAGAAATTTTAGCATTGTGGGGGCTTGAACCACTACCCTCACACTTTGTGAGGGCAGTGACTCTAAAAGCCGAGTGGTTATACATGACAAATATGATTGAACACTTATTAGATAAAGAGAATCAATTTCTTTTGGGAAAAAGTACATCTACACTCCTAAAGTTTGGGAAAAAAAAAAGTCAAAAAGATCACTAAGTTTTCAAAAATGAATGTTTTGACTGTAATACCCTTTTGTATCTATTATCTTAAAAAAATCCCAATATTTTATAATAAATAAAAACATAATATTAAAATAAATGTATTAAAATTTAAATTATTCTGAATATTATGTAAAATAATAATTTTAACATTATTAGTATACGAGATTTTTTTATCTGAAAATGTGTTTAACATAAATATTTATTTAAAATCTCTACAATAAATACAAATATTTTATTCAAATAAATATAATCATTTATATATTTAAATTTATTTAAATATAAAAGTATTTTATTATTGTTAATCTACTAGAAAGATTACATTGTTTATATAATATTTTTATTTATCAGAAATTTTAAAATTAATTTTTTAGTTACTATATTCAAAGGGTATTATGATCAAAAGAGGCATTCGTCTCCCTAAAACTTTAAAGTCTGCATGACCGTTTCTCCCAACCTTAGGGGTGCAGACGTCTTTTTCTCTTTATTTTATCTTTTCTTTTTCTTTTTTTGTTCTGGTGGTTACATATATTTTTGTGTGTAATATGAAGTGCAAATATCATTATTATTCGGATTGAATTATGCACTCTCATTAACACATACTTTTAGAGAAAAATCTAACCATTTAATCATGCAACAGTTGAATGTTCTAATGACAAAATTTCTTCTAATTCCTGTAATCGTTGTGGTGCAATATTACATTGTTACAATTAATAAAGAAAATTTAATTGCCAGACTTAAAACTTTGTGGTGCAATATTACATTCTTACATGAAATTCTTCAAATTTTCAATCCGAAGATTGTCATTCCAGCAGTATACTGAGGCTCAACAATCTCACATTGATGTTGGTGTCGTGTTGGGCCGTTGGTACGTCACACCATTCTCATTTTGAGTGGTGCTGTTGGCACCCCTTTACAGTTCTCATGTACCCCCCTTCTTGGGAAAAAGCCCTCATACAATTAAACGTATTTTCTGCTTTGAAATATCTTTACCTTAATAACATAAATACCACTTAATTCAACCATTCTCAATAACACTCCATATTATAGTGTTTATACTCATTTTTGAAGAAAATTTATTTTAAATCATGATCATTGTTATGCATAACAATCAATCCAACGGTCTTTTACTGAAGAAATGTTGAATAAAATAATTTGAGATTCTTTAAACATTCAATTTATTTTCTAAAAGAAAAAGAAAAAGTTCACTTCTCCATGATAATCTGATATAGTGATTTATGTGATAATAAGCAACAGTGTAGGAGAATTTACGCTCAATTAGTAGCCATTAAACAAAAAAAAGGCATAACAAATGTAAAACTTATAGGTTACACATGATTAACTGATTTTTCATTTGGATGACATGGATTTACTTTTCATATATCTAATTATCATTACTTTAATTAGTTTCAACACTATAACTTGAAAATTAAGTTGGTGCTACATCCATTTACAATCTACTTGAGGTTTTTTAATGTAGTCAGAAGATTGATTATTCTCGCAATGTTGTCAAATTTTTGGGTGATTATTTTATAGAAACATAGAATGAATTATTAGAAAATGAGAAGGAAAGATATTTATATGGGTATTATTGGGAACTAGGAGGGTATTTTTAGAAATTTAAATTATTTTATTTGTTTAATGGGGTAATTTTAGAAAAGGGGTTTTGCTAGGGATCAATAATCCAACTCCTCATTTTTTACTAGGTGTTGGGTAAATGGTGGCGATATTTCCCACTTCATTTGGCAAAGATTTTGTGAGTATGTACAAGGGAAGTTCTATATGAACCGCATGTTGCCAATAAGGATTTCTGACCATACCTCTACACCACCTTCAACTTGTTACTTGTATTAAGAGAATTGTTTGTCACTAAGAATTGTCGCCAAATTCTTAATGTCGCATCATTACTTGATGCATGTTATCTTATTGCTCTTTTATATGCACCAATATTCGCACAAATAGATACAATAGCTCTACCTGATCAAAGATTTTGGGTCCAACTTTGATTACTAAAACAACGATTAATAGAGAAATACAACATCGTAATTAAAGGATCTTGTAATTAATTTAATTTCAATGAGATCACAACCCGAACAAAGTCATTATCAACTCATATTCTTTCACATTCTCAATTTAATTAAATTAATCAACACTCTTATTCAATAAACACTTCATCAATTATTACGCTTATTATGTCTGTTTATTTTATTCATATTCATAATTTGATTCAATCTCCACAGTTAACGAACTGGTAGTCCACCATGAGGTGACCTTGAGCATTGCCTCTTCCGTCAGTATCCAGCTGCCGGAAAACACCAGCGTCCAAATCTAAACCTCCATTGCTGCACTGATCAACAATTCTCACAGTTGCTTGAGCTCTTGTGGCTCTGTTAGTCACCTGCATGCATATGCAATTTCAATTAATTAAATTCCTCTTCTGACTACCAAGCTCTTAATTTATCACTAACACTTATCCTACTCATCCTACAAATGTTTATTGTCTACATTTGCATCTTAAAGTAGACAAATAAGTGGATTTGATTGTTTTATTAATTTGTGTTAAGACTTGTCTTAAATATTATTATTGAACTCTTACCTATCAGCTTAAACTTTTGGGTCAAGCAGTTTCCTAATAATTTGTATTTTTAATCTTTTTTCTTATTTTATTTTCAAGTTCATTTGAATGGTAAGACTTACTACGTGTCTAAGTAGATATACAACTACTTCTTCATTTTATTAGTAAATTTTTGTGATTCAGTCACAATTTTCTAAAAAAAGGTAATAAATATAAAATCTTGAAAACATTTTGCTTTTAGAAAATAGAAACGCATGAAATATTGGAAGGGAGAATGAATTTTGCTACCCTCTAATATAAAAATTTCACAGAAAATTCAGCTCAACCGCAAAACAATCAAGGATGAAAATCATAGAAAAATACGAGCAATAAAACCCAAAAACTGTGGATTGGAAATATCTATAATATCTCATACGTTGTGATATATAGTTATCTTACCCTTAAGCACTTGCCACAAGAAGCTTGTCCACGAGGCCCAACGGGGCCACAGAAGGCAGTCCATCCATATTTCCTGCGCCAAGACAAGGGCTTGTTTGCATCCCATGTTGAGCAGTAAGCACTCACAGCATTCAAGTCCCATCCATTTTGTTCAGGATTGTAAAAGTGATAAGTTGCTCTAACGTTAGAAGCACTTTCGCCACCACTGCTGCTGCTGCTGCCAGGCCTACAATTACTTTGACAATTCTGAGAAGGTGAGCAATACTCATCCGTTGAGCCACAATAACCATACTGGCTGCAACATAGGTTGTTGGCACAAGTCCGGCCACCGGCTTGCCGGCCGCATTGCTGGGCAGCGGCAATAGCTATTGAACAAATTAGCAACACCATGCAAAGCCTTAATTTACCCATTTTTAATTCTTTTGTTTGTGAAGTTTTATTGAGCGGTACTACATGAATTTATAGGGAACCAATATTTTAAAATGTAAGAGCATTACATACCATGTCTTATTGACTTCTAGACTTATTCAAACGATCAAATCTTCTAATTGCAGATTTCTTTGACTCTGGGGGATTTCAACTTAGATTTGGTCTTGGAGAACAATGATATACTTTTCTTCCTCAACATGGGCAAGTTTCTGAAGAAGAGAGATAACGAGATGGGAAAAATGGTGATTTTAAATTTTGCTGGTCAAATTGGGCAACTGATTTGTGTCAGCATTATGGTTTTCTTGACGGTGGTCACAATTAATGTGGCTTATCCGTATCAATTCTTATCTCAAGAAGTAATGTGCCTTCTTATTGACTGTTAATTCTGATAAAATTTTAAACATGGATCGCCTTGTATTGATTAGAATATTTTTATTGGGACATGGACATTTAATTTATCGTTTATCTAACAATTTGATCCTGCAATAGTCAAACTGATTTATCCATAATATTTCTTCTTATTCCTCTAATTCTTGGTTCACAATTACATGGAAGAGGGAATATAAAGATTATTGTGTTGTTGATTGTTTAGTTATTCACGGAATTTATGTTTAGATAATATAAAATTTCTCTATAGTGATAGTTTATATAGAAATTGTTGGTTTAAAAATAGTTTTGCAGTGGAAATGTTTGGATCACAATTCTCTTACAGTATTAAAATTATCATAATGTAGAAATGGTACCTTTTCTTTTTTCGTAGAAATAATTTAAGCTCTCAGAACACGATATATTACCACTAATCTTGTTAGATCATGATCTTTTATCAACTATCTTCAAGGTTCTGACTTAAGTTTGATCTGCACTTGATGTGTGGATATCTTTATCACTATTGTAAGCAACTAGCAAGAGAAAACTTTTAAATATTTTGACTTTTATTTGAATGGCAAAACATATGAATGTAATTTCAATATTCTCTCACTAATACCCTTATTAAATAAATCTATTTCCTACTTTTATTATTTTTTATTTATCCCTTTTTTCTATTATATGTATGTATTCAACTATTAATTTTTTATTTAATATGATAATTTTAATTCAAATAATTAAACAATTCTTGATTGGCTTATTTAATTAACAAGAAAAAAATCAATATAATATACTAAAAATAATATTATAAAATCATATATTGATGTAAAAAAATACATGCGTTAGATATATATTTTATTTTTGCTTTGTTAAGTCAAACATTATCAATTTTTTTATTAATAAAATAATTTATTTATAATTTGTCATGTGTTTAACCAACAAATATATGTCAAAATATCATATTTCACATGTTTTCCTTTTAAAAAACAAACAATTAAACACTTATATTCAGATACTGAAAAAAGAAGAACAAACATATTATTCAGATACATACATTTAGACCTATTTAAATTTTAGTCAAATTTACACACATTAAAAAATTTCAGACAAAAAAATCAAACTTTACCTAAGTTTCATTCTAAGGTATAATTTCCTGTTTCATACATACACACACACTGCACCCCCATAATCTCGAAAATTCATCAATCCACCCTAACCATTTTAAATTTGTAATTCTTGAGGATGGATTGATAACTTTTCAAAATTTTGAAGATGAAATAATGATAATCAATTTACTCTGTTGTGCAATCAAATTTTACCCTTTTGATAAAGATACATTATTATTCTGAAGATATGATCTTGAAGCTTCTCAATTACGTATCAGGGCCATTTGGGCATTGCAATTTAATTTTTCGTTTTGGTATGAATTGGCATTTGAGCCTTTTTCTCTTTTTCTTTTTCCCCCTTTTTCTTTTGGCCTTTGAGCCATTAAAAAACAATGATATTTTTCTGTCCCAGAAAATCTTCTAAGATTAAGTTTTCAATGGAAAGAATCTGATTTGAGCCATCTCATTCACAAGAACTTCTGCCCACGGGAGTCACAATCATTTAATGAATTGGATCATGGACAAAGTTTATTTACATATCGATTACACATAACATATTTTCTCATTGGCAGATGATTAATTCTAGCATATGAGCATACCCATTCTTCTACTTGTGTGTTGAGAGAAATTTATTTTAGTTCCCAGCAGCAGCAGGTGGCCAACAATTAAACTGACAATTTTCGGATGGCGAGCAGTAATCATAAGTGGAGCCACAAAAACCAAACTGGCTGCAGCACAGATTGTTGGGACAAGGCCTGTCAAGCCCTTGGCGGCCACATTGTTGAGCCTTCACAGTATTTGCCACCATTGTTTGGCTTACAATTAACACCACATAAATGCAAAGTAACTGGCTAAACCTTCTCGTCATCATCTTGTGAATGTTGTTTATCCTGGATTTATGGGTTTGTTTATTTATATGCAGAAACCGAACCACCCAAGCCTGCTCTACCACTAATTGAATGAGGCAATTTTTTTTTTCCTTTTTAATTAGAGCCCACATTTTAGGAAGGCACAACAAATATGCCTATTAATACGTTTGCTTAATAGTTATTGTTAAAATATTTATTTTAACAGTATTTTAATTGATTCTACCAATTTTGACATTCCTTGTGCATACAATTATATAAAAGTCCTTAGAAAAAAGAACTTTCATATGATTAATTACGTTTTATTATGTTCTTCAGTCTTATACGCAAATTAATACAGCTTTTATAAAGATAACTTCTTTTGGATAGCCACCCTCTGTTCAAATCCTATAGAAATAGAGGGCTAGATGATATTTTCTTTTGCTTACTGTTGAAGTATGTTATAAGGGTCAAAAATATTGTTCTTTGTTTTTGTTTTTGTTTTTGTTTTTGTTTTTTTTTTGCCCTTTTAGTGTATTTAACATCTTTGTTTCAATACTGATCCTTTATTTTCGTTATTTCACTTTGTAAAAAATATGAATTACGAATGGTAAAACTTATTGTATCATTCCTCGTAAGGTAAATAAATTTTTTATTTTATCTATAAATTAAAGTCACTAATCCCGCAAATGTTGAATTGGAATATTATTTAAGTTAATCCCAAATTAAAATGAATTTCTTGCTACAATGCTCAGTGACGAAATTGTTTGTTACAAAATACGATTTTTAACGATTAATGGCATTCGTTTTTTAGAAGCAGAGGTTGATAGCATTTGCATCATTCATATGCTGGAGTCTAGAGATCATACTCTGAATATGCACACACCCTTAATAAACTCGATCAAGAATCTCCTCATGACGGATTGGCATGTTTCCATTAGACATCTGTCGTGAGGCCAATTTTGCAGCTGACTACTTGGTCAAAAATGTAGGGTCTATGCCTCTCGGATTTCATGTTTTTCAGGAACCTCCTGTAGTTCTTGATCCTTGGCTTTGTTATGATATGTATGGGACGATGATTCCCTGCTCTGTTGTGTCCTAGCTTGGCTAAGCCTTTTGGGTACTCTCTAAGGGACGAGGCTCCCGGAGATATATTTTTTTAATAATCACACATTGGTAGCTTACGTACGGTAAGGTGGCTTTGGGCATAGCCACATAAGCACTTAAGTTTACATACAAATTTAAGGTGCATGGCCTATGGGTATAACCAATAAGCACTTATTCTTTTTGGTACTTTTTGAGAGGAAGAAGCTTATTCATTACATATATAAACAGCCTTAATTGATTGTACATGCATGCATGCATGCTTCAGTGGTCACTACAGATCACAAGCTTGTAGTTAACAATGATGTGGCCTACAAGTTTGTGAACCGTAGCGACTGAAGCATGCATGCATGTATACGTATAACTTTTTGATGAGAAGGCCACATCATTGTTAACTACAATTTTGTGAATACGCCTTTTCCATATCATTTTCCATCAATGTCTAGCTTCTTTGAATGCGCCTTCGTCCACGTCTAAGCCTCCATTTTTGCACAGATCAACAATTCTCACCATTGCTTGTGCTTCTGTCTTAACGTTTGTCATCTGCGAATTACATAAGACATATACAATCAACTCGTTGGCAAATAATGTGTGTAATTGTGTACGTATACCCACAGGATAGGCTGTTTGATTAGCCTCTTACCATATGAATGCAAGCAGCCAAAGGCTGAAATACAAAATGATACGTTTAAAAGTAAATTTCACTATTGTGTTTTGCTATAAGAAGACTTTGAGTCTTCCTTAGCATGTAGAATTTGAATCCAATGTTTTGCTGATTTTTTGCAGGGTCATCAATGATAATTATTAGAAGAATATATACATAATGTTATAAGGGCATGTAATGAAATTTTTCCCTCAAGGGACCTGGCCAAACAAGTTTTTAAATCGTTTTCTTTGACTGGCAATCCATATTCAAATATTTTTGGTTAAGAAAAAGTAAACTGAGTTTTGTTCGCCCCTGATTTCGTAAAAGTAAAAAAGGAAAATGTTATCAACGCAGACGTGGTACAAGATCTTAAAAAAGTTAATACGTAAGATACCAACAATTGAACATAAGAGTTGGATAACAAAATTTGTTACCCATAAGCACTTGCCACAAGCAGCTTGACCCCAAGGTCCAGGGCCACAATAAGCAGCCCAGCCGTAACTTGATGCCCCAAGCTACGGGCTTATCCAAGTTGAGCACAAAGCACCCCAAGCCGTCATGTCCCAGAGTTTTGCTATGACGGTACCACTGGTAAGTGGCTCTCACATTGGAAGCACTTTGGGCAGAAGCAGTTGCCACCAGTAAACAGAGGGAAAAAATCACTGAAAGACCAAACTTTGCCATTTTTTTTTTGTTTGGGGGGGAGGTCCAAATACGTACGTATATGACTTGGTTGCACATGAACTTGGTTCCACGGTGCTCGAATTTATAGGGAAAATACCCATTTTTTAATTACCAAAACAACCTCCGAAATTACGATGAGAAATGGTTGGTTCAAATTCAAATATCATGAAATATTTTGGTGTAGATTGCATGAATAGGGAACAGCCGATGTTGTAGGACTTTGACGGGTGCTTGAATACTACAAGAAAATCGCAATTTTCTAAACATAAATGCATATTAGCATATATACTCATAATGTAGTTGGATTCGGTGTTCAATTAAGTGTTGTGCTAACTTTTTTATAATATTGTAATTGGTAGTGATCAAATAAACATAATATGTAGATAATTGTAACTATACATGGTTATATGTGCACGCAGTTGAGAAAATGATAAGCAAAGTTCAAAATTGAATTCAGAATCAATCATAATGTATTTTTCAAGTTTTATCTCATGATATATGCATCTAATTTTGTGAGAGGTATAATGAGCCTTATTGCTCGCATAACATGCATTAATTTAATTCCCCTTTAATCCTTAGGTTTTGAACCAATTACCCAAATTAATACCCATATCTTAAATTATCCAAAATATTTATGTCTTATTTTCCGGGAGTATCAGATCTATTTTTTCATGGTTTAAAATGGTATATTCTTTTATCATAATTAAGTAGATTTTAGTGGAACCATATATTACAAATGATGAAGCTGAGGTCTTGCTCTAGTTGTTTCAAATTTTCTCTTATTTTTACTTTCAATCTTTGGTTCTTTTTCTCCAGAGATAATTGATTGAATGAATAGTAAACTCCACATTAAAGTTTCGTTTTTCCTTTTTTTTTTTAATATCTTCAACAATCAGTGTGCTTGTACAAGTGGATGAATGTTTCAAAACAGCCTCTTACGTTGATAATGTTCATGATATCAACTTACTATGTGCGTGTCATGGAAGCATAGCCCGTTAGTGGTTAAATTCGTGCTGGCCTGCAATAATATTTTTGCTTGCATGTCCTGACCGTTTGTGTCTCTATATCGCAATGAAGGAAACAAGCTGGCCGGCTAGCTAGCTAGAAATCTTGTCTTTTCAGCTCAAAAATATCAAGAGATGAAATATTTTTGCTTATATTTATATAAATCAATAATTAATCTTTAAAAAAAAAGTAGAAAAAATAAGAACCATTTGATTTGTAATGTTTACGAACTTGTTCTTGTTTTTCAAAAAAGTTGCTCGCATGGGTAAAAGAATGGAAAATGATCTCTGCTAATTGTCTTAGGTTTGCTTAGCTTTTATGGATTTTGTGATATACATTTTTAGTCTTGTGTTCTTTTATCAATGATTTTATTTGCATCAACTATCAATCACATCCGTGTACAGGTTAAGGTGAAAGTTAAGTGAGGCCTGTATTACCTTAACATACATGACAAATTAAAGACCTGTGTGTATGTGATGAGGTGTTGAGCGAATAATTTCATATCAATTGAGGACAAATGTGTTGACCATTCACAAGCAATATATATGTTGAGCTAAGTATACAAGCAATATAAATATTAAGTCAAAAACACCAGCTACATTGGGGAGATATTATTATATTGGCTGAGACTAGATGTTGAGCTAAGTATATATATAAACTTGGCACCTTAGATTATAAAAAAAAAGAAAAAAGAAAAAGGGGCAGAATTGAAATTTTCAGAATTTATATATATACATGTTTTACATTTGATCTTGTCAATTTTACAGGTTTTATGCTACAACATACTTAAGTTTATGATTTCTTTGTTATGATCCCCATTAGGTCCGCTTTAATTTGTTTGATGACTAATTTTATGTTATATCATGCTCAAGTGTGTATATATATATATATATATATATAATTCTTTCACCATTCCACCACTTCTTGGGGCAACCAACTGATAATCCCTAAATTGGCTGAAAATGAATCCTAACGCAGGATGGTTGGATTTTGCAATAAAATTAAAGAACCTTAGTCATCAATTACTCATCCTAGGGGATTAAAAATGGTTGGTTCAAATCCAAATAGCGTGATAGATTGGTAGAGGTTTCATGAACATATAGTCCAAATCCATGTTGATTTGTCATTGTTAGGACCTTGACTACGACGAGACAATTTTAATTTTTGTAATTAATTAAATATTTATTTATTTATTTTGGGGATTGAAACATGAAGCAAAAATTTCTTGATTTTGTCTGGGGGGAGGAAGTCACCAAGTGAAATCATCACAAATCCTTCTTAAACGTTCCGATGAATTTTTATACCCTCATTGTCTCTCTTCTTAATTTTTTTAAAATTAAATCACATTTCTTTATTGATTGTGAATGGTTAAAAATTACCTACTATTAGATTCAAATATACTATCTACCAGTCATTTACGAGAATCATTTAAAAAAAAAATCAAATTAAAAGAAAATCTTAATCCAATTACTTCGCTTCCATTCATGAGATTTAATAGTTTAAGAACTAAAAGGTGAGATAAGAAATGGTTGGTTCAATTTGTTCACCTTGTATGTTGATAATGTTCATCAACTTCATATTTAACTTAATATTTCTGACTTCCAACAATTTATAGGTAGAATGAACAAGGGCAGTCTTATTCATGTCCTGTTTTATAAACTGGTTGATAAAAGTTGTTAATATAGCCTTAAACCAAGAAAGAACCAAAAAAAAAAAAAAGGCAAATGAAAATAGCAAAATCAGGCATTCAAAACTAGTATTTTCGAAGGAGTGATTTTTGGTGCAGAAGAATAAAAATTTTGCATCTTTCATAATTTCTATCTTTAATTTGTATACAATTCACATGATGTTGAGTAGTTCTTCCTTTTTTATCAGTAGTTTTTGGAAGGAAATTTTGTGTGCTTATGAAATTGTTGATTAGTTGTCAATAACATATATAATAGTAGAATAACAAATTGGTAACCGGTTTATAAAAAAGAAAAAAATAATCAAGAAGAAAAGTTGACCATACATAATCAATATATATACGTACAAAGACCAAAATTTTTAAACTACGAGTACAGAGCTCGCTTGGGCAGAAAGTTCCAATTTAGAAGCAGAAATTAATTTCCAAACGGAGGAAAATGTACCCAACAATGAATTTATCGCTTCCTTTATTTTAAGCAATATGTGCCAAAAAATGAATATTTTTTAAAATAAAATGGTAATCATAGTATTACGCATTGTGATTGAGAGAAGAAATAACTCTGAAAAATAAAATCTAAAATAAGAAATAAAATTATTTTAGAATTCGATTCCAATTAGATATAGGATAAGGTGCACCTATAATAATGCCAAACATCTAAAACTGGATTTCAAAATTTAATTTTAAAATATGCTCCACGTAATATGTCGTATACTATTTAATAAATAAGACATCATAATTAAAATTTAAGTTGAAATTCAAATGTCAAGATCCCAAAATCTCAAACATTATTATACATGAAGGCGCTGTCTACTTTGAGCCCACGGCACCAGTTAAATAGTATACCGTGATTGTGGGAAATAATGATAGGATATTGACCTTTAGGACGAGATGCGAAGAACCGCCGTATACAAAATTCACCTAAAATCAAAAGTTTAGATTCTAGAAGCAAGAATTTTCTACATTCTGATTGTCGACAACACTCCTTTGGATAAGTCCAAGTCGTTTTCTTTTCTGCCTAATTTGCAATTTATTCTTCTCAAATCAATGAAGAAAAATAATCTTCAACTGTCTCGACTGGCCGATTTTATATATTTAGTAGTAATTAATTCAAAAACGGTTTCCAATTTTATTAGAAATATTAATATATATACCTAATTTTAAACAGAGGACGAGTTTGGTCGAGTAATTTTTTATACAATATTTTTTAATCAACGAAAGGTATTTAAATTCAAGAAAATGTAAAGGGATAAAAAAAAAAAGAAAAGAAACTTTTATTACATAACTGTAGCGCCCATGAGCACTTCTCGATACTTCATCAGAAGTTTATTTAATTTATGAACTAACTATATATAGAGATAATTAATTAATAAATTAACCCTATTACAACATTAAGCTTCGATCGATCATGGAATTATAGATGGTGCTTTAATCATTGCAGTTCACAAACTCGTAGCTGACAGTAAGGAAGCCTTGTTGATTGCCTATTCCAGTAGTGTCCAATTTCTTGAACACTCCTTCATCCAAATCTAAGCCTCCATTGGCACACTGATCAACAATTCTCACAATTTGTTGGTCTCCTGTACCACTGTTTGTAACCTGGAAAAACACGGTATATGTACAGTTACATTGATCTTCAAAGGCTCTAGGAAAAATATCCAAAACCCCCTATTTTTTTTTTTTTATGAACTTAAATTATTTTTTTTTTAAAAATGTTTCAAAATCCATTCAAACATTTTTAGCTAAATGCTAAGCATAAAAAGTCGGTTGGTTAGGGATCAATCATTCATCATTCTTACCCTTAAGCACCTGCCACAAGCAGCTTGTCCAATGGGTCCGCCCGAATGACAGAAAGCAGTCCAGCCGTATTTCTGGCGCCAGGCCAAGGGCTTGTTGGCATCCCATGTCGCGCAGAAAGCACTCGCAGCCGTCAAGTCCCAGCCAATTTGCTCAGGGTGGTAGAGATGATAAGTGGCTCTCACATTAGAAGCACTCTGGGCAGAAGCAGTTGCCACCAGTAGACAAAGTGACAGAATCACACAAAGACCGAACCTCCCCATATTTTTCTCTTAATTATCCGTTGCATAAAATGGCTGAGTGGGTGCTTCAATTTATAGAGAAAAAATGACCAATTATGATTTACCAAAACAACCTCGGCATTTTGAAAAGTCTGGATGAGAAGTTATAAGTGTTCTAGAATTGCGTCCGATTGTCTTGTTTTTTCTGGTATAGTTTCTGCGTGATTTGTACAAATGGATATTATTGTTTTTTGGCAGACCTTGACTGGTACGAGCCACAAGTCGTTGTTGATTTTTCGATGAAATTAATGCCGTGTCTCTCTAACCATTTGCTTGCGGGGGCTGCAAAGGGCATTCAGGGAGGATAATTTTTATTTTTACTTTTTTTTAAAACAATGAGACGCAGTCACAGTATAAAATGTCATATCATAATATTAAACTAACTTCGTTTAAATAATTTTTTTTTTTTTTACCATCAATAAACATGAGACATTTCTTAAATATGAAGTTCTAAACCGCCGCTTAAATTCATCTGGCTCTTGAGCAACCCATATTTTATTTATCACATACGGGTATAGAAGATAGTGGATGAGCTTAAGTAATGTTTTCTAAAAGCCCTAGAGAAAAAAAAAAAAAAAAAACAACACACACACACACACACACGCTTTAAAAAATGTACAAATTGTTGTGAATTGTTTCTCTCTCTCTCTCTCTCTCTCTCTCTCTCTCTCTCTCTCTCTCTCTCTCTCTCTCTCTCTAATTATCATATTGAATTTTGGAAAAATGGGTGTGCTGCTATCAAATTGTATCCTATATAAAAATATTAAATGTTCTTCCCTCCTTCCCCCCCCCCCCCCTTTATGGGTTTATATAATGCAGTAATCTATTTTACCAATAAACGTGATTTTTGTGTCTATTAAAAAATTATCATTATCCCAAAGCTCAGTGCCTCAGTTCATGGCTCAAATCAATTAACAAGGTCCATCACTTAAAAGATATTTTTGAGATATTGAAAATATTATTAGGTTGATGTAAGTTATGTTATAATGTAATTTGACAACACATTTGCCAATTGATTTTTGTCCTCGTTGATTTCATGCTCCTATATTTAAATTGGGAACTTGGGTTCGAGTCTAAACTCTCGTTTTCCTTCTAATTATATATCTATAATTGGATGGGAGTTGATTTCTATCCACTAATTTGTGAGTAAAGAATTGGTGCCTGCCAAAAGAATCAAACTAAATTGATGATTTAATTTAGTTCATTATTTCTCTAAAATTATGAAACTCAAATTTAGAGCTGGAAAAAAATTTAGTGCCCACCAGAAAATCGAATTGAACCGATGATTCGATTTAGTTTGGTTCTAAAAGTTAATAAAAACCGGTTGGTTTATTAAAAAAATTTGAAAACTGAAAAAATCACAAAATACCCAAAAAATATAGAAAAAATAAAAAAAATTGAACCGAACCAGCAAGCAACCCAATTTGGTTCGGTTTGTGTAGTAACCAAAAAGCGGTACTTGTAGAATGACATCAAAATAAGATGGTAATATTTCAACCCACAAATTTTATAAGTATACCTCACTTTTAAAAAATAATTATAAAAAATTCACATTATTTTAAAAAATTAGAAATAAAGAAGAACTCTGAAGAATTAGTCAATTAAATCTATCTTAATTTATTTTTTTGTGATATCTCAATTTATTTTATTGTGACTCTGATTTCTTTCTTTTATTATATTTGATTATTAGGGTTGTTTTATCCTAAATTTAAATGACCATTTTATCCTCAAAAGTTAAAATTACAAAAAATTTACTTTAACTTCAGCGCTTTTTTTAATTTTATACATAATTCATTGTTTCTAAATGATCAATTCTACTTTATTAGTATGATTGTTAACCTTTAATTAAACTAATAATATCTTTCTGAGACAATAATCATGTAAATTATTATTCTGTTAAATTTATGTCAATTACATGTAAATATATTAAAAATTATTAGACTCCATTTAAAAATTATTAGATTTCATTTAAAAAGTTAGATTATAAGTCACAAAATTAAGTTATTAGATACAATAATTATTTAAAGCAAAATAATTAAATAGAATTTATATTAAACAACTTTTATAGTAAAAAAAATAAGTAAGAAAAAATATAAGGATGGTTTAATTGATAAATCATTCAAATATTTTTATTAATATGTATTTATTAGAAATAATGTCAATGATTGTAAATACTTTTTAGAAGGGGTAGGTTTGTACAAATAAGGGTGGAAATATTCTCACCTTCAAAATAATATGAATACTTTATGAGGGTGGGGATATTTCCACCCCCATTATTTGTGTAAACACACCCCACTTGCAAAAAGTTTTTACAATAAATTAACATTTTTTTTTAATTAGTACAAACCAACAAAACAATTTATATAATTAATCAATTAAATCATTCTTATATTTCTTTTCTTACTTTTTTTTTTACTATTAAAATTTTTTTATTATAAGTTCTATTTAATTATTTTACTTTATGACATAAAATGAGCCAATTGCCTAAAGAAATATGTATTCTTATATCTAATACTTCAGGTATGTAATTTTGTAACTTATAATCTAACTTTTAAAAGAAGTCTAATAATTTTTAATATTTTATATGTAAATGACATAAATTTGACCGTTTAATAATTTAATAAGCAGTTTCTCATAAAGAAATTATGTTAGTTTAATTAAAGATTAATAATCATACTAATAAAGTATAATTGATTATTGGACGAAATTATGGTACAACGGTTGCAATATACCATTGGTTTTATCTATTTTAATTAATTACACCCCACTATCTATATTTTATAAAAAAAATTGAATAACCACTAGAAGTTACAAAATTTTATATATAAGTCCTTTTTTTGGGATAAAAAGGATTTTGAAAAAAAATTTAACTGTTATTATTATTAATATTTATTAATGTCATTATTATTATATTAATGTTATTGTTATTATTATTAAAATTTATTGTTTTAATTATTGTCATGTATTATTATTACTACCATAAAGGTCATCATTAATAATAATAATAATAATAATAATAATAATAATATTATTATTATTATTATTATTATCATTAAAATTTATTATTTTAATTTATTTTAATTATTATGTATTATTATTACTGTCATTAACTATTATTATTATGAAATTAATTAATTTTATTATTTTAATTGTTACAATTACTTTAATTAAGTCATTATTATATTTATTAATTTTATTACTATTATTAAAATATATTAACTTTATTATTTTAATTATTATTAATTATTGTTATTATTATTTTATTAATAGTAATATTATTAAAATTTATTAATTTATTATTTGAATTATTGTCATGTATTATTATTACTACCATAAATGTCATCATTATTAATATTATTAATATTATCATTAAAAAAATTTAATTTATTATTTTAATTATTATGTATTATTATTATTGTCATTAATTATTATTATTATGAAATTAATTAATTTTATAATTCTAATTGTTACAATTACTTTAACAAAGTCATTATTATTTATTAATTTTATTACTATTATTAAAATATATTAACTTTATTATTTTAATTATTATTAATTATTGCTATTATTATTTTATTAATAGTAATATTATTAAAATTTATTTATTTTATTATTTTCATTATTATATTATTATTAATGTTGTCATCATCATCATTATTAAACTTTATAGATTTTTTTGTTTTAAATAATACTATTGTCATTATTATTATTATTTTGCCTCAAGTAAATATTTAAAAACTTTTACCTTTTATGATTTTATAATAAACAGTAAAGATTTAAGTGTTAATAACTAATTGAACACATCTCGACCATTTAACACTTTAGTCATTAGATCTATTGGCTAAATTAGAAAAGAACAAAGTTTGGGGGCGGACCCTTGACTATTTAAAAATAATGAATTTTATTTAAAATTAAAAAATTGTTCAAGTTAAATTAATTTTTTAGTACTTTTACCTTTTAAGGGTAAAAAAATTAATTTAAATTTAGATTAAAGTATTATTAGTCCAAATCGATGTCACCACCCGTTTTTTGAAAAGTTAAGTAGATTTAATTGATTAATTCTCTTAAATTCTCCTTTATTTGAAATTTATAAAAATAATATGAGCTTTTTGTAATTATTTTTTGAATGTGGAGTGGATTTGCAGACTTTGTGCCCGTTTTCTGAAAAGTTTTGTCATTGTCTATTTTCAATGAGACACTTTAACAGTGGGTGTTTTACACTATTTGCTAATATATATGGTTAATTCCCATTTAGATTCACAGATTTCACTGTTTCAGTGTTTCTTCTATGTAATTTGCCTTCTGGCAGTGGCAGCGCTGCGCAGAGCCGCAGACGATGATTTTGGAGGCAATTTAAACTTAAAATAAAATAAAAAATCACAACTCAACATTACACTCAGAGAATTAACTGAAACACACTCGCTGCCGGGGCGCCGATCGATGAGCGCCAATCAGCCGCCAAAGCCGAAGGCCATGAGCAGACTACGGCGCCGTTTTAGCACATTCGAGCCATCCTCATTTTTCATGAAGAATTGAAAACAAATTTGGTGCGTTACGGCGAAGTTTTTGTTGGAGAAGAAATGGCAGTCGATGCAAATTTCGCATCGTCGTTGTTAGAGAAAGTGAAAGTCGAAGATCCGTGGCTTCCTCCCAGAACTTGGGAATCAATTCCTTCTCAAAGTGGGCCCCATCTCTCCTCCTCCAATGACCACCGCCATCTCCATTGCGCCACGTCATCACTCTCCGTAAGTACTAGTTTACGAGCATTTACATGACCTGCATTTTTTTTTCTATTGCATTAATCTAAAAACTATCAGAATTTTAATTAAAGAATGGAAATTTTTGGACTTAATTTTCCAGGAGGCGAGTTTGGTGAGACTAGCATTGAATGCTTTACAAGGTTTAGAATCATCTCTTATTAGTATAGAGAAGCTTGCTGTTGCATTTTGTTGTGATCCAGCTGATAGGACCTTTCATCGAATTCCGAATCTATGGAATCGGTCTTCAAGCACTCATGCTCTTGGGAAAATTCTCAAATCTATTGGCTGCTCGGGTATCTTGGTTTTTCTCCTGCGTAAATTTGTAGACCATTTTAGAAATTTGGATGCGTGTTTAACAAGACAGAGTCTTGAAGATAAAGAGCAGCCTCCGTGCAGCCTCGTCAATCAGGCATTTGCTGTTGCGGTGAATAAGGTTTTAGAAGGGTACGTGTGTGCACTAGATACGTTGTATGCGTCAGTGGGTTTGAGACGCTCATCAAAGGGTTTTGATGTGGTTTCTGAAGAAGGATGCCTTACGAGTGGAGTGCAATCGAAAATCACGCTCTTGGAGGTGTACTTGCATACCAGAGAATTGAGGACTCAAATTGAAGTTCTTGGAAATATATGCAACTTACATGATATAGCTGTTTGCTTCTCTGAATCTTCTACTGAAAATGCAACTGCTAAATCGATCTCAGAGTTTAAGAGCTTTTGGAGAGGTGGGGATCTGCTTACTTATTTGTACACACAGTTACAGGTCAGCTTAATTTAAAATTTGTTCCCTGCATTGCTTCCTTTCTTATTTATTTACCTATTCTACATTCTTCTTAAAATTTCCTTTCAAATGGTAATACAATACCATATGCTGACTACAATTAGTCCAGTGAAATTGATTCTTTGAAATGTGCTGTAGTCCTGGTGAAGACAACAGTTGTTGTGAGAATTAGTATATTCTCGCCTTAATTATGATCTCCAGGATTGTTACAAAACATGCTTTCTTGATTCAACAAATTCAAGTTGTGCATAGACAGAGTTCTTAATTGCTTGTTGAATTCCCAATTAATAATTTTATGTATAATTCATTTTATGAGATATTTTTTGGTCTCACTGATAAATGTATCAATAATTTGTCCCCCTGTAGGTTGCTGATTCTGCTCACCGCCCTTTACTCAAGTTTCTTTTTCTTCGGTCATGCGAACCGTATTGTGGATTTATAAGATCATGGATATTCAAAGCTGAGATCAATGATCCTTATAGGGAGTTTGTAGTAGAATATGTCGGCAATTCACCGGTTGATCAACATGGCAAAACTGGAACCTCTATTGACTTCCCAGGGACAAACATTAGGGTAATTTGTTTTGCAGTAAATTTAAACCAGTTGTTGAGATTGACCTCAACATATTTCCCCTACTAGTGTTCTCTTCAGTGTTGATGCTCATAATTTGTAACTGTTCAATCCAGGAGCGAGATGGAGTTTCCATTCCTTGTTTCTTGAAGCACTTTCTGATTCCACTTATAAGGGCTGGTCAGCAGCTTCAAGTAATTATGAAATTGCTTGAATTGTGTGATTGTGTTTTTCCTGGGGATCATACTTATATGGATTTTCTTCCCTGTTGGAGTGGTTTTTCTAGCAATCATACTCTTTACACATCTCCTATGACTTTTGGAAAAGAAAATATAAAAACAATGGTTATTGCAAGAAAAAGTTACTACGAAAAGATGCAGGAAAAGCTCGAAGGCCTTTTGAGTAAATTAGAAATCAGTTATCAACAGGTACCATATTTTTGTATTTCCATTTTTTTACTACTTTCTTTATCTTTGTTTCCATTGTAGTTGATTGTGGTAAACCATGTAATAGCTTTGTCCTATTCTATATCTTTCTCTAGCCTTATAATGTTTGCAACATGTGTGACTGATTGACTACTATCCCGTTACACCTCCTAAGCTCAGGCCCACCTCTTGCCCCTAGCTGCATACCTGCTTGTGCTTAGATCTATCAGCGGATTTTTTTGTCTTGTCAAGGTGATATGGCAATTGGTGGGTACTTTTATTTCTCTGATGTGGCTGGTGGTTGAGGATACGCGTCCCTCCTCCCACTGTCTTCTTTATGTAGTGGTGACAAGCGGAGTGCATATAACTCTTTAACTGTAACTACTAGCAGCACTCTTTATAGGGTTCCTAACTTTTCTTGCTAATTAGAAGGAGTAAGCCAAAATATATTGCCATCAAGTTTCCGGCTTCTCGGATCTTGTGTTCCATTCTAACCGTTAAAATTGTGATGCATTTTTAAGTTGTATTTGTGATCATATTTCAACCCCTAAAATGTAACGTTCAATTGATTTTTCTTTTTGGTTTTATATGTTAAATACCGAACCAAAAAATTAATGCAAAAAAAAAAAAAACCAAAAGTATAGTTCTTTTTCAAGAATGTCATGGCAGTCTACTACAGCATGTGAACACTATTACACTTCTAGCACTTTCAAGAAGCAAAGTGGAGGCTAAATTCAAAAATTCTATACAGAAGACTCATTCTATATAGTTGGCACACTTCACCCATTTTCCCCCAACAACATTTTGGATCCCTTCCCTCATTCAGTGACCTAAAAGATTTGATTTGTTTGCTATTAACATATATCTTGAAGAAAACTTGTGGATAGTGATTTAAGAAAGGCTTCCAAGAGAAGTTTACCTGCAAAGATGGTCAATGAATTGGCATGATATAGTGAGGCATGTAGTTGCTTTAATGTTGTCAGTTGGAATAAGGTATATTGGGCATTTTTGTGATCAACGTGATGGCATACTGGTTCTGAACCAGTATCTTGAAAATAGGTAATTAACATTGTAAAGAGTGGAAAGTCTGATAGTAGGCATAAGAGTCATAAATTTATGCTAGGTCTGAATTGTTGATGGTCATGACCACATGCATTGAGGAATATGTAAAAAATGGAGTGGAATTGATGATTTCTCATCAATATCAGATTATTTAGGATACACAATCGTGGAATTGTACTCGTCTTGAGAATTTTAGTCTTTGTAACTTTTATCATTTGTAATGAGGATACAGGGGGCAATTCTGTGTAGTAATGTCATTAGGTAATTGCATTGCCAGTGTGCATGAAAGATGCTAATTCTTCCATTCTGCAGCTTCCTTATTTCCAAATTATCTTGTTTTATTTGACATGAAGATTTCTCCTTTCAGGTTGTATCACACAATGAGGCACCTGCCTTCCTTGGGAATGGAGAGAGCTTAGAAACATCTTTTTCATTTGATTTGAATGACATGATGACTGTTCCTTCTATGGTTGATCAAAGGGGCTCAAATGTGTAAAATCTCTCTCTCTCTCTGTGAGAGCTGCACGGTGTTTATACTTGTGTGTTTCTGTATTTGCATTCTTGTGTATGTGTGACAGCATGTGTAGTCACAACATGCTCCTACATCCTCTACGCTGTGTAAATTTTATTCTATACAAGTGTTCATATTACATTCATCTGTATCTGCATCAGAAGTTTCTCACAGAAATATGAGGGATTAGTTGTGTTGGCCGATGTTTGATACGTAATGTCCTTCATGTTTTTGATATTTCCGTTTCTGTTGCTTTCCTTTCAAGTACCTTGCCGCTCATCTAGTGACGAGGTTTATCTGCTTTCAGGGCAAATGGTAGTAAGGATTTTGATAACTCAAGTATGAAAGATGAATTCTGTTATGATAGAGATACATCTGAGTCATCTGAGTGCTCATCTTCAATTGATTCTGAAGAGCAAAATGAAGCTGAACAGTTGATTCAACCTCGTAATAATTTATTTGAAATTGAGCAGAAATACTTTTCTGCTTTAAGCTTCTCCATGACTGCTCCTAATGGTAGTCCATTGCAGAAGTCTCTGCACAATGAAAAATCTGGGCATAAGAAAAGAGATTCTCATGAATTTTTTGAAAGAGATGGTACTCTTAGCCACTTTGTGCACACTCAGCATAAAAGGGCAATTTTGAGTGGCACATCTGTGCTGCCAGAGTCAGGGGAGTCACACTTGTCATGCAGAAATGGTCATTATACTGATGGCCTAGCTGATAAATGTTGGCCGCTTGGTCGCCTTTTGAAAAATCCTTTTTGTGTGGATGGAGGGTGCAGAAATGATCCTGAGCTGCATCCATCTGTCTCTGGCCAAAAGCATTCTGAAGAAAATATACGAGTTTCTAAGGAAGGTATTTCATTTTACAGTGAGAAATTTGGCAGTAACAATGCTTTAATAGAGGGAACCTTAGGTGAAAATCAACTTGAGAACGGCTATGCTGTTTCTGATGTTTCTGCTATGCTGAAATGGAAGCTTAACTACAGTGGCAATATATTCAGTATCAATCCAATGTTGACCAGAAATGCCTTATTCTATACAATGGGCAACCCTGAGGGAAGGCTTGCTGCAGACCTTGGAAAATCATTACCTTGTTTTGACTTTTCTTCTATAGAAGATCCCCGTAAGGTATTTCTGGAGAAGGTTGCTATTGATTTTGCACAGGCTGTGTCTGAAGATTCAAGTTTGTCTGCAATTAGTGGTGAGAGGAATCCCTATAGTGAACCACTAGGTGAAATCCTGATTGATAATCCCAAAGTGTCATCTGTTGAACCACATTTGGAATTGAAAGACCACATTAAAAATATAGTTGGAACAGATATTTCTGGTACAAGTAGCTGGGAGAGTTTGCTTTCCACTTCAAATAACATTGAAAACAATACTGTGGAAGACTACAGGCAGGAATTCTCGGTCATCTTTGAGATACCTCTTGATTTTATTATCGACAAATGCTTGCTGCAAGAAATCTTGCTTCAGTATCCTTTCTGTGTTTATTCGAACTGTTCCCTTTTGCACTTGTTGATAGTTCCTGAAATTAGATTACCAACAAGTTAATAGTCTGAACAGAATCATGCCTCTGACATATCACATTTACCTTCCAATTTGTGTTATAGTCTGGTCATAAAACTCACGATGATAGATGCATGCCCCTGAAAATTTATTTGTCTACATGGCTTGTAAACTTTAGAATCTGTTAGAACATGTGCTGTTGAGGTGTGTATATACTTAATTTGTGATTCAATTAGGGCGTTGCTATTGGAAGCTTTTTCTAATTGTATCAATTGTGGTTGAGGTGCATGTGGTAGCTTCTCAAGATGGTACCATTGAAATACAATTATTTTATGCTGGTTATACTTCTTAACAAACTAATACAATTATTTTATGCTAGTTATACTTAACAAAATGATAGATATAAGTATGTTAGCAAGTTGATGATAAAGTTGCTAGGAGAGGGGTTTGATTTGCACGGACATTTATTGGCATTGCGGCGGTACCATTTCATGGAACTTGCAGACTGGGCAGACCTGTTTATCATGTCCCTTTGGCATCATGTATTTCTTTCTAATCAACTCTTTGCATTATGATCTTTTATTAATTGATTCATATGGTTACAGTTTCTTCTGATTCATTTGGTTTTCTGCGTTTTAAGCTGCAGAAGTGGTGTTTTACAGAAGCTGATCATAAAGTATCAGAAATTCAAGGGATACTCGAATTGTCAGTTCAGAGGTCTTCATGTGAACGAGACCATAATAAGAACAGGTTATTTGTTTATATTAAAGAAGATGGAACCTCACCTCTTTCAACATCTTCTACAGGTAATTTCTTTAATTGTTATTCCAAGCTTTGTGTATTCCTTTTCATCGAGTTTGATTATATTTTGTTTGAGCATGGCATCCTTGGCTCATTTTCATGTTTTCCTAGTTTTAAATGTCTCTCTTATTCATATTGGCAGGAGTCCATTCCTTCAACTTTTTAGGTTTGGGTTACCGGGTTGATTGGCCAGTCAGTATTGTTTTGACCTCAAATGCGATGGAAATATATGCTGATATATTTAGTTTTCTCATACAAGTTAAGCTCGCTGTTTTCTCGTTGAATGATGTATGGCGCTCATTGAAGGTATAATCCCTAGGCACTCTCTTACTTTTTCCATATATTGAGGTTGCTGATCATGTGTCATCTACTTTTTTATATCATGTAATTCTCTAAAACATGATAAAGCAAGAAATCAAGCAATTTTTGTCTGAAGCACCAATCTTTGCAGGTTCTTACCCGACTGCACATCATATCTAGTAGTTACTGTTTTCATCAAGCTTTTCATAACTGGTTGCCTAAGTGTTTAATGTTTGCATAACTCATGATTTATTTAGTTTGTTGTTCTTTTCTTGGTGAAGGATTTTTTTAGATCCTTAATGGTCTGACTAAGAATTCAATTCCATTTTGAATTTCCCTTGTTTCTCTATTGGTTGATGGATGAGCTCTTAAAATATCAACTAGAAACTTAATGTCCTGTACCTAAGCAACAAGGTGACTTTGGACCATTCTAAGACTCTAATCTTCTTTACAGGATTTAATGCACTTAATCAATCAAAGCCGACACTCCACACAACATGAAAGGGAAGTTAGCCATTTTAATTTATTGATAAAGTTGAGGTAAATTGAGCAATTTTTCCTCTTCTCTACATCTTTCGCACTAATTTCCATTGTTGTTGTATCTGGTCCTATCTTACAAGGATGACTTTTCTCAGTCTTATTTGCTCTGCCTTCTGCATTCAGGGAGCCTTGAAAAGGTGCTGAGGGTTGCTCATCTTTTGGAGAGCGGCCTGCCAACATGGGTTTACTGGGGTGTTTGAAGTGTGACCAAGCACTGGTGTTCGTCACTTTACACATTCCTAGAAACTCATGTGGGTATGTTGCTCTCCCTACAGAGTGTGACCTTGCCCAGTAGATCCCTTTATATAAATATAGGATTAGGATCAATGGCACTGCAATTGGAACACAAATTACAGCACATTTTGTGGCCATTAAATCAAAATAATAACAGAGGATAAATCATTTTCCTTTTTATCTTTTATTGTACTTGAGTTCTTAATTTGAGATAAGCATATTAAGCTTTCTATTCTCGATGATTTGATTACCTTTGGCATTCATGAGCTGTAGTGTAAGGAGTAGAGAGCTGAGGTCTATTGTCTTTGTTGTCACAAGTTGTGTTTTCTTTCTAGATTAATTATAGGTCTATATATAGAGTGGACTTCTAATTTATCATATGAGTTTCAGTTTCAGTTTCTCTAGTCCGTGTTAATCTCAATATTAACATTTCCATTTCTAATAATGTAAATCCAATGATTTCAAACTTTTTGCCTGTCTGCCAGACACCAGGTCAATCATTTTGTATCAACACTACAGCAATATGTGCACTCGCAGCTATCTGATGTTTCATGGTGTAAATTTCTTCATTCTCTAAAGGATAAGGTTTGAATCACCTTGATTATTGTCTGTATATATTTTTTTCTTTAATGCGCGCAATTGTATTTAAAATTTGAAAAATACTGCCTTTATTTTCTTTTGAATTTTTCCCTTTCACCTTTTTGCCAATAGTTGATGTCAATGCTTTGGTAGTTGGCTGAGTTGTCATATCATAGCATGGTTGAGTTCAATAGTATGCTTGATTATTGAATGAATGAACTGCTTTGCCTTTTGTCTGTAGTGAGCTTTTCCACTGTTGAGGCTTTAGTTTTGTTCATGTTGACTGAGATGAATGTCTGTGAAAGGATTAAGTTTGATGGATTTTGTACGGTATTTTATTTCTTCTTCTTGCGTAATCAGTTGCTATTCATTTTTTACCTTCTCTCTTTTAGTCTTTGAAAAGTTGAAAACAAATCTTGAACTTGTCTGTGGCTGCTGTAGGTCAAAGATATGATGGATCTTGAGTCGGTGCACATGGCGTATCTTTCTGATGCATTAGACATGTAAGTTTATTTATTTATTTTTTATTTGAGTTTTAGCTTCTTCTCCTCTTATATATACATAAGTTGCAAAATACAATTGTGCTGAGAAAAAGAGTTCCTGTTTAGGATAATGCACCACCTTGGACCCAAGCTTTTTTTCAAGTTGCCTGTTGAAAATTTTTCTGGAAATGCTTATTCATTTTCTAATTGTTCTTCCAGTTAAATTTCCTCTTGTATGCTTGATAGTTAAGTGAGATTGAATGACCTCAATTTACACCGCTTGTCTTAAAGCGATCAAATATCAAAACCATTCATAAGGTGATCCTAAGTTTAAAACTGGGGATTCAAGGTCAGAGGTACTTTCAAGGCTTTAACTTCTTAGTTGCTGTTGTTAAATGCTGCTATAGAAGGAAGTTATTGTTTGGCAGAAACTTTGGTTATAGGCATAGATGATGTGTTCTCCATCTTCAGTTGGTTAGGTGAAAGTTTATGTAGTCAGTCTTGCTTTTGGGACTGGTAATGGTCCAGGTCTCTAATAGTTATCTACAAATGGTCATACCACTATGATTGGAGTTTACTAATTTACAAATTCTTGTGTGATGCCTACTTTGAAACAGCTTGTGCTGTGTAAGAGCACTGCCTTTTTCAAAATTAAATTAGAGGGCTGGAACCTTTTGATAAGAGCATGATGCCTGTTGGAAACTTCACATAAACTAGTTTGCTGTTCTCAGTGTTTTATATCAGTGTCTATAATTTTTTGGAAATCCACATCATGTGTGTATTTTAGGTTAATAGACATAAGACATTCCTAGTTATTGTTTTTCTCTTGTTTATCATGTTTCAGTTTCTTGGCCTGTTCAATAGTCAAATTCTATTTTCTTTTCTTTAGATGGGCCAATTTTGGCCTTATTCGATTGTGTCGTCTTGATTCTTAACAGCGAATATAAAATCTATACAGATGCTTTCTCTCTGATGAAACACGAGTTGTTGCAAGCATCATAGAAGGCATTTTACAGTGTGCACTAGACTTTCAGTCTTGTCTTACCAGAGGAATATGGGATGCTGAGCTGGATCAAGGCAATTTTCTGGGAAAACTTTCTAGGATCAACGTATCACAGGTGATTGTTGTTTCCACTAATCCATGTTGTCTAAAAACAATTTCATTTTTAACTCTGTTTAGTAGGCATTCACACAAGAGATGACTTAAATCATGGTTATGAACGTGAGGATTGTGCTGTGTTACAATTTCAGATCTCAGTCATAACACACTCCAAAATGTCAAAATTGGAGGCATGCCATTTATGGAAATTTGTTTTCTATGTGAGATGCATATAATTTAAGTGTTAGATTGCCATATTGTACATAAAAACTGAATTAGAGTTGTCAGAGATAGAACCATCCATAACTATAAAAAGGTTTCTCCATGTTAGCGTATTAAATTGTTCTCCCCACCTTTCTGCAGGTGCTTGCCATAAAGCAAAAGTTTGACAAAAACCTAAAAGAATTGCATCTCTGTTATCTGAAATCACCCAAACACGGAGAGTTTGGACTTTCCCGTTTCTGGAGATATCTCAACTACAATGAGTTTTTCTCAGATATCAACAACGGAATGGCCCGTTATCCCTTCGGAGTATGAGACTGTGGTTCATACTAATTACAACCAAGTGTTGATTGTAATGGAACTGATAAAGATTTGTTCAAACAAGTTCAACCTTGGAGGAAAAATATTAAAATCTTCCTTGTGGGTGGCAGTTTCATCTTCTTTTGGTGTTTTAGGATGCGATTCTAACTAGCAGCCAAACAAACTAACTTATTGGAGATTGTAAATTGATGCTGTATTTTTCTGTATGATTGTTGAAAAAAAAAATTGAATGAATGATCTGTATGGCAGTGTTGGAAAGTAATGTTACAACTTTGTGTTTTTTCTCTGTTGTGTTGGTGTAAAGGTATTCATTGTTTCTCTTTGCTTGTTCTTTGGAATTAAAGATGAGTTTATGCAAGAGTTTGTAGTTCTATCTTTACTCTTTCTAAATTTGAGTTTGATGTCACAGTAATCTAAAACAATTTAACTAGAAGCATATTCAGATATGATTTATCCTATTTGTTGTGACATTTATCTATAGAATGATATAATGGTATATGTATTTTTTTTTTTGGGGAAATTATTTATGCACTGTTGTTTTGTCATATGTATATAGAAGCACCACTAAAATTTTAATATATTTTTTGCACCACCTTTGTTTTTAATCTTATACCAATCAACTATTTTGACACTAAAAAAAATTATTTTACTCTTAAATAAATTTAAAAAAAATTATAATTATAAGAGTACCCTTAAATTCAATAAAACAAATAAATTACAAAATCTAAGATGATAATTCTTAAATGAATTATAATTATAAAAAATTAACATCTTGTAATTATGATTTCATTTAATTTTTGTAATTTAATGATATAACCACAAATTCTTGTATAAACTTATTTTGTACAAACTGATGTGGCATGATAAAATTGATTGAATTAAATATCTTTTGGTCAACATAATTTATTTATATTATTTTATATTTTCATTCAACTAATGAATTAATGCCACATTATCTTGTACAAGATAAGTTTGTACAAGAGTTTGTGGCTGTATCATCACTCAAATTAAATATAGGGAAGTTTACAAAAATTAATATGAAGAGAAAAGCTTCCTATAATTATTGTAATCTTCTATATAATTAATAGTAAGAAACTTCCGTATACAAATTATTGAAATTATAATTACAAAAAATTAACATGATAATTTTTAAAATGAAATTATAATTATAAAAAATTAACATATTGGATTTGAGATTTATTTATCTTATTAAATTAAGGGATATTTTTATAATTATAATTTTTTATCTTTCAAAATTTTATATAATAAAATAGTCTTTTAATTTATTTAATAATAAAATAGTCATATTTTAATATCAAAGTGGTTGACTGATATTAAATTTAAAATAAAGGTGGTACAAATAATATATAAAAATTTTATGATAATTAAACATACATATGATATGATGCAGATATAATTTTTCTTTTCTTTTTCATCATCTATTACCTTTGTTAAATTGTTAAATGTAAATGGTTGTATCATTCAAAATGATATGATGGGTATTAAGCATCCTAATACACTATTCATGGTTTCTATTTGTTAGATTGAGACCTAAAAGAGTGAACTTACATTGATGGCTGGTGGAGTGGCCGATTGGTACCAACCTTGGCCGGTGGAGTGGCTTAAACTAAAAGAAATGGCGGGGTCGGGTTCGCGGGTTCGGGTCAACCCGGTTCTTTTTGCCACAAGGTCGGAACGGAAATGACCGGCGACGCACGAGCGTCCGATCGGTACCAATCGTAGTCGGAGAAGTGGCCGGAAATGGAAACGGAAAGCGGGTCGGGTTCGCGGGTTTTGTGATAAAGACAGGGGGTATTTTGATAGATGTGTAATATAAAATAAATATTTGTAAATAATAGATACTATAAGGGTGCTAACTAAAATATTCATATAGATTCAGTAAAAATTAATTTAGTATTTATAAAAAAATGTAAATAAAACGAAGTTAAAGCGGGCTGACTGATATTTTCAGAGGGTGTGGCACGGTACCACGCGTGGTACCGTAGCCGGACCCGTATGTATAAGGTCTATCATATTATTCAAAATCAGTGTCTGTCCAGCTTCAGCCTTCAAGCTAGTTGAAGTTAATCATTTGAGAAATTTCTGCACAAATGGTGCTTTTGAAAATGCCCAAATGACTAGTATACTGCACGGCATATGGTGCTTCAGAAAGTGATTATCGAAAATGCAAACAAAGACTCTAAAACAATTTTATTATTCTATTAAAAGTGAAAACGATCAATACGATGTACTAGTTGATAAGAACTTGGCAAAGTTTTGTAATTTTGTTTTTGTAAATTTCACTTAGAACATCTAGAACAATATTGATGACAACACCAAAGTCCCATCTTAAAAAAATATATTTATGGGGAAAAAGAAGAAAAAGAAAGAAACGAGTGCCTCTATAGTGCAGATGAAATGCTTTAGCTGTTTCAGTGTTTGTATTTGACAGAAATGGTGGAGGATAAGAGAGACAGCGTTGTGTTTGCCGTTAATGGAGAAAAGTTTGAGGTCTCAGGCGTCGACCCCTCTACTACTTTGCTTGAGTTCTTGCGTTATCACACTCGCTTTAAGAGTGTCAAGCTCGGTTGTGGCGAAGGCAAGTTTAGTTTTCTTTATTGGGTTTATAGATTTTCTCTATCTATTCATTGAAACTCTGTAAGAAAATGTACATTGTTTCTTGTATATTAACCACTTTAGTAGTTGTATTCTAACACTTTACAAGCTATGTGCTCGATGATGTGAGTTTAATTTTTTTTCACTGTGTTGGTCTGTTTAATTTTTTCCTATACGGTGTATTTGCTTTCTTCAATAATAGGCTTTTGACTCAAAAGAGTTTTATAGTATAAGTTTAAATTTTCAAGTATTAGAATTTTCATCTTGAATTCGTCAACCAAACAGAGGATTCAGGTGCTATTTGCTAATCATAATCCTATGCTTTTGATGTGTGAAATATTGACTATTATTTAAGTAATTCTTTTCCATGTTCTGCTTTTTGAAATTGCAGGTGGTTGCGGCGCATGCATTGTCCTACTGTCTAAATATAGCCCTGAGATTGACCAAGTTGAGGATTTTACAATAAGTTCATGTCTCACACTGCTTTGTAGTGTAAATGGATGTTCTATTACAACTAGTGAAGGTCTCGGAAACAGCAAGGCAGGATTCCATCCCATTCACCAAAGGTTCGCTGGCTTCCATGCTTCTCAGTGTGGGTTTTGTACACCAGGGATGTGTATGTCGCTGTTTTCAGCTCTTGTGAATGCTGAAAAAACTAATCGGCCAGAGTCCCCTGCAGGATTTTCCAAGTTGACGAGGTCAGAAGCAGAGAAGGCTATTGCTGGGAATCTTTGTCGCTGTACTGGGTATCGACCCATTGCTGATGCCTGTAAAAGTTTTGCAGCTGATGTTGATATTGAGGACTTGGGGTTTAACTCTTTTTGGGGAAAAGGAGAGAGTAAAGAAGTGAAGCTCAGTAGATTGCCTCCATATAAGCGCAATGGTGACATATTTACATTTCCACAGTTTCGGAAGAAGGAAAATAAGTCTTCGATGCTCTTGGATGTGAAAGGAAGTTGGCACAATCCTATTAGTGTTCAGGAACTTCAAAATTTGTTGGAGTCCCATGAGGACAGTAATCAGACCTCAATTAAATTAGTTGTTGGGAATACTGGTATGGGTTACTATAAGGAAGTCGAGCATTATGATAAATATATTGACATAAGGTACATCACTGAACTGTCAATGATTAGGAGGGATGAGACAGGAATTGAAATTGGAGCAACTGTGACAATTTCTAAAGCCATAGAATCTTTGAAAGAAGAAACCAAAGAAGTTCACTCTGAGTGTGTGCAAGTGTTCAGAAAGATTGCTGAACACATGGAAAAGATTGCATCAACATTCATTAGAAATTCTGCCAGTGTTGGTGGAAATTTGGTGATGGCACAGAGAAAATGTTTTCCCTCAGATATCGCTACAATACTTCTTGCAGCGGGTGCAAAGGTTAATATAATGAAGGGTCAAAAGTGTGCAAAGTTTATGCTTGAGGAATTTTTAGAAAGGCCTCCATTGGATTGTAGAAGTGTACTTCTAAGTATAGAAATCCCATATTGGGACCCAAGTAGAAATGTTACTTCTGAAACCGATAATTTGTTGCTATTTGAAACCTACCGAGCTGCACCACGACCCCTAGGAAATGCATTGCCCCATCTAAATGCTGCTTTCTTGGCTGAAATTTCTCCCTGTAAAAATGGTGACAGAATTATGGTGAATAACTGTCGGTTGGCTTTTGGAGCTTTTGGGACAAAACATGCAATTAGAGCAAGGCAGGTTGAGGAATTTTTAATTGGAAAAGTGCTGAGTTTTGATGTCCTGTATGAAGCTATAAAATTACTTAGAGACACTGTGGTAGCAGAAGATGGTACTCCAAATCCTGCTTATAGATCAAGCTTGGCTGTTGGTTTTCTTTTTGAGTTCTTTGGCTCGTTAACTGAGACAAACATTGAAATTTCTAGGAGTTCGTTGTGTGGATATGGCAATGATTTCTCGTTGAAGGACTCAAAAGTACAAGAAGATTATGACCGTTCTGATAAAAATAAGGTCCCAACCTTGTTATCATCTGCTAAACAGGTGGTGCAGTTAAGTAGAGAATATTATCCAGTTGGTGGGCCGATTACTAAATCTGGTGCTGCTTTACAAGCTTCTGGTTCGTAACGTAGTGCTTGATGATGCATGAAAATAGAAACATGAATGACCCCACTTTTAAACTTACTTGTTTACTTGATGACATATTTCACCAGTTATCGAATGTCCTGAGTACTTTTTGAAATAATTCTCTAGCTTTTGGCATGATCAGTTGCATTCAAAGGCATAAAATATTGAAAAATCAATAATTCACCTTATATACATTAACATATGTAAGAGCTTGATTTCTCTTTAATCATTTGTGATATTTGTTGTTAGGGCAATATCATATCTGTCTCTCTTTTTGTATTATGTGTGTGAGCTTACTGCTGGCAGGACAATAATCGGTAGGAATGGTCTGAATTTGACCACTTTGCTGTGATGTAAATTTGACCATAAACGATATCAGCGATTGAAAATGCTTGGAAATGTTTCTTAATATTTTGAAATGACCTTTTTACTGTTTATTGGATTTTCTTTAGCATTTATTACAAATAAGCCAATGACAACTGATGGTTGCTTAAGAATTGACCTGTTCTTCGTTAATCCTTACTGATCTTAGTTGTTGGATGAATTTTCTTGAACTATAATTTTTAATGCCTCTATTGTTTTAGCTTTCAGCCTCATAATTTCTTGATTTACTTCTCCAGTTTCACTGCAACCGTAGATAGATTTTTCTCATCTAGAAATTTTTGCAGGTGAGGCAGTTTATGTGGATGACATCCCTTCTCCAACTAATTGCCTATATGGAGCATTCATTTATAGCACAAAGCCTGTGGCACGAATAAAGAGCATAGAATTCAAGTCTAATTCAATACCTTGTGGAGTGATTGCACTTTTGACTTTCAAAGACATTCCTGAAGGGGGAGAGAATATAGGTTGTAAATCCATGTTTGGTACTGAACCCCTATTTGCGAATGAGCTTACTTGTGGTGCTGGTCAGGCTGTTGCCTTTGTGGTAATTCTACAACTTCTTCAGAATTGTTTAGTGATATCTCACTGTTAATGATGTGCTTTCAATAGAAGACTGCATATTTTTCCTTCAGGGGATTCTGTGTTTTAACAAATATGGCTTTTTTAGGTTGCAGATACACAGAAAAATGCAAACAGGGCTTCAAACCTTTCAGTGATCAATTATGAAATGGAAAATCTAGAACCGCCCATACTATCTGTAGAAGAAGCCGTCAAGCAATCTAGCCTATTTGAGATCTTTCCTCACTGGTACCCCAAACAGGTTGGCGACATAATGAAAGGAATGGATGAAGCAGATAAAAAAATTCTCTCAGCTGAGGTGATTTCATATCACTTCTATTAAAATCAATTTCATTCCTCGAATGAATTTTGACATTTTTACATTGTTATACCATGTTTATAAAGTCATATAGTAAGCATTCTCATCCAAGCTCATTCTCAAATCTTTTGCTAAATTGTTACATCCAGATTAAACTCGGTTCACAATATTATTTTTACATGGAGACGCAAACAGCCCTTGCTGTGCCAGATGAAGACAACTGCATGGTGGTCTACAGTTCAACTCAATGCCCTGAGTATGTGCATGCTACAATTTCGAGATGTCTTGGTATTCCTCAACATAATGTCCGTGTGATTACAAGAAGGCTGGGGGGAGGTTTTGGTGGAAAAATTTTCAAATCCATGCCTGTGAGTATATTGTGTATAAATTTGTTTTCTAAATTGGGAGCTCTATCTTTATCAAGGAATATCTTTATTAATACCCTTGTTTCTGTGTGTGTCCATAATGATTTTCACGGATAACTACAGCATACACTATAGGGAAATTGCCTACCGTGTCTTTAAAAGTGTTAGGCTGACAACTATCCTGATAGAAGACCCTTAATGCCTGCTTAGGAGGACCGACTTTAGTTTATGGCCTATAGCTATTGAAAATGGAAGGTCATTCCATCATAAATCTTTTTGCGTCAGACTTTTGTCAAATTTCTGTTTTTATGTTCCTTACTTTCTCATATCTGGCTTTCATATCTGATGCTATCTACTGGTTCATCATTGACAAGAAACTACATGCTGCATTTTAGCCATTAAATTTCATGATATGGATCTTACGCAAATAGATGCAAGACAAGAGAGTGAGATGCCGAACGCAGATACTGTGCATTTTGAAATTGAATATTGAGGGATAGAAGTCAATTAGTGCTAGATAAATTGGTATATACAGTGATTACACAACATGAGCAAGGCTAAAAACTTTGAAAGTTGCTGCTAAGTTTCAGAAAGACAATAATTTTGCTTTTGAAGCTATAAAATTTGCTCCTTCTCTTGAAAGCAACCTTTTAGCTGTCTACCTAATTATTGATTAATATACTTTACGACCTGTTGAATTAATTTCTTGGGTTGTCCTTGATGTTTTTAGGTCGCTACAGCATGTGCACTTGCTGCATACAAGTTATGCCGCCCAGTCAGGATATATGTCAATCGCAAAACTGATATGATTATGACAGGAGGAAGGCATCCGATGAAAATATCATACAGTGTAGGATTCAAATCCAATGGGAAGATTACAGCCTTACAACTTAACATATTGATTGATGCTGGAATGTATCCAGATGTGAGTCCGGTTATCCCAATGATAATGCAGGGTACACTTAAAAAGTATGACTGGGGTGCTTTACATTTTGATATAAAGGTATGCAGAACCAATCTTCCAAGTAGATCAGCAATGCGAGCCCCTGGGGAGGTACAAGCATCATTCATTGCTGAGGCTGTGATTGAACATGTAGCGTCTACCCTTTCAATGGAAGTGGATTTTGTCAGAAGTATCAATCTCCATACTCACAGCAGCCTTAATTTGTTTTATGAGAGTAGTGCAGGTGAACATGAGGAGTACACAATACCTTTAATATGGGATAAATTGGCCGTTTCCTCAAGCTTCAACCAAAGAACTGAAATGATAAAAGAGTTTAACAGGTCTAATTTATGGCAAAAAAGGGGCATTTGTCGTGTACCTATTGTGCATGAAATGTTTGTTAAGTCATCCCCTGGGAAAGTAAGCATTCTAAGTGATGGGTCTATTGTTGTTGAAGTTGGAGGGATTGAGTTAGGCCAGGGACTTTGGACAAAGGTGAAGCAGATGGCTGCATTTGCACTCAGATCTGTCCAAGGTGGTGAATTGGGTGATCTATTGGATAAAGTACGGGTTGTACAATCTGATACCTTGAGTCTAATTCAGGGTGGAAGCACTTCTGGGAGCACCACATCTGAGTCCAGCTGTGAAGCAGTTCGACTATGTTGCAATGTTTTGGTCAAGAGACTGTCTGCTCTCAGGGGAAGGTTGCTGGAGAGAATGGGTTCTGTAAATTGGGAGACATTGATTCAGCAGGTAGCTGTCTGCTCTTCTAAAGCACTCTAGCTGACTTCACTTTCTGTTTCTCAACTTCATTTTGTATGTTGACTCTCTTATTTTATTTATTTATTTATTTTCACGCACTGTGTATTCTCATTCTTTATAGGCTATTTATAATTCTATACGGTATTTAGTTTACATTAACAGAATTTTGGCATCTATTATTAAGGAGGTTATGAAAAAGAATAAAGTTTTTTTTTTATGGTTGAGAAAACAAAATTGGCTATGATGAATATAAAATTCTGTTTCCGTGTTATTAATATCTAGCCATGTTTATGATGAACTTATACATGTGGCTCTTAGGTATTGATAATTAACCATATTTCAAGGACACATCTATGATTGTTTGTCTAAAACTATTGTTAATTTGTTTATTTAATGTTTGTTTATTTTGTAAGCTTGTGTCTTACATACAATCATCTTCATGCAGTAACCTGCGAAAATTGAAGTAATATATAACCATAAATAGGCTCGTGGTTGTCATTTTATATTCATCAGTTTTTTTCCCTAGAACTAATTTGGCAGATAAGTGTAACTGTTGAATGCAATAATTTTTGCAATTTTCTTCATCTTTTTCTTCCTCTTTTATTAAATACAGAGGGTTTTATACCTTGCAGGCACATCTGCAATCTGTGAACTTATCAGCAAGTTCTTTGTATGTACCTGACTCAACTTCCATCCACTACCTAAACTATGGTGCTGCAGTGAGCGAGGCAAGATTCTCTACCTTTCATGGAAGGTTGCTTATGTTGCAGTTCAAATAATGTTCCTGCAAAATACACTCGAAGCTGCCCTTTGGGCATGATAGATGTACCAAGTGTATTACCATACTGGGGATATCTCTTTCATTTTTATTTATAAATATATTTCTGTTCTCAGGTGGCAGTAAACCTTCTGACAGGAGAAACCACAATTCTGCGAGCAGATATTATTTATGACTGTGGACAAAGCCTTAACCCTGCTGTTGATTTAGGACAGGTCAGACGAAAATCTGTGTTTCTCAACTCTACTTAATTGCCATTATAATGAAGCTTTAGAGTTCCTTGATGTGAAGATTTCAGTAAGATGGTGTTTACTTGTTATGGATAGACCTAAGCTTCTGTTTATGAATATGCTGAGGGTAGCAGGACCGTCAATGGATGCCTTTGATTGATTAACAGAGACTTATTTTGTTCAAGGATTAATAGTTGCATTTGGCAGATTGAAGGAGCCTTTGTTCAAGGAATTGGTTTTTTCATGCTTGAAGAATACCCTACAAATTCAGATGGATTAGTTGTTTCTGAAGGCACATGGACTTACAAGATCCCTACTATCGACACCATACCCAAACAGTTTAATGTTGAAATACTGAACAGTGGGCATCACCAAAAACGTGTACTCTCTTCGAAAGGTAATGTAAATGTGTCTCCGACCGAGTTCTCTAGGATATATGATAGTATCATTACTTAAAGATGTCAGTTTCAATCTGTGACTTGTGCAGCATCTGGTGAACCACCATTGCTTCTGGCAGTTTCCGTGCACTGTGCTACAAGAGCAGCCATTCGAGAAGCTCGGAAACAGCTTCTTACATGGAGTGACTTAGACAGGTCTGATATAACGTTCAATTTGGAGGTTCCTGCCACCATGCCGGTAGTGAAGGAGCTCTGTGGACTGGACAGTGTAGAGAGGTACTTACAGTGGAGAATGGCAAAGGGATAGCTGTGCACAAAGCCATGGATTGGTCCAAGAGTAGAATCTCGATTTGCACCATCAAATAATCTTTTTCATTGCCATCTTTCGAATTACAGGACATTTTATACTGGAAGTTACACAACATTACAGGCCTGTACAGGTGAATTACAACATGGTGGGGTGTAATAATGTTGATCTGTTTACTATTTCAAAATGCCAGTGTGCATTGGAACAAATATTTGGAAGCTGCATCAACTACAAGTGTTATTGCAATGAATTGGTAAATGTCTGTACAGGTAAATTCTTAAAATCATCTTTGTACAATATCTGTGAGAGTCCGTTTGAAGTCTACTTGGATATGTGATATGCATTTGGGAGACTAATGAGTTGTTGCTATGTGTATATGATAGTTGTTGATTCTGAATTTCTGATCTGAAAAAGAAAATTGTAGTAGTGTGGAAGAAAATTTAACAACAAATGTTCCCCAACCCCCGCCGCCCCCCCTCCTCTTTCCATTAAGTTTGGTGCAAAGGAATTAATATCTACTAAATTCTGGTACGACTGGTTGGAGTTGAGAACACAGTAATTTCAAAAGAAAACTTATTTTGGGACAATGATCATAAAATTATCAATACATTGATAGAGCCACAAATTCTTTGTATAAATTGATGAGAGTTGTAAAGTAGTATTTAAAATGGAAAAATTCGGGTCCAAGCTTGGGTATAGCAATGTCCAGACCCAGCCTACGCATCAAAAGTCCGGTACCAGGCCAAGTTTTTTAATCTAGATTTTTAAACTTGGATTTTATATTTTATAATATTTTATATGTATATTTTAATTTATTTATAATTTTATAAATTTTAAATTTATTTTAGTGAAATTGAACATGAAAATATGAAATTTTAATATTTAAAATTTTAAATATATAGAATATATAGGTCAAGTAAATATAATTATTTAAAATAATATATATTTTATAATATTTTTTAATGATATCCGGATTCTGGTCTAAACCTTGTATTTATTAAGTGATGCACCGGACCGGTCTGGCCTCATTATGAGTTGGGTATTATTGGCCCACAACACCTGGGTCTGAGTTGAGTCCAAGCTGGGCAAGTATTTTTAACATACCTAGTACTATTATTGGTTGGATGAAAATAAAAAATAACAAAAATATATAATGTGCGTAATGTGGTGTTTTTATCCAATCAATAATGTTATTTCTTAGTAGTCTGTACTTCTATACACATAATTTTTGTGATTCTAAAATTAGATAGTCTCCGGCCACGGATTCAAATCAGACCGAATCAAATTAAAAAATTTATTTGGCTAAATTTAGGCCAAACTAAATATTAATTTCAATATCGGGTTTCCTTTTTTTAAAAAATAAATAATTTTTTTTAACTTTGAATAAAATGAAACATTTCAATTTTGTTAGAATATATATTAACATTTAGAGTATGAAATCCATGCAAGCAGCTCAGCGTTGGGAGAGGAAAAATAAAAAATAAAAAAGTTAAAGCAGCTGTTTCTACATTTAGGTACAAAATTTGAGGAAGAAAAATCTCAAATACAAACAAACGCTTATTAATATTTTAGCAAAAGGATAAGGACTTACGCAACCTAATAAAAAAGTAGACAAGGTTTTTTGGTTTGTAACTTTGCTTTTGGAACATGGTCAAAATCAACATCATGTTACATAATAATATACATTACAAGATTTTTGACTGCTATTAAGCCTAACCAAATCAACATCACAGTGTAGACAAAAGATTTCTGATAATCTGGCATAGCTCTTTTTTTTTTTTTTACTTTAATTTTATTTGGTATTAACAGCAGTCAAAATAGAATATTCTTTTAATGGAATATTAAGCACTATACTTTTTTAAACGGGTCATATTTTCTTTAATAGAATTTGAATTCAGTATTAAGTTAATTTTTTTTTAAAAAAATTGTATAATATTGACTTTGATAGTTATTAAAAAAATAATTAAATCTCAATATTATGAGTAGGGGTGAGGTTGGTTGGGTTGGGTTGGGTTGGATTGGTGTTGTGAAAATTTAACCCAATTCACTATTGATTTGGTTAAAAAAAATAAACACAAGTTTAAATCATCGGGTTGATCGAGTTGATTAAAATGAAAATTAAAAAAATCAAATATAGAAAAAAAACTAAAAATAAAATTATTTGGTACCTAAAATCAAATTCAAATAAGAAAAAACATATTAATTTTCCATCATAACACTAAATGTTGCCTATTCTACCCAATATCTATCAATAAATAAAGTAACAAAATAAAGATTGTATGAAAAAAGCTATATGACGTAAAATTTGAAAATCTATCAACTTACGAAAATTTAGGTTTGATTTCTAAATTATGTTTAATAAAGAGAAATTGAAAAGAATTTCTTTTATAAAAGAATAAAAATGGCTAAAAATTAGGTTTAATCATTTAGGGTGTGTTTGGTGTGGCACACTGTATTGGATTGTACTAGATTGTAATGGAATGTATTTTATTGGAATGTATTAAATAATACAGTACTATGTTTGGTAGAATATAGAATGTATTATATATTTTTATTATTTAACAATATTAAATAATACTAAATAGTTATTACTTATTTTTTAAATAAAAATTATATGAATTTAATAACTATTTTAATATTAAGTTATTTTATTATTTAGATTTATTAATAAAAATATAATTATCTGCAGTAGATTTATTTATCAATTAAACATAAATATGATATTTGATTTGTATTGAATTTAATAGCTAATATTAAATAATAGTTAAAATTGAAAGAGAGTTGAAGAGAAAAAAAAAAGAAAAAAAAAGAGGTGTGCAATTTAGACTCGCAGGGGGAGGCGGGTCTTATTTGCACCTCAATTGCCGCACAATCTTTTCAAACCAGGGGAATTATTTTTTACAGCAAAATACGGGTCTAAATTTATATTGCAGTACAGACCCTTGTAGGCCCGACCGCCAAACATACCCTTAGGGGTTAACAGTTGATACTTGACATTGATTTTTCTTTACTTTTTATTACTTTTGGATTGGGTTGGATGATACGGGTTTATGTTAATGAATTCAACCTAATCCAATCATTAAATGGCTGAAAAAAATTTGAATTCATCATAATCCAATGGTGATTGACTTCTTCTGACAGTGATTAATAATGTGTTTGGGACAGCTGCGCGGTCCAAATCAACATCATAGCTTGAATAGAAAGATTTCTGGTAATATGGCACATCTCTTTTTTGTTTTAACTTTTAATTTTATTTTGAATTAATTAGCTGTCAAAATGGAATATTCTTTTTAATGGAACATTAATTACTAAATTTTTTTAATAATTAAGATTTAAATTTAGTGTTGAGTTTAATTTTATTTTAAACTTTGTATAATATTGTGATTGGTACTTATGAAAAAATAAAATGAGTAATTTAATTTTAATATTATGAGTAGGAGTGGGCTTTGGTTGGGTTGGATCGATGTTGTGAAAAATTTAACTCATAAATCATCGAGTTAGGTAGGAGTGAATTGATTTGATTGATTAGATTGATTAAAATTAAAAATAAAAAAAATCAAAAGATAGAAAAAGTTAAAAGAAATTATTGGGTACTTAAAATTAAATTCAAATAAGAAAAAAAATATTAATTCTCTATTATAACATTAAATGTTGTCCATTCCATTCAACATCTATCAATAAACATAGCAACAAAAAAAAAAAAAAAGATTGTATCAAAAACTATATGACGTAACAGTTGAAAATCTATCAATTTACTATTAGTGAAAATTGAGGTTTGATTTTTGAATTTTAAGTATAGAAAATTTAATCTATGTTAGGTTTAACAGGGAGAAATTGAAAAAGAATCTATAAAAGAATAAAAATGATTCAAAATTAAGTTTTGCCATTTAAGTTTTAACAGTTGATGGTTGCCATTAATTTTTCTATGATTTTTATTGTTTTTGGAATAGATTGGATAATATGGGTTCGTGCTAATGAACTCAACCTAAACCATTCATTAGCCACTTAGTCTTTGACCGAGTGATTAGAACTGTTGTGCTTACATATGTGAGTACAACAGTTTGAGCCTCTACAGAGCATTTTGAGAGTTTAATTTCTTTTATAATTATGTGAAGATAATCTTTTATCTTACAACATATTAGTACAGTAGATATCTTTGAACAAATGAAAATTTGGGTTGTACTTAATAAGATTTAAATGTAAAATAATTAATTTCTTCCATAATTATTTAATAATTGTGTAGAGACAGTTATCTTCCTTAGGAAATGTAAGTGAGTGTTCTCATATATTAGTGAGGGTACAAATCTTGACAATAATTAAATTTAAATACAATCTAGTTTTAGTAATAGACTGATTTATAAATATTAATAGTTATCTGATGTAATATCAGTAATAATCTTATTATAATATTAGTGTTAAAAAAAAATCAACATCAATAATTAATAATAATTGAAAAAAACTGACTCAATCAGTCCATCTAAATTGACTTAGATTAGGTTAAATTGAATTTGGTCCATTGGAGTATGCTGGATTTACCCACCCCCTGACTATGAGAGCTCAATAGAGTTCGCTTCAGTACGGAAATCCAAATTCTGTTAAATAGCATGTTTTCCGTGATGAATTCAAACGCAACATGTTTCGTGTTCTTGAAACTTGTGAGTCAACAAAAATTAGGAAAATGTTATGATCAATCCTCATCAATTTCATTGGAATTTGTTTTCCACGTTCGTGGATTTTTGTTAACTCAATTAAAAATATACAAAAAAAAAAAGTAACAGTCACTTTCTTCATTACCTTTTTATCCAAAAAAAAAAAAGAAGAAGAAGTAAAAAACAGTTAAAGGAGCGGCAATATCTTCAAATTATTTAATCCTCATGAGTCATGTCCATGCATTCAGTGGCCAGGTCATTAAGGGACGAGGCCTAAAAATTTATAAATAATATTTTTTTCCTTTTAATTCAGTTAGATAACAATTTTTTTTACATCTCAAATCGAAATACGTTTAAATTTACGAAGTCTAAGTATGTCTAATTATAAATATTTAAATAATATATTTATTTTTTTATTTTTTAATATTTAAATATAAGTGATACCAATAACTAACTACTTTTAACTAATTTAAAAATAATTATAAAAAATATATAACCATTTATTAATAATAAATATTAAAAAACCATTATGTGTTTGAGAGATCACGTCATCCTCCCTAAATCAATCAAAATAATTCTAATATATATATGTGTGTATATATATATATATATTTAATAATATTCAATTTTTTTTAATGATATCAATTTTAATTATACTAATAATACCAACAATGTATAATGAAAGAAAAATTAAATACTTTTTGTAAAATTACATCAGCTAAACATAAAATTTACTTCAACGATTTGATCATTTCTTACTGCGCAAAAAATTATTGCCTCATGGCAAAAAAATAGCGAAATTCAGTAAACCTCGTAAATCGCACTAGCTGGTGAATGGTGATTGACGTCTTTTGGCCAAAAGAAAAGATGACAAAGTAAGCTCTCTGTCTCCATCAAGCATCATTGCTGACGCTCATTTACATTTAAAAAATAGTGCAAGCCATTGGATGACGATATCGTATTCTTGGAAGTTCAGAGTGTTCCAGTGGTATTTAAGGTACTGTTGCTTTATGGGTTATCTGTTTCAGAGTGTTTGCAACTGTCAGTGATAGAAAATGGGTGGGCAGCAGCAGCACGGAGGAACAAGACACAGCCTTGTGTTTGCCGTTAATGGAGAAAAGTTTGAGGTCTCAGGCGTTGACCCTTCTACTACTTTGCTTGAGTTCTTGCGTTATCACACTCGCTTTAAGAGTGTCAAGCTCGGTTGTGGTGAAGGCAAGTTCTGTTTTTATTACTAAATATGTTGTGTGTAGTATCATTACTGTTCTGCTTTTGTGTATATGTATACGGTTTGGTCTCCTTGATGATGGGAGCTTTCATCATTTAAGCAGCTGGTTCATTTTTTTTTTTTGTTTGAGCTTTTCTATTATGGTACTTTTACTTTCTTCAATCCTCTGCAAGTTTGGTTTTTAGTTTGGCTTTAATAGCTGGCTTTTCCCTTTTTTGTTGGTTTTCTAGTTGTCTTAATATATCATGAATTTCAGTAGTGGGAAATGGGTTGTTTACAGGATTCATCTGCAGGATACTGAAAAAGAAAGCTTAATTAAGTTTCTGGGACAAAAAACAAATTGATTTGTGAAACTTTCCTATTGAATTTCTTGGCCACCAAAGAGAGGATTCAGGAGGTTGTTTTAGTAATGTAAGCTTTTTCATATTCTACTTATGTCCAAGTATATATCATCTAAGTGTTTGTTGTTTGTGTTCTTTGTTTTGTAATTGCAGGTGGCTGTGGCGCATGCATTGTCCTACTGTCCAAATATAATTCTGAGCTTGACCAAGTTGAGGATTTTACAATAAGTTCATGCCTCACTCTGCTTTGTAGTGTGAATGGATGTTCGATTACCACTAGCGAAGGTCTTGGAAATAGCAAGACAGGATTCCACCCAATTCACCAAAGGTTTGCTGGCTTCCATGCTTCTCAGTGTGGGTTTTGTACTCCTGGGATGTGTATGTCGCTGTTTTCAGCTCTTGTTGATGCTGAAAAAACCCATCGGCCAGAGCCGCCACCAGGGTTGTCCAAATTGACAATTTCAGAAGCAGAGAAGGCTATTGCTGGGAATCTTTGTCGCTGTACCGGATATCGACCCATTGCTGATGCCTGTAAAAGTTTTGCGGCTGATGTTGATATCGAGGATTTGGGGTTTAACTCTTTTTGGGAAAAAGGGGATAGTAAAGAAGTCAAGATTAGTAGATTCCCTCCATATAGACATAATGGTGAGTTATGTAGATTTCCACTGTTTCTGAAGAAGGAAAATTCCTCTGCAATGCTTTTGGATGTAAAAGGAAGTTGGCACAGTCCTATTAGTGTTCAGGAACTTCGAAATATGCTTGAGTCTGTTGAGGGTAGTAATCAGATCTCAAGTAAATTAGTTGCAGGTAATACTGCAATGGGTTACTATAAGGAAGTAGAGCATTATGATAAATACATTGATATAAGGTACGTACCTGAGCTGTCAGTGATTAGGAGGGATCACACAGGAATTGAAATTGGAGCAACAGTGACAATCTCCAAAGCTATTGAAGCTTTGAAGGAAGAAACCAAAGAATTTCACTCTGAAGCTATGATGGTGTTCAAAAAGATCGCTGGACACATGGAAAAGGTTGCTTCAAGATTCATTAGAAATTCTGCCAGTGTAGGTGGAAATTTGGTTATGGCACAGAGAAAACACTTTCCCTCAGATGTTGCTACAATACTTCTCGGGGCAGGTGCAATGGTTAATGTAATGACAGGTCAAAAGTGTGAAAAGCTTATGCTTGAGGAATTTTTGGAAAGGCCTCCATTGGACTCTAGAAGTTTACTCTTAAGTGTAGAAATACCATGTTGGGATCCAAATAGAAATGTTACTTCTGAAACCAATAGTGTATTCCTGTTTGAAACGTACCGAGCTGCACCACGACCCCTTGGAAATGCATTGCCCCATTTAAATGCTGCTTTCTTGGCTGAAGTTTCTCCCTGTAAAACTGGTGACGGAATTTGGGTAAATAATTGTCGGTTGGCTTTTGGTGCTTTCGGGACAAAACATGCAATTAGAGCAAGGAGGGTTGAGGAATTTTTAATGGGAAAAGTGCTTAATTTTGGTGTTCTGTATGAAGCTATGAAATTACTTAGAGACTCTGTAGTACCTGAAGATGGTACTTCAATACCTGCTTATAGATCAAGCTTGGCTGTTGGTTTTCTTTTTGAGTTCTTTGGGTTGTTAGCTGAAATGAAAAATGGAATTTCTAGGGATTGGTTGTGTGGATATAGCAACAATGTCTTGTTGAAGGATTCACACATGCAACAGAATCATGAACAGTTTGATAAAAGTAAGGTCCCAACCTTGTTATCATCTGCCGAACAGGTTGTGCAGTTAAGTAGAGAATATTATCCAGTTGGTGAGCCGATTACTAAGTCTGGGGCTGCTTTACAAGCTTCTGGTTAGTAACATCTCCCTTGTTAATGAATGAAAATAAAAGTATAGAATACTTGAATGTTAAGCTCTTATGTTACTTCACGGGCATCTATCTGCTGTTATCAATGTCCTGAATAGTGATTGTAGTAACTTACTAGCTTTCGACATAACCAGTTTCTTAAATGGCATAATAATGAATAAATAATTCTTTCAGTTATATCTCTTTAAACCAATGTGATATTTGAGTTGGTGAAGATGTCATATCTGTCTCGCCTTTTTGTTTATGTGTGTGAGTTAATTGCTGGAAAAACGACATTTGTTAGGAGTGATATCAATTTGACCACTTTACTGGGTCTCCAGCTGGATACCTTGGATCCAAAAAGGTTGGCATGTTTTTTAATTGTTCTTGATGACTTTTACAGTTTTACTGTCGATTGGATTTTCTTCAATTTTTGTTGATTTATGAGCCAATGATGTCTGGTGATTTCATAGCAATTAACTTCTTCTTTATTGATCTTTACTGATGTTAGTGTTGGATGGATTTTCTTCAGTCCTAATTGTTAAAAGTGTCTTCTGTTTAATCTTTCAGCCACATATTTTTATTGATTTGCTACTCCAATCTCTCTACAATCAGAAGGAAAAGTGTGCTCATCCTGCAACTTTTGTAGGTGAGGCGGTTTATGTGGATGACATCCCTTCTCCAATAAATTGCCTTTATGGAGCATTTATTTATAGCACAAAGCCTTTGGCTCGAATAAAGTGCATAGAATTCAAGTCTAAATTAGTGCCAGATGGAGTCACTGCACTTCTATCTTATAAAGACATTCCAGAAGGGGGGCAGAATATAGGTTCTAAAACCATGTTTGGTTCTGAACCTTTGTTTGCAGATGAGCTTACTCGTTGTGCTGGTCAGCCTGTTGCCTTTGTGGTAATTTATGACTTCTTCAGACTTGTTTAGTGCACTCAGTAGAAAACTGCATTAGTTTCCTTTATGGGGATTTTGCGTTTAATTTAATGCATTATATGACTGTTTAGGTTGCAGATTCACAGAAAAATGCAGATAGGGCAGCAGATTTTGCTATGGTTGATTATGAAATGGGAAATCTAGAAACCCCGATACTATCTGTAGAAGAAGCCGTTGACAGATCTAGCCTTTTTGAGGTCCCTTCTTTCTTATACCCCAAACCGGTTGGTGACATATTGAAAGGAATGAATGAAGCAGATCATAGAATTCTTACTGCTGAGGTGATTTCATTTACTTCTGCTTCGTATCCTGCCTTCTCTGTTAAAATACTGAGAAACCAATTTTATTTCTTTGTTGAACATTGACATTGTTATATTTATCTTGCTTGTCTGGAAAGTCGTCTATTAAGTATTTTCATGCAAGTTCGCCCTCATGTGTTTTCTAAATTGTTACATCCAGATTAAACTTGGGTCACAATATTATTTTTACATGGAGACACAAACTGCCCTTGCTGTGCCAGATGAAGACAACTGTTTGGTGGTTTACAGTTCAATTCAGTGCCCTGAGTCTGCGCATACTACAATTGCTGGATGTCTTGGTATTCCTGAACATAATGTTCGTGTGATTACAAGAAGGGTGGGGGGAGCTTTTGGTGGAAAGGCTATAAAAGCCATGCCTGTGAGTGTCTCTCACATGTAAACTTTTATTTTAGATAGGTCGAGTGAAATCCTTGTTGAGGCGTATGTGATTGCGCTGATTTACCAGTCTTAGTCTAATATTAATCTAAAAAGGAAGATGCAGAAAAGTTTAATCAGTTCTTTTATCATTTTCTCTTTTTTTTTCAGAAGAAAAGATAAAATAAAAGAAATTATGCATGCACTAACCAGACATTTAATTAATATAGTTTATGGCTTCGTAAATTAATTTCTTATGTTGTTTTTATCGTAGTTTAATATCGTTGGTGCCACTATAGAAGTGCTTACAGTGTACTGTTATTAGGTTGCTACAGCTTGTGCACTTGCTGCATACAAATTATGCCGCCCGGTCAGGATTTATGTCAAGCGCAAAACTGATATGATAATGGCAGGAGGAAGGCATCCGATGAAAATAACATACAGTGTAGGATTCAAATCCAATGGGAAGATAACAGCCCTGCAACTTAACATTTTAATCGATGCAGGATTGTCTCCAGATATAAGTCCAATTGTGCCATCAAACATGATCGGTGCACTTAAAAAGTATGACTGGGGTGCCTTACATTTTGATATAAAGGTATGCCGGACCAACCTTCCAAGTAGATCAGCAATGCGAGCCCCTGGGGAGGTACAGGGGTCATTCATTGCTGAAGCTGTAATTGAACATGTAGCGTCTACCCTTTCAATGGAAGTGGATTTTGTCAGAAGTATCAACCTCCATACACACAAAAGCCTTAATTTGTTTTATGAGAGTAGTGCCGGTGAATATGTGGAGTATACACTACCCTTAATATGGGATAAATTGGCCGTTTCCTCAAGCTTCAACCAAAGAACTGAAATGATAAAGGAGTTTAACAGGTCTAATTTATGGCGAAAAAAGGGCGTTTGTCGCTTACCTATTGTGCATGAAGTGACACTTAGGCCAACCCCTGGAAAAGTAAGTATTCTAAGTGATGGATCTGTTGTTGTCGAAGTTGGAGGCATTGAGATGGGCCAGGGACTCTGGACAAAGGTGAAACAGATGGCTGCATTTGCACTCAGTTCTATCAAATGTGGTGGAACGGGGAATCTGTTGGAAAAAGTTCGGGTTGTACAGGCTGACACCTTGAGTGTAATTCAAGGTGGATTCACTGCTGGAAGCACTACATCTGAGGCCAGCTGTCAAGTAGTCAGAGATTGTTGCAATATACTGGTTGAGCGGTTGACTCCTCTCAGGGAAAGGTTGCAGGGGCAAATGGGTAATGTAGATTGGGAAACACTGATTCAGCAGGTACATATCTGCTCTTCTGAAGCACTCTCTACTGAATTTATTTTGTTTAACTTTGTTTGCCAGTGGACATGTACTGACTACTTGAGCCTATCAGCTTAGATATTTTCACCTTCAACTTATTAGATATACATGGGATTCTTTCAAGAAGTCATCTCTTTTCGGGTTGGTAAATTTGTCGATCGGGGCTCATAGTTCCCCCTCACCAAAACCCAAACAAAATAAACCAAAGCGAGGAAAAACTTAAATTAAAAATGAGAAAGTATTACAAGAAAACAGAGGGCAAAACAGCCAAGCCCCTATTGATTATCCAAGAGAACAAAACAGCAAAAGCAAAAATTAGCTGAAATGAAAATAGAGGTTCTTGGAAGCATCCTTTTGAAGAAAGGCACTAGTCTCAGGAGGAGCAATAGACCACCACGAAAACGTTCCAAGAGAAGAGCCCAAGTTAGCGAAAACATCCGACACCCAGCATAGGACGTTAGCCATTTGACTCTGCACAAGATAGTTAATTCTCTCTGGGAAGTGGGGTTTGCCACCCCCCTATAGGACTTTAATCATGGAGAAAGTGGAGGCTTACTCTTTCCTCTAGAGAGGATGGCAGTAAGGACCAGGGCTCATAGATAAAAATAAGGCTTTCTGACAGAAAAAGAGAAAAAGAAAAGAGAAGGCATTCTAGCTGATACTGAATGTCTTCAAGTGTGTGCACTCCTGTTATATTTGGGTCATGCATTGTTTATTTTTTCATCTAATGTCTTCAAGTAATTTTTGCAGTTAATATCTATTTTTACATTGTTTGTTTTTAAAGCTTTTTTGCACTTTGTTAGGTAGGCGGTGAACCGGTGAAGAGTGATAAGAAAATAAATTTAGCCATGAGAGATGGAATTTTGTATATAGAGGTTAATTATGTAACTTCTATGTAACCAAGCATGCAGATGTGTTCAATGCTAATATTTTTTGTCGTCTGTCATACATTCATCTCTTCATGCAATACTCTAATTGAAATTGAAGCATGTTATTCTACAATAACATACTCATGCTGTTTATGAACACGGCAACAAAACTAAAACCAATTTTTCTCATGGTAGTTGAACCATTCTTAAGATTAAAACAATGTGAGAGTGCCTTTACCATTGATCTAATAGAGGAAGTGCATAACCTACTTTTAAAAAATTGATGCAACATCCAGAGATTGACATGATCGTAAAAAAACCTAATATTTGTTTAAATTTTCCAGTACCAGTTGGTTCACGTTTCTAGTTTATATTACCACTTTCTATTTCTCTTCCCAATATGAACAGAGTTTTAGGAGAATGGATATCAACTCACAATATCATTTGGATATTTGATTGATTATATACAGTGGGTCCTTTCCAACTCATTGTTGTAAACTATCATATTGCAGGCACATGTCCAATCCGTGAATTTATCAGCAAGTTCTATGTATGTACCTGACTTTACTTCCATGCAATACCTAAACTATGGTGCTGCAGTAAGCGAAGTAAGTTTCTCTACCTTCAACAACTGCTTTGGTCACTTTTTGCTGTTAAAATATTTTCACTTTAAACTATACTTTAATGCACCCGTAAATCTAATGTATCCCTTGAATACCAAATTATACGACCATATTGTGTTATCTCTGTGAATACTACTCATGAACCTTTTGCTTTCACAGGTGGAAATAAACCTTCTGACAGGAGAAACCACAATTGTGCGATCAGATATCATTTATGACTGCGGACAAAGCCTCAACCCTGCCGTGGATTTAGGACAGGTCAACCTTGCCTTTATCTTACTTACAGCTAGATGTTAAAAAATATTCATTTTAAATTTTAATACTTTGCTTAACCGGCATCATAAGCAAGCATTGGCATTTCTGCATGCTTGGAGTTCAGCAAGGTGACGTGTCCTTGGTATGGATAGACCTTAGCCGCCATATGTGGATATGTGGATTTGCTTTGCTGTTAATGACTGACTTGAATGAACTTATTTTATTTTAGCAACTAACAGTTTCATTTGGCAGATTGAAGGAGCTTTTGTTCAAGGAATTGGGTTTTTCATGCTCGAAGAATACCCAGCAAATTCAGATGGGTTAGTGGTTTCGGACGGCACATGGACTTACAAGATCCCTACACTAGACACCGTACCTACACAGTTTAATGTTGAAATATTGAATAGTGGACATCACAAAAAACGTGTGCTCTCTTCGAAAGGTATGCCACAGATTTTCATCCAAAATCAGCATTAAATTGTAGATGCACGGTAGCTACTTGCGTCTCATATTCAATGGTTTTTGCGGAGGGATGGTAAATCCTGTTTGTGCATTTACTGAATAATATCTTCTGTACTATCAATGTCTAGATGTCTTCTAAACCGATCAGCCTATTACTTTTTACAATCTCATCGCAAATGGCTGTGGTTCATTCTCATCATTACTTCACTTGTTGTCCACCTCATCCTTGTTAGATTTACTAGCTCATGGACTAATTAGTTTCCACCTTTGATGGCATGATAAATAAGAGCATCTAGCTTCAGCTGCTTCTGAAAGGAACTTTCACTATTATAGTTTATACTGCTTCCTCATCGGAGCTGGAGAGAGTTTTATCAGATGATAATATCATGGTTAAGTAGTCAATTTGAATTTGTCTTGTGCAGCGTCTGGTGAGCCACCGTTACTTCTGGCGGTTTCAGTTCACTGTGCTACGAGAGCAGCCATTGGAGAAGCTCGGAAACAGCTTCTTTCATGGAGTCAGCTAAATGGGTCTGATTTCACATTCAATTTGGAGGTTCCTGCCACCATGCCGGTAGTGAAGGAGCTCTGTGGACTGGACAGTGTCGAGAAGTACTTACAGTGGAGAATGGCGGAAATGAAAGGGACTCAGCCCCAGCGCAATGCAATGGTCCATTCATAAAAAGTGTCTCTGTATTCACAGGCCAAATACATTTTCCTGTTTCTGTTTCGGCCTCTGGCCAGTTAAACAAAAATAAAACATGGTAATATAGTTGCCATCTGTTGAATTATGTAACATCTGTTTATTGATTGGACAGTATTTATAATGTTGAATCTGGTTGTATAGTACCAATTGGACAAAGTAGATGAAGGCTTTGTGCTCTCCTCTGCAATTTTTCCTCATAATTCTCGTATTATACGGCATTGAAGCAAAATCTCTCACATTTAGAGGAACACAGAGAGTAATCATTTCAGTTAAGAGTACTTATTTTGGATATGATGCTCCAGATGTGAAGAAAAGCAACGATGAGCCTCTGAGAAATGAGGCATCATATTACCGCCGTAGGTTCCATAAATTTCACAATCAAACTTATTTTGCCATGTACGCAAGGAATTAATCAAAAATATTGTTCTTTAACCCTGAAAATAAGGATACCATGCTAAGGAGTGATACCTATATAGCAAAAGAAAAGTCATTAAGCCAACAACTAGACATCTCCAATTACCATCAAATTTACATAACTGCAGATAGCCTTTAATACATGATAAAAGTTAAAAAAGAAAAAAAAATCATTCAATAGTGAACAATTCTAAAATAATAACTAATAACAATCATCCAAAATAAATCCAATTGTATCACTGCTATACTAATTGGAACTTCTATTTCTTCACAAACAGTCAAACATGGCAAACAAAATGTAATCAGATGCAAAGAATAAATAATCATCGTGATTTTGGTCGTACCTTTTAATAATAAAAATCAACTAATTTAAGAAAAATCAAAGAAATCAAGTTGGTTGCTTTCGTTTGTAGTCTATGGGTAAAATATAAAAGCAGGTAAAAGAATTCTTTGATTTATAAATTTAAAAAAAAAAAAAAGCCTCCGGGCCTAGTCCAAGGTTCGACTGTGCTAGCAGAGCTAAAACCGTTGGGCGAAAAGAAAAACAGAGAATTTCCAGAAGAAATAGTCAAAGTAAGAAAGGATTGCAGGCTGTCATATCTGGGCATAACTCTTTAAATTTTATTTTGTATTAAATATCAATAGCAATCAAAATGGATTTTTCTTTTTTCACTTGAATATTACTTTTTTTTTTTTTTTCAATTGGCAACATATCATCCTTAATTAAGATTGCAACACAGAAGAGATATTAGATGTCGTTTCGACGTATATCTCATATACAAGAAAAAAAATCTTAAAGAAAATCTGAAGTATTATTAATGAAAGCTTGATGGTAATAACGAAAATAACAAATATATTTATATTAGTAGCTATTAAGTTCTAATCTCTAATAAGAGAAATAAGCACATAAAACAAGATAAATCGTAATATAATACTAAATGTTAAATTTACCCAAAATCTAAAATTCTTAATTTATCTTACTCCATATGTTTCCTACATCAAATTGAATTCATTATTGAGCTGAGATTTGTCTTAGACTTTTTTTTTTAATTATGATAGATAGTAATAGAAAAAAATTTAAAAAAAAAGTAATTCAATTTTAGCAGTACAATACTATAAATACAGACATAACGAAAGATTAGGAAGAGCTCAACATATGCAGTTCAGCTTAATTGTCAATATTCGATCCAAATTTATTTTCCTTATGAATTCAGCAAAAGCAACACGATGCACAAAAATGAACCAAATGATATGATCCATTTTCAATGTATATGAATTCTATATTCGATGAATTTTCTTATTTTATATATAGGCAAAGAACCAACAGTCACCTTCTTCACTGGCTTTTTGTTCACAAAACTGCAATTAAAAGCGCGGGAATATCTTCAGATTGTTTAATGCATGCATTTGCCCTGTGTGTTACATACTCAAAATTCTCTATAACGAAAGTGTTAAAGATTACGGAAAGATACTGTAGTTTTTAAGTTATAGTTACGGTAAAAAAAAAAAATATAAATATAATTTTTAATTAATAACTTTAACTAAATAATTTTTTTTAACTTAAAAATTACAATTTCAATCCAATCATTAACCTCTAGGAGCAGGTGATTGACTACTTTTTGTCGGCATCATTGCCGACAGCTGACCAGCCACAGTCCCCAGTCATTTCTTTTTAAATGAAAAAGTGCAAGTCACTGGATGGCAAGATCATGTTCTTGGCAGCTTTCAGTGTGGCAATAGTATTTAGTTAGTGTTGCTTTATGAGTAATCCGTTTCACTGTGAGTATAGTAGCTGTTAGTGATTATAGAAAATGGGTGAGCAGGAGCAGGATAGAGGAACAAGACACAGTGTTGTGTTTGCTGTTAATGGAGAGAAGTTTGAGGTCTCAAGCGTTGACCCTTCTACTACTTTGCTTGAGTTCTTGCGTTATCGCACTCGCTTTAAGAGTGTCACGCTCGGTTGTGGTGAAGGCAAGTTAGCTTTAATCCATTGAGAGTTGACTAATTTTAGCTAGTTCATTTTGTTTTGATTTACTTTCTTCAATCCTGTGCAAGTTTAATGTTTAATTTGACTTTAATAATTGGCTTTTGACCCTTTTCTTGGTTTTCTAATTGTCCTTATTTATCAAAAATGGGAAATGGGTTATTTATAGGATTATTCTTACATGACGCAGACAAAAGAAAGTTATTTAAGCTTTTGGAAAAATTTTGAATTGTGAAGTTTCCTATTGAATTTCTTGGCCGCCAAACAGAGGATTCAGGAGGTTGTTTGGGTAATGTAAGCCTTTTTCAAATTCTACTTATGTCCAAGTATGTATCAGCTAATTGTTTATTTTTTGAGTTCTTTGTTTTGTAATTGCAGGTGGTTGCGGCGCATGCGTTGTCCTACTGTCTAAATATAACCCTGAGCTTGACCAAGTTGAGGATTTTGCAGTAAGTTCATGTCTCACACTGCTTTGTAGTGTCAACGGATGTTCAATTACCACAAGCGAAGGTCTTGCAAATCGCAAGACAGGATTCCACCCAATTCACCAAAGGTTTGTTGGCTTCCATGCTTCTCAGTGTGGGTTTTGTACACCTGGGATGTGTATGTCGCTGTTTTCAGCTCTTGTTGATGCTGAAAAAACCCATCGGCCTGAGCCCCCACCAGGATTGTCCAAGTTGACAAATTCAGAAGCAGAAAAGGCTATTGCTGGGAATCTCTGTCGCTGTACTGGCTATCGAACCATTGCTGATGCCTGTAAAAGTTTTGCGGCTGATGTTGATATCGAGGATTTGGGGTTTAACTCTTTTTGGGGGAAAGGGGAGAGTAAAGAAGTCAAGATTAGTAGACTGCCTCCATATAAATGTAATGGTGAGTTTTGTACTTTTCCACAGTTTCTGAAGAAGGAAAGCTCCTCTGCAATGCTTTTGGATGTAAAAGGAATTTGGCACAGTCCGGTTAGTATTCAGGACCTTCAAAACCTGTTTGAGTCCAATGTGGGCGGTAATCAGATCACAAGCAAATTAGTTGCAGGAAATACTGGAATGGGTTACTATAAGGAAGTAGAGCATTATGATCAATACATTGATATTAGGTACATTCCTGAGCTATCAGTGATTCGGAGGGATCATACAGGAATTTAAATTGGAGCAACAGTGACAATCTCCAAAGCCATTGAAGCTTTGAAGGAAGAAACCAAAGAATTTCACTCTGAAGCTGTGATGGTGTTCAAAAAGATTGCTGGACACATGGAAAAGATTGCTTCAAGATTCATTAGAAATTCTGCCAGTTAGGTGGAAATTTGGTTATGGCACAGAGAAAACACTTTCCCTCAGATGTTGCTACAATACTTCTCGGGGCAGGTGCAATGGTTAATGTAATGACAGGTCAAAAGTGTGAAAAGCTTATGCTTGAGGAATTTTTGGAAAGGCCTCCATTGGACTCTAGAAGTGTACTCTTAAGTGTAGAAATACCATGTTGGGAACCAACCAGAAATGTTACTTCTGAAACCAATAGTGTGGTACTGTTTGAAACGTACCGAGCTGCACCACGACCCCTTGGAAATGCATTGCCCCATTTAAATGCTGCCTTCTTGGCTGAAGTTTCTCCCTGTAAAACTGGTGACGGAATTTGGGTAAATAACTGTCGGCTGGCTTTTGGTGCCTTTGGGACAAAGCATGCAATTAGAGCACGGAGGGTTGAGGAGTTTTTAGTGGGAAAAGTGCTTCGTTTTGATGTTCTGTATGAAGCTATAAAATTACTTAGAGACTCTGTGGTACCTGAAGATGGTACCTGAGTACCTGCTTATAGATCAAGTTTGGCTGTTGGTTTTCTTTTTGAGTTCTTTGGGTCGTTAGCTGAAATGAAAAATGGAATTTTTAGGGATCGGTTGTGTGGATACAGCAACAGTGTCTTGTTGATGGATTTACTCGTGCAACAGAATCATGAACAGTTTGATAAAAGTAAGGTCCTAACCTTGTTATCATCTGCCAAACAGGTTGTGCAGTTAAGTAGAGAATATTTTCCAGTTGGTGAGCCGATTACTAAGTCTGGGGCTGCTTTACAAGCTTCTGGTTGGTAACATCTTACTTGTTAATGAATGAAAACAAAAGTGTAGATTACTTGAATATTAAACTTTTATGTTAATTCAACAGAAAGTGTATGATCATATAACAACTTCTGTAGGTGAGGCGATTTTTGTGGATGATATCCCTTCTCCAATAAATTGCCTTTATGGAGCATTTGTTTATAGCACAAAGCCTTTGGCATGGATAAGGAGCATAGAAATCAAGTCTAAATCATTGCCGGGAGTCTCTGCATTTTTATCATATAAAGATATTCCAGAAGCTGGGCAGAATATAGGTTCTAGAACCAAATTTGGTCCTGAACCCTTATTTGCAGATGAGCTTCCTCATTGTGCGGGTCAGCCTATTGCTTTTGTGGTAATCTATGACTTCAGACTTGTCTAGTTCAGTCAGTAGAAAACTGCCTGAGTTTTCATTAAGTGAATTCTGTGTTTAGTTTAATGCATTAAATTACTTTTTAGGTTGCAGATACACAGAAAATTGCAAATAGGGCAGCAGATCTTGCAGTGGTTGATTTTGATGTGGGAAATCTAGAACCCCCCATACTATCTGTAGAAGAAGCTGTTGGAAGATCTAGCTTTTTTGAGGTCCCTTCTTTCTTATACCCAAATCGGTTGGTGATATATCAAAAGGAATGAATGAAGCAGATCATAAAATTCTCTCTGCTGAGGTGTTTTCATTTATTTCTGCTTCCTATTATGTCTTTTCTGTTAAAATACTGAAATTTCCTTGGTTGAATGCTGACATTGTTACATTGACTTATCATTTCTGTAAAGTCATCTGTTAATCCTTTTCATGCAAGCTAGCTCTCATAATTTTGCTAAATTGTTCCATCCAGGTTAAACTTGGGTCACAATATTATTTTTACATGGAGACGCAAACTGCCCTTGCTGTACCAGATGAAGACAACTGCTTGGTGGTTTACAGTTCAATTCAGTGCCCAGAGTATGCTCATGCCACAATTGCTAGATGTCTTGGTATTCCTGAACACAATGTTTGTGTGATTACAAGAAGGGTGGGAGGAGGTTTTGGTGGAAAGGCCATAAAAGCCATGCCTGTGGTATGTTGCATGAAAATTTACATTTTAAATTGGTTGAGTAGGTACTGAGAAATTATACATGCACTAACCAAACATCAATTTATGTACTTTAGCACTCGGTAACTTTATTTCTTAGATTGTTTTTAACCTTATTTAATATCCATACCACTGTAGAACTACTTTCACTCTACTGTTTACAGGTTGCTACAGCATGTGCACTTGCTGCCTACAAATTATGCTGCCCGGTCAGGATATATGTCAATCGCAAAACTGATATGGTTATGGCAGGGGGGAGGCATCCAATGGAAATAGAGTACAATGTAGGGTTCAAATCCAATGGGAAGATTACAGCCTTACAACTTAACATATTAATTGATGCTGGACAATATCCAGATGTAAGTCCAAACATACCAGCATACATGATCGGTGCACTTAAAAAATATGACTGGGGTGCTTTACATTTTGATATTAAGGTATGCCGAACAAACCTTCCAAGTAGAACAGCAATGCGAGCCCCTGGGGAGGTACAGGCGTCATTCATTGCTGAAGCTGTAATTGAACATGTAGTGTCTACCCTTTCGATGGAAGTGGATTTTGTCAGAAGTATCAACCTCCATACGCACAACAGCCTTAATTTGTTTTATGAGAGTAGTGCAGGTGAACTTAGGAGTATACCATACCCTTAATATGGGATAGATTGGCTCTGTCGTCGAGCTTCAACCAAAGGACTGAAGTGATAAAAGAGTTTAACAGGTCTAATTTATGGCGAAAAAAGGGCATTAGTCGCGTACCTATCGTGTATGATGTGCCACTTATGTCAACCCCCGGAAAAGTAAGCATTCTAAGTGATGGGTCTGTTGTTGTTGAAGTTGGAGGGATTGAGCTGGGCCAGGGACTGTGGACGAAAGTGAAACAGATGGCTGCATTTGCTCTCAGTTCTATCCAATGTGGTGGAATGGGGGATCTGTTGTAGAAAGTAAGGGTTATACAGGCGGATACCTTGAGTGTAATTCAGGGTGGATTAACTGCCGGGAGCACTAAATCTGAGGCCAGCTTTCAGGCAGTTAGAAATTGTTGCAATATACTGGTTGAGCACTTGACTCCTCTCAGGGAAAGGTTGCAGGTGCAAATGGGTTCTGTAAAATGGGGGACACTGATACAGCAGGTATGTATTTGCTCGTTTAAAGCACCATCTACTGACTTGAGCTCATCGTCTTAGATATTTTACCTTTAAACTATTAGAAATTTATGGAATTCTTTCAGAAGTCATCTCTTGTGCAGTTAGTACTTTTTCTTCAAATGATTCGGAGAGTCTTTCATTAATCTATCTTTGTAGACAGTACCCGCCATATTATCCCCTTTCAATCTCATTATTTTAAAATCATATCGCAGGCATATCTCCAATCTGTGAGTTTATCGGCAAGTTCTTTGTATTTGCCTGACTTTACTTCCATGAAATATCTAAACTATGGTGCTGCAGTAAGCGAGGTAAGTTTCTCTATCTCCATGGACTGCTTTAGTCACTATTTTGCTTTCAAAATATTATTACTTTCAAGCATACTTGAAAAGATGTCCTTAAATCTAATTTATCACCTTGATCGCCAAATTATACTACCATATTGCAGTACGCTGAATAATATTTATGGAGCTCTGCTGTCACAGGTGGAAATAAACCTTCTCACAGGAGAAACCACAATTGTGCAATCAGATATTATTTATGACTGTGGACAAAGCCTCAACCCAGCTGTGGATTTAGGACAGGTCAGCCTTACCCTGACTATATTTACAAAATTATGAATTTATGATAACCAAGCATTGGCATTTCTGCACTCCAGGCATGTGATGTATCCTTGCTTTGGACCTCAGCTTCTGTATATGGATTTGCGGATATGCTTTGTTATCATTTGATTGATTTGAATGGATTTATTTTGACTAAGAAACTAACAGTTTCATTTGGCAGATTGAAGGATCTTTTGTTCAAGGAATTGGGTTTTTCATGCTTGAAGAATACCCAACAAATTCAGATGGGTTAGTGGTTTCAGAAGGCACATGGACTTACAAGATCCCCGCACTGGACAACATACCTAAACAGTTTAATGTCGAAATATTGAATAGTGGACACCACAAAAAACGTGTGCTCTCTTCGAAAGGTATGCCATAAGTTTTCATCCAAAATCAACGTTAAATTGTAGATGCATAGTTAGCTAATTGCTGAGAAATGGTAAATCCTGTTTGTACATTTACTTTTAATATCTTCTGTACTATCAATGTCTAGATGTCTTCTTAAGTCTTAACTGGTCAGCCGCTTAGTTTTTACAACCTCATTGCAAATGGTTGCAGTTCATTCCCATCATTACTTAACTTGCTCATCCACCTCATTGTTATTAGATTTACTGATACATGGGACTAATTAGTTTTGAACTTTGATGGCATGATAAATAAGATAATCTAGCTTCAGCTGGATATTTTAGTTTGCGCTCCTCCTTCATCAGAGCAAGAGACAGAATTTTATCAGATGATAATATCAGGCTTAACGTGTCGATTTGAATTTGTCTTGTGCAGCATCTGGCGAGCTACCGTTACTTCTGGCAGTTTCGGTTCACTGTGCTACAAGAGCAGCGATTCGAGAAGCTCGGAAACAGCTTCTTTCATGGAGCCAGCTAGGTCAGTCTGATTTAACATTTGATTTGGAGGTTCCTGCCACCATGCAGGTAGTGAAGGAGCTCTGTGGACTGGACAGCGTCGAGAAATACTTACAGTGGAGAATGGCAGAAAGTAAAGGAGCTTGCCACCAGCGCGATGGACTTGTTCATTCGTAAAATGTGTCTCTGTATTCACAGACAAACTAATTTTCTGTTTCAGTATTGGCCTCTGTTCTGTTAATAAAAAATAAGATGAGATAATACAGTTGCCAGAACATTTTATTCCAAAAGTTACACAATATTACCAGTGCATTGTAAATTGAATTTATTCTATTGATGGGAAGTAATAATGATGAATCTGTTTTTAGTACCAAAGTGATGGTAATCCTTGTACAAATTAGACGAAGGCTTTGTCTTCCTCCAGCATTTTTACTCATAATCATGATATTACACTTTGAAACAAAATCTCTCACATTTAAGGAACAAAAAGAGTAATCGTTTCAATTACTTATTTTAGATATGATGTTCCAGATTAAAAGAAAAGCAATAAAATGTTCGCATGAAAGTATTAATCTACCCATAAGCTTATGCACGTACAAGACGATGAACCTCTAAGAAATGAAAATATCAAGCAGGCAAGTCCTCAACATGCAGATTAACTAACACTAACAATGAATTTCCATGAGGTATGTAAAATAAAGAACATGTTAAATCCAATTAACATCAAATTTCTTTTGGCTGCAGCTCTGACTCAAGGTCAGGCCTGAAAAAGAGCCAACTTAAATCATGAAAACCTGCAAAATAATCATCTGAAACTGTCTTGATACCAAATTCGTGTGAGAATCTTCTAGCGGCTAAGATGTGCCTTGCAGTATCAACAACAATTGAGCCCTTAAATTCCAACACATGTTGGTGGTACATCTCAAAGCTATTTCCAAACAGTACCATCTGTTTTAACATCGCTCCCCAGTTTGCCTGTAAGAGATTATTGTACAGCTCTGCCTCACAGTGTGGCATGTAGAAAAGAGTTGGCTTTAAAGCACATCGACGACCTTGCTCATTTACTGATAGAACAGAACAACCAAGGGCTTCTAAAACCCGAGCTTCTGTTGGAGAAAGAATTGGATCGAACACCTCAATGTCTCCAATCCAACTGAACTTTCTTTTCATCAAGACCGCAAGGCTAAGCTGTAATCTAGGAGGATCATATGATTCAAGGCTGCCAATACCATAGATCACCATCTGCATGTTTGACTCAGAGCCCAAAACATTATAGAATGAATTTAATACTTCTGGAGTTTGTATTTGATCCAACAAAGTTCGATAGAATTCAGAGCTCTCCATTTTTTAATGGACATTTCTATCCTTTGCAATAATTTTGATACTCTGTGCGGATCAGATTCAATTTCAGTCGGGAACCAAGGTTTTTGTTGCTCTTCTGGAGATCTAATTCTGCACATATTTCTTCTTTGTTTGCCACGACGAGGTAAAACAATGGTCCAATCTTCATTTAGCATATGTGTTTCAGGGCCAATAACTTTTGAAGATGCAGCCATCATTAAACAAAAATTATACCTTCCCTCTCTTCATACAACAAAAATGATAAGGTCAACCGCTGCACATGGTTAATTCAAATTATAAACATATAAAATAGTATAACATGTTGAGACCATTTGTGGCACCCACAAAATAGTACGATTCATGTTCTTTGGCTCCAAAAACAATAGAGTGGTGGAGATTAGAAAAGGCCCACCCCACGTGACAAACATGTAAATATGTAACATTAGAGTTAGATAGTAGGGCACATTTCTTATGACTATCAGAATGATGTTTTCGAAATTTTGTTTATTAAATGAAAATGATGATTTTAAATGCTAGTCAATGTTTTGTGAAATAAGTTTGCAAGGATGAGTAACCAAAATAGGATTACAACTTTGAAACAGTTAAAATAAGAAAAAAAAGGATTAAAAGTTCTTCATACTCCTTTTTTTATAAGCAACTGAATTTTGTAAATGCTAATGGAAAAAAAGTACTACATTTGAGCCATGCCCAAATTGTTCTTTAAATCAGCCAAAAAACCATAGGAGGGGAAAGACATGTTTCCAGAAGTGTTATGCAGTAAATGTCTAGAAAAAAATCTTCCTGTTAGACTGCAAGCAGCACTTGGGAGAATTACTAATGCAAAGCATCAAGAAGTTCATGAAAATAGAACACATTTTTAGACTAGCAAGAAAGTTGAAGATTTTACAATTCGTTTTTTAATCTCTCCTCCTCTCACCATAAAAAAGAAATCGATATATTTAATTACATGTACACAAACATGAAACGTTTGAGCTCACTCATATTTACAATGATTGTCAACTTTAAGCATTCCACAAATTGTCAGGCCAATGCTACATAAAATTAAATTAATTTTTTTTAAACTATAAGTTCTCAACAAAATCCGCATGTTAGAGGAGGATTCTTTCTAAAATGGTCAATCTACATTTTGTTTTTCCGATTTTTGCATAGCATCCTGGTAGTTAAAGCCCCTTCCCAGACATGTGAGCCTAGTTCAAACCCAAAGATTTTACCAAAGCTTCAACTTTCCCAGAGATTTAAATTGAATACAAGATAAAAAATAAATAAACAGTAGTAATAATAATAAAAGAAATTAACACTGATCTCAAATTGACTAATGCAAAAACAGACAAAAATTTCTCAACCAACCTGCAAAAAGCTGACTTCCCAGTTGTAGCAATAAACCCAATTAACTATTAACTTACAATCCAATTACCCAGAAGAGCAAACTCAACAATTAAACAAAATTAATAAATAAAAAAATAGAGAACAAAATAAGCTCAAATGCAAATATGCAAGCAAATCAACCGGAATTGGTGCGTCACCATAGAGAAATGACAGTAATTTGGAGTAATGAGCTCACAATCGGCGGTGATAGCATTGAAATCTGCCGGCTGGGGCAGTGCTCTACTACGTTCCCGCGGTGATCAACTTCAAAGATATTTTTATTCGATTATTAATGAAATGCTGGCCGTTGGATTGTTTATAATTGAAATAATTTGTCCAATAAGCGATTTTTATTATTGGATGGCCAGTAGAATTTGGTAAACTGAAGTTTGCTAAGGCTGCAGGTCTCAAAAGCACACATCTCAGCCTCCCAGTGTAACTTTTACAACCCCCAGCTATTGCCCTCGGCAAATTTATGCAAACAGATTATCATCAGCCTATATTCCCTGAAAATGGAAGCCAAGTTCAAATGAAAACTTCTCTTAGACATGCTCAGACCCTTTATTCTACAAAGTTTAAAAGCCATTACAAAGTTTCTCAGCCTCCCTGTGTAACTTTTACAACCCCCAGCTATTGCCCTCAGCAAATTTATGCAAACAGATTATCATCTAATTGATCTCTATATTGGCAGAAGTAACCCCAATAGAAAATGGAAGCCAAGTTCAAATGAAAACTTCTCTTAGACATGCTCAGACCCTTTATTCTACAAAGTTTAAAAGCCATTATAAAAGTTCCAGAATCAATCAAAAGTCCCCCAGTTCCTGAACACCCAGCAGCAAACACAAAGAACCCGGTACAGAACAGAACCAATGTTGCGACAAGATAGCATTATCACTTACTCAACAAAAAGGGCAGAAACAACCAAGTAACAACCCGGAAGCAAAAATAAAAATAATCTTCTGAAAAAGTTTAGCAGTTGTGCAAGCCACCTCAAGTGAATATGGAGAAGAAAACGAAAATGGAAAACACTATTATCATTTCATATAATCAAAGTTTCATATGCTCACATGGAATGCAAAGTTCTATCACAATTGAACCACATAGTTTCGTCGGTATTTTGAGAGACTACACTAAGAATCCATTATCAATTACCACAGATCAAACAAATCGGGGAGTGCAAGTGAGAAAAAGAGAGAGAGTTACATACACGCAGGTTCGCCTCCACTTGCTCCTTTTCCTCAGTGACAGAGGGAAAAGAGAAGAAAAGCGACGAGCGGCTGAGCACGAGCGGTTGATGAGCGAGGAGCGGCCGGTGAGTGGTGACAATCTTAGGGTCTGCAAATCGATAACGTTTTTATTTTTTCATTTTAGTTGCACGGTCGGGTAAATGAATTCGATATTGATATGCATTGAATATCTATATCTATTTAGTAATTAATTAGATATTTTTAAAAATATTTATATTTATATTTAAAAAAATTTTAAATAAATATTATTTTATTTAATTAAATTAAATTAAATATCTAAATATCTAATTTAGATGAGTTAATTTATCATTCCTAATTTCATTCAAAAAAAAAAAATTTACCATTCCTAATCCATCCTATATCCAAATTCAAAATTTTTTATAATCCATTATATAGGAGGATAATAGAGAGAGAGATTGGTAATTGATTAATGAATATCCATTACCATAAAATATAAAAGAAAAAAATGAAAAAGGAGGATTAAACAGAAAGTCATCATCGTTTGGTGACCCATAAAAAGTGGAAAAAGAAAAATGCAATAATTAAAAAAAAAAATAAAAGAGAGGGAGGGAGAGAGAGAGAGAGCGCTTCTCTCTTTGAAATTATTATATTCAAACTTTCTTGTTTGACTACGGACAGTTTTTCTAATAAAATCATCATTAAAAGCATGTGATTCTAATCTAATTTTTTAATTAGGAATTTGTGGGACTATGAAAGCAAATTCTCTTTCAATTAAGCAGGATTGAATGAAATTAATTTGTAATATTTTTTTCATACAAAATATGAATAGATAGATACATCTCTTTAATATTTATAATGATTATTTCTCTTAACGAATGTTTTATAAAATTTAATATAAAATTATAATTTTAATTATTTATTTGATTGTAAATATCAAAAATTGTTATTAGATATTTAATTGTAAGATATAAATATTTAATGAAATATTAGTTAAAAAAATCTAATTTTTAAAAATTTCAAATCCGTTTTTGACCGTTAAAGAAGCCCTGCGTGGCGCCTTCGTGCCCTTGCTTAATATTGAACTCTGCACTTGCAATTTTCCAATAAGTAATCATCTTCAGGCGCAGATCCATAAAAATAATTAATCACCATGTTCCTCAATTAATTGATTAAATGGTTTTAATTAATGGATTTGAAGGCCAGCGGCGGCCCACGTATTCATCTCTCATTAGAGACTTGGGGGTCCCTTTGTACAGGTCTTGTAATGAGAGCTCCTGCTCACTTCCCTCTACTTAATTAATTTCTTAAAATAAATCTTAAATCATGTATAATTTTTTTTTAATTATTCTAAATCCTTTTTGTTTAAACAAAAAATAATTTCTTAAACAAAAACTGTTCAAATAACAAGTTTCTATTAATCGGATTCATCAATTCATCGTACCGAGATAATTTAGTGTACTGACCCATCTAAAATTTTCGTCTCTTCTTGAAATTTTTTGAACTGTCTGGTACTAACATGATTAATTATCCTAATATAATCACACGCCCAAAAAAAAAAAAAAAAAAAAATTTTTTGAAAAAAATCTCTATCAATCGCATTTGTAACGGCACAATTTTTGAAAGTTTAAGCCGGTCTTTCGAATAAAGGAGCTGCACATGTCGGCAATGAGCCCACCAAGATTTTATTATAATTTACCAATAAAAAATTATTATTAGTCTTCTGTGTGGGTAAATGTTTCCATAGTCCTTATATTTTAGATTAAATAATTATTTAATTTTTATATTTTATAAAATATCTCAAAATATTCTTATTATTAAATACATGTCAGTCATGCCCTTATATATATATTTTTTACTTTCATAATAATACTCTCACTACAGTTTTAAAGCAATATTTGATACTTTTAAAAAATCTTGTTCATAATTATTTATAAAAAAACTAATTTACTAAATTAATTCTGAGAGTCAAATAATAAAAAAAAATTTATATTTATATTTATTTTATTTTTGAGGTTAATTTTTGAATAATTTTTTATAGGTAAATTTATTAATGTTTCTAAGAATATTGTTGTAAATGTATAATTATAAAAGTAAATAAAAAAGAGTGATGATACAGTCACAAATTCTTGTACAAAATGATTTGATATTAATTTATTAATTGAATAAAAATAAATTATGTGGGTCAAAAGATATTTAATTCAAGTAATTTTATCATACTACATTAATTTTTACAAAATAAATTTATTTAAGAGTTTGTATCTATATTGTTACTCAATAAAGCAAGATATGAATGTCACAAATTCAATTATAAAAATGCCTTGAGAGATTTTTAGACATATAAAAACTAAACAAACAATTAATTTAAAATATAAAGACTAAATAATAATTTATATTTTTTTATGATTACTTTTAGTAAACGTGATTTTGTTTTGTGATTTTTATTTATTAGTTTTGACTTTGGCTATTAAAAGTGCCTGCATTTGCGCATTAAATTATGTACACATGTGAAACTTGTAATTGAATAATTTGTTTGTTTATTTATATTTGTTTAATTCTTTTTCTTGTAAATTAGAAAAATAACACTATCGCTTCTGCTTTGCCTGCGCCGATGATGCGATCTACAAGTCCACCCACGTGAAAGATGATAAGAAAATATGGGAAGTCGTAATCAGGGTCCCTATTCTTTATGGTTTCTCAATTAGGATATGATTTGTAAATTTGTATTTAATAAGTACTCAAACCTAACCTTTGTTTTGAAATTAGGTAGGTAACCTTCATTGAAATGACTGAATATTAAGGATGATGGAAATCTTGACAAGGTCCTCAAGGACCCTTCCCATAGGTTCAGAGATCGAAGGATGAAAAACTCAAAAAACTAATATAGAAAATAATTAAAAAGATTACTTTAATGTCTATTTCTTATTTAGAAAAAAAATAAAATTATGTGTTAATTCTCATTTTCTCTTCATTTTTATTTTTTAATTTTTACGAAATTTTTTATTATTATTTAAGATTCATATATCCTTCTCTTAAATAATTATAAAGAAGATGGAAAAGTATGAAAATATAAATAAAACTTTGAAGATAAATAAGAGGGACATTGAATCATTGATCCTCTTCCTTCTCTCTATATTGCTATTCCTACTAAATATCTTGTACTATTATTTAACATGGGCATGTCACTAGTGACTATTCCCACTCAAAATTCGATAATGTGAGGGTGCTTTGGCCATTTCAACGTCGGACATAGGCATATTTCATACAAATGATAAACTATATACCATTCGAAAAATTATAAAACAATAGGGACCCAGATGGTATCTACCCCATTAGTAAATCTTAACGGAGTTTCTATAAATAGTGGCCCAATGCGCTTGAATTTTCTGAGCTTCCAAACTCCCAATCCCATATTCTCGAAGAAAGAGACTTGTAAACCACTTCTCATAGAATTTATTTTGAATATATAAATTTAATCTATTTATCTCTTTCAAGTCTCTTTTTCGCCCAGTTATTAGTTTCCCACTTCACAGGTCACACTTCACTGCTTCTGGTAACGTACATTTTTCCTCGTACGTTCCATTGTAATGCTCTGTTTTCTCCTCTGCTTTTCTCTGTTTTCATTGTTGTACATGCCTGAGTTTCTTTAAGTAATATACACCTATGACTGTTTTTGAAAATATGCAGACTACAAACCAAAATGGGGAGATTTTCAGTACCCATGTTGGGGTTTCTGCTGTTATGCTCCTTGGCAGCGGTTACAGAAGCCACTTACATCAAATACAAGGACCCAAAACAGCCATTGGGTGCTAGGATCAGGGACTTGATGAGCAGAATGACTCTAGCTGAAAAGATTGGCCAGATGACTCAGATCGAGCGCGCTGTTGCTACCCCAGATGTTATGAAGCAGTACTTCATTGGTATGAATATGAACCAACTTCATTAGTATTTATGTGTTTGTTTATGAGGTCATTATGGTAAAATATGGCAAATGGGGGATTTGGTGTAGGGAGTGTGTTGAGTGGAGGAGGGAGTGTGCCTGCTCCTAAAGCAACTGCTGAGACGTGGGTGAACATGGTGAATGGGTTGCAAAAGGGGGCTCTTTCGACCCGTCTTGGGATTCCTATGATTTATGGGATTGATGCTGTTCATGGCCACAACAATGTGTATAAGGCCACGATTTTCCCTCACAATGTAGGGCTTGGGGTGACCAGGCAAGTGTGTCAACTTTTTTGCGTACTCCTGCTTATCAAATATTTTGTTCAATCTATGCGGTAGAATGTTGATTTCTTGAACTTGTGATTGCTATTTTGCTCAAATACTCTCACTGTTTGATTAATGGATATGAAAATTCTGTTCGTTAATACTAATGTACTGGTCACTATTAGATCAGATAATTGAGCATTTGATTTGTTTTCATGTTGAATAAATGGTGGTGCTGGGATCTTTCTGTGTGCGTAATTTTGACTATTATTGTTGACCAGGGATCCTGCCCTTGTCAAGAAGATCGGCGATGCAACTGCTCTTGAAGTGAGAGCAACAGGAATACCTTATGTCTTTGCTCCGTGCATTGCGGTAACTAAAGACTTTGATATTCTTTGATGTCTCATGTTGTATGTTTAATAAAGTGTGCTCTAATCAACTGTCTCTGCTGTCATAGGTTGTAGAGACCCGAGATGGGGACGGTGCTATGAGAGCTACAGTGAAGATCATAAGATTGTTCAAGCAATGACTGAGATTATACCCGGTTTACAGGGAGACCTTCCAGCCAATTCCAAAAAGGCAGTTCCCTTTGTCGCTGGAAAGTAAGATCCCTTTTACTAATAGCTTATTTAACCTGTTACTTATTTCTTCTTTGTGACCCAGTTGTGATGCTTATGACTTTTGTTTGTTGCCGTGAACAAATTTGTTTCTGATACTTTTCCAATCTGAGTAGGTTTGGTCGCCATTCTAATAGTTATGTTTCTTTGTAAATTTTCTAATTAGGTGCTAGTTATTCTGAAGTTGTGTTCTAAAAGCTCCAATTATCCAATTTGTCATTATTAAAGTGTCAAAATTCCATGAGTATTATCTGAATAGTTTCATAATGATGAGAGGATAAACTTCTTTTGGACGTCTTTATGTGATATTACTCAAGAGCTAAGACCTTGATGATAGGCCATTTTAGTCCTCTGTATTTTAATAATAAGTTGATTATAAAAATGAAATATCTAGTTCAGCCAGCCCTTTCCCCTTTTCTAGCGTTACCTGTAAATGAGATCACATTATTTGATCTGCAGTATGGTTATTACCTAGACAGCATCAGCATTTCATTTTTTTTTATCCTCTTAGTTTCAGATTCATATGGAAATATAACTTCTTTTGGAATTTTTTGGATAAAAAATTCATTGTGGTGGGCCTTATTGCATTATTGGCCGGCCAAGTTGTCCTCTAGATTAAAAGCTGATTTAAATGTTAAAATTCAAAATCCCCCTGACCTTTTCCCATGTGATGCTTTCATATATGTAAAGTTATTGCTGATGTAGGACTAAAAAATCAGTAGACTATTATCTGATTCAGCCTAGTGTTGGTCCAACATCAATGATTATGCAAGGAAAATTGAGATTGTTTTGCTTCTTCCCCGCTATTTTTAGTGGAATTAAGGCAGTGATTGATGATTACCGGTCCACTGCCAGTGATAGGCAGATCTTGCTGTAATAGTTGCTCCAGTGTGTAATATTTGTTAGATCTGTCGGTTGTGTTACCTTATCATGTGATATATCTTATCTTAAAATTAATTGGACGGGAAAACTCTTTTGATCAAATGAGTTTGGATATTTTGGTTGTGATTATGAAAGTTAATTATGGAAGACATAAGATATCACTAATCTGCCTAACCAAGATTTTGGAAGATGTTTCGATGGATTGTGAGTCACATCTGAGGTTGAGAGCAGGCCAGACCATCGATGATCCAAGTTAGTGATTAAACGACTCCATGTATCTGTATTTTACGGCACAGCTGCTGTGAACTAAAGACAATTTTCATTGCTGAATCATTGTTACTTTTCTACCAATTTTTACATATTAGGAAGCATTTTGAATCTTTAATATATTTGTAAATAACAATTTAATTAGTAACCATGAATTTATGATGAAAACCTTGGCAGTGACCATTTTTTCCTAATTCCTTGATTCCTTTGCTTAGGAAAAAGGTGGCGGCCTGCGCCAAGCACTATGTGGGAGATGGTGGCACGACCAAGGGCATCAATGAGAACAATACTGTAATTAATTTAAATGGATTGCTCAGCATCCACATGCCTGCTTACTATAATTCCATTAGCAAGGGTGTCGCAACAGTTATGGTTTCCTACTCAAGCTGGAATGGCAAGAAGATGCATGCTAATCATGAACTTGTCACTGGATTCCTCAAGAATAAGCTTAAGTTTAGGGTAACAAAATTTATATGAAAGTTCTAGTATCTTGCTTACCTTTTGCCAATTTTAAGGAAACAAGGATAGAATTAATGTGTTTGTTGGGTAATTTCAGGGTTTTGTCATATCAGATTGGGAGGGTATTGACAGGATTACCTCTCCTCCCCATGCTAATTATTCATATTCTGTCCAAGCCGGAGTTAGTGCTGGAATTGATATGGTGAGTAAAATTCAAGTCATTTCAAAATGTAATATTACAAATTTACTAGGATGTAGTACATGGAAGTTATTGCTTCCCTGCAGTGAGCGTCTAAGATCTTACTATTTTATTTCTTTTTCCATTTTTTCTAACAAATCCCTGTGTTCCAGGTAATGGTTCCCAATAACTACAAAGAGTTCATTGATGACTTAACTGATCAAGTAAAGAAAAATATTATCCCCATGAGCAGGATTGATGATGCGGTTAAGAGAATCTTGAGAGTTAAATTTGTCATGGGACTCTTTGATAGCCCTCTGGCTGATACCAGCCTGGTCCACCAACTTGGGAGTCAGGTATTTTGTTACAGAAGGCTGTAATTTCTCTCACACATTTTCAAATTCAGCTAATGTCAATTTAATAATGCAATTGGGCAGGAACATAGAGAATTAGCTAGGGAAGCTGTAAGGAAATCACTAGTGCTGCTGAAAAATGGAGAAGCTGCTGATAAGCCTTTGCTTCCCCTTCCTAAGAAAGCTTCAAAGATACTGGTTGCAGGAAGTCATGCTGACAATTTGGGCTATCAATGTGGTGGCTGGACAATCACATGGCAGGGTTTAGGCGGCAATGATCTCACAGCTGGTAAATTAAATCAGCCAAAATTTGAATATAATTAGTTAAAAGTTTTAGCATACAGTAGATACATCTACTACGCTGCACTTTTAATGAAATGATATCTGTACAAACAGGTACCACGATCCTTCATGCAGTGAATAATACAGTTGATCCTACCACCCAAGTTGTCTTCAATGAAAACCCTGATGCAAACTTTGTGAAATCCAACAAGTTCTCCTATGCCATTGTTGTTGTTGGTGAGCACCCCTATGCGGAAACACAAGGTGATACCTTAAACCTGACCATATCCGAGCCTGGTCTGAGCACCATAACCAATGTATGCGGAGCTGTCAAATGCGTTGTTGTTGTCATATCTGGTCGCCCTGTTGTGATCCAGCCCTATCTAGCACAGATAGATGCACTCGTCGCTGCTTGGCTTCCAGGAACTGAAGGCCAAGGTGTTGCTGATGTCCTTTTTGGAGATTACGGGTTCACAGGCAAGCTTGCGCGCACATGGTTCAAGACAGTTGAACAGCTTCCAATGAACGTTGGAGATCCACATTATGATCCTCTCTTTCCATTTGGATTTGGTCTGACAACTAAACCTACCAAGGGTAACTAAAATACCCACCGCGGCTATTTATCCTTCTACATGAGATGTATTGTTCAAAAGATTTCTTGTGATAAGATTTAAACGTAGTTTTGGTTTCTGTTACTTCAAAACTAGTGTTAAGGAATGTCAATTCTAAACCTCAAGAGTCTATTGAATCGAATGAATCACTTATTGAATCACGCAATAAGAGAGCCGATAATTGTGGATACCACAAGGGGGAAAAAACACTCACCGTTGTAGAGACCGATGGCTAAACTGCCATAATTTTATCCCTCTAATTCTCCCCGTGAAAAAAAAAATGAGATGAAGCTGTTTGGTTGCCGAGAAAATAAACTGAAAGTTCTGGAAATGCTTAACAAATTTTATTTCTCAACAACTTAACTGATGATGTCAGTACAGCAGCTATTTATATGCACTTCACAATTACGATTACATCTTTAACTAATCTAAAAGCTAATCGTTATTAAGCTAACTAATCTTCAGTACAATGTACAGTGTGCTTGTAACAAACTTTAACTAATTTGCTGAGCTGTCAGCTGAGCTGGCACGGCTAGCACGCTTGCTCTGTGTTTTCTTCATCTTAGCTTTCTCCTTCTTCTGTTCAGCATAGTGAGCTACTCTAACACTCGGAATTCAAAGACGGGTGGATTCAGCTATACATTCAAATAGATAAAATTTACTAATGAAATCGGTTTGTATTTATATTTCTAGAAAATTTTTCTGAAACGGTGGGGTCTATCTAATTGTTTGAGTTATAAACGAGGGTAATTTTCAAGATATTGCAGATGAATCATGCGTCCGGGCATTGGGCTGTATTTACCAATTTTTATATTTTATTTACTCAAAACTAAGAAAATAAAAGTGATGCATTTATAATTCTAAATTTTGAAGCTTTCTCCCCTCAATCTAACGGCGATTGGATTTTTTTCATTTGTTGTACTCTACTCTCCCGACCTAACCCGTCGTGGAAAGTCAGAATCCTAGTCCGTATAGGACTGACTATATTGTTCCGATTCAGAATTCCGATTCCTAATACAGTTCCGTCCAAAACCAAATAAGACAATAACTATTCTATACAACTCCGAACAAAATTCCGTCCAAGTCCAAATGAGACAATAACTATAATATCCGACTCCGGACAGAATTCCTCGTGCATATTAATGCCCCTTCTCAAGGCATTTTGGTTCAAGCAAAAAAATAATACGAGAGCTCTTAACTCTTTTTTCTACCGTATCAACTCCGAAGCACCAACAGGCTACACGGCATTGTCCCAAGGAGATTTTGGTCTCAACATCATTAATTATATTTTCATACGTAAGAGCCGTTACGTAAGAGACGTTAGTTTCTGAATAGTGACTGATTCATGATATATGAAGCGAAAAAAGAAAAAAAATCAAACGCATAATTTTGACATGTTTAAAAATTAATACACAATGAAATGAAAATCCATCTATTAATTCCATTCGAATAAATGTATGGAAGAATATTTTATCAACAATATGAGATATCAATCTCAATATTTGAGTCTCAATTAATGTGACATTCAAATAAATGTATGGAAGAATATTTTATGAGTAATACTAGGTATCCTAATATTTGAGTCAGGTAATTTTATCAGATATGAAATCCAATTATCCAGTGAGTGAGTACATAGTATGAGAACTCAAATTGAAACTCAAATGTTAGGATCCTAGCACATTTTATAGACTGAAAAGATTAATGGAATATTTACCTATTTAAATATGATTTTTTTGGTTTATCAGTATTTTGTTTTTCAACAAACTTTGAAGTAGTTTGATCTTGACCGGATTTCTTCCAATTATACAAATATTTGACATCCCGCATAATCCACAATAATTCAAATTTGTTCTTATCTAGAATTACTTATCTGTAATCTTTATCTTATGCAATTAACGTTGTTAATTTCCTATTACAGAAACTTACTTATCCAATTAAAACTGTGCACGTATACTTGACTTATTCGATTATAAATAAAATCAACTCCATGAACTTCAAGATATCTCTGACACATGCACGTAATATTCTTGCCTAATATAAACTTACAATAATACCCATCTTTTCAAACTATATATAGTTGCTTGATTCTTTTCGTTTTTACTCACTTTTCAGTGTTAAAGTTTCTGTGCTAAGCTGGTATGATTTCAAATTTTTTATCATCTTGCTTTTTCTTTCCCCCCCTGATTTCTATACTTTCACATGTTGTTCTTATGTAATTCTTGTAGTATTTGTCAAAATATATTACAATCTATTCGTTCTTATGTAATTCTTGTGGTATTTGTCAAAATATATTACAATCTATTCGAATATTACCATTATTGTTGCTAAATTTTTTGTTACTATTTCATCATATAATTTATGTAAACTAATTGTTTTCTTCTAATTTGTTTTACAGAAACAAAACAAAGATGAGGGTAACTTCACTTGCTACATTAGGATTTCTCCTATTATGCTGCATGGCAATCACAATTCATGCATCAGACCCAGGATACATGAAATTCAGAGACCCAAAAGAGCCATTGAACAAAAGAATCAGAGACCTCATGAGCAGAATGACTCTAGAAGAGAAAATTGGTCAGATGGTGCAATTAGACCGCTCGGCCGCGACCGCAGAGATCATGAGGGATTATTCCATCGGCAGCATACTTAGCGGTGGAGGGAGCGTGCCGCGCCTTCAGGCCACGCCGGAGGAGTGGATTGACATGGTTAACGATTTTCAGAAAGGTTCGTTGTCAAGCCGGCTAGGGATTCCCATGATTTATGGCATTGATGCGGTTCACGGCCACAACAATGTTTATAAGGCCACGATATTTCCCCATAACATTGGCCTGGGAGCTACTAGGTACTTAAGCAACTAGTAAGCGTGTCATATTTACATCGATAATTTATCAGAGCTAATGTTGGTACATGTATTTGAACTTTTTAATTAATTGTGACATATGATCAATGTTTGGGAGAAATTTTCAATTAATATATCGTAAGGTCTTGTATTGAGAATTTGAGATCAACTTATTTATTGTAGGGACCCTGACCTTGTGAGGAGGATTGGAGCTGCAACCGCTCTTGAAGTTAGAGCCACAGGCATCAATTATGTATTTGCTCCATGCATTGCGGTAATTACGTACATATATACTTCCGATTCCTGAAATAATTTTCATGTAATATTTTAATATTTTATGTATTAAAATTTAAAGATTAAAAGAAAATCATTGCACAACGTCAATAATAACAGGTCTGTAGAGATCCGAGATGGGGGAGATGTTTCGAAAGCTACAGTGAGGATCCTAAAATTGTTGAACTGATGACAGAAATTATACCTGGTTTACAAGGAGATATTCCCAGTGACGTACCAAAGGGCATTCCTTATGTCGCCGGAAGGTAAGCTATTGGCCGCATTTATGATGATTTTGAATTTAATTATGAGTGTCAAGTATTTTGGTGTTATGACCTGCTTCAGTTTATCTTTTCTCCATCACGGACCTGTCAGAACCCAGAATTCTGTTTCCGCCACTATTTGAGGATATTTAATACATTAAATATGATGTCATACAACGAACAGGGATAAGGTTGCTGCTTGTGCAAAACACTATGTTGGGGATGGAGGTACAACGAGAGGCATCAATGAGAACAATACGGTGATTGATAGGCATGGATTGATGAGCATTCACATGCCAGCTTACAACGACGCAATCATCAAAGGCGTGTCCACAGTCATGGTATCTTACTCTAGCTGGAATGGCCTCAAGATGCACGCCAATCGCGATCTTGTTACCAATTTTCTCAAGGGCACCCTCAAGTTCAGGGTACTAATTATATAGCTTTCAGATCATAGTACTGATATTATGCAGATGATATATTTATTTATTTATTATTATTATTATTTTTTGGTGGTTGGCAGGGTTTTGTAATCTCGGATTGGCAGGGAATTGATAGAATTACTACACCGGCACATGCAAATTACTCTTACTCAGTTCTGGCTGGTGTTAATGCTGGTATTGATATGGTCAGTGTAGCTTCAATTAAATGGTTTCAGTTTTGTTTATTTGTTCATTGTTTTTAATTTAAATTCTGAATCGTTAAAATAAATTGGTGTGTTTGATCAGTTCATGCTTCCATTGAACCACACCGAATTCATAGATATTCTGACTGATTTCGTGGAGAGAAAAATTGTCCCAATGAGTCGTATAGATGATGCTGTGAGAAGGATATTGAGAGTGAAGTTCACAATGGGTTTGTTTGAGAAACCAATAGCTGATCAGACTTTCATCGATCAACTTGGAAGCCAGGTATAAAACCGAACTTTCACTATTCAATGGTTTTTCACATATGGGTTTGGATTCAGTGTTGATATGAGCTTTGCCGAACTAACAGGCTCACAGAGATTTAGCCAGGGAAGCAGTTAGAAAATCTCTGGTTTTACTGAAAAATGGAGAGAATGCAGATGGTCCAGCGCTTCCCCTTCCGAAAAATGCAGCCAGGATTTTAGTTGCCGGAACCCATGCCAATAATTTGGGCTACCAATGTGGTGGCTGGACTATCGCTTGGCAGGGACTTAGCGGCAATAATAACACTGCTGGTAAGATAAGAAATTCGGATAAAAGAATTAATCACTACGTCATCCGAAATTGCAGATTTTTCTAATTTTTCAATTTTTTTACCTAGTTCAAATTGATGCGACAATAGTATACTGCAGGGACTACTATCTTGAATGGTATCTCAGCCACAGTCGACAATGCCACAGAGATTATTTTCAGTGAGAATCCGTCAATGGATTATGTCAAGGCCAGCAACGTTTCCTACGCCATCGTTGTCGTGGGAGAGCAGCCGTATGCTGAGACACAAGGTGACAGTGTGAACTTGACGATAAGCGAGCCAGGGCCGAGCACGATCACCAATGTATGTGCGGCTGTTAAATGTGTCGTTGTGTTAGTTTCTGGCCGGCCTGTTACAGTTGGACCTTATCTTCCCCAAGTAGATGCTCTCGTTGCTGCTTGGCTTCCGGGGACTGAAGGCCAGGGAGTTGCTGATGTGCTTTTCGGAGACTATGGATTTACCGGGAGGCTGCCTCGTACTTGGTTCAAGACTGTTGATCAGCTGCCCATGAACTTCGGTGACGAGCAATATGACCCGCTTTTTCCCTTGGGGTTCGGCCTCACTACTGAGCCTGTTGGTCCAAGTTAGAAATTTGTTCATAGAATTGTTTTAAATTTCTTTTATTGATTCATAAGTGTGAAGACAATGGATTATTAAGAGTAGTTTCTTCAGTAAAGTGCGTTTTAGATCAGCATGAAATTTTTTTAGTAATTTCAAGAGTAACTAAGTTTTGAAGCAAAAACTTTTATCTGATACAATATTTTTAATTAATATTGGGCAGATAGGGATAGTAATTGGGATTGTTAAAAATTCAGGTTTGATTTAAAAAAAAAAAACTTTTGGAAAATCAACAGCAAATCTTCTGAAGCATTAAAGAAGTTGAATTTCAAAATAATTTTGTGAATCACACTTAATTTCCCAAATTTTTGTAATTAACTTAACATAAAAAGTTTAGAATACAAATTTACGCGAATTTGTATATCAATAAGCAAGGGCTTCTCAACCATATTTGGGGGGCTTAGAGAACGATTTTAATCAAGCTTTCTTAAAATTTGAAGCAAAAAATATATATTAGTTATATTATAATTTTTTTATTTAAAATTAATTCTTCTAACTTTCTAAGATGTAAAATTATGTGTTTCAAACTAGACCATGGAATTTTCATTAAATGTTTCATGATCTTTTAAGGTTTAACTATGTTGCAACAGTTGTAAAGTACCCCACTTTTTGTCTTTGTGATTTAACTGATGGTCAAATTTGACTGAACATCTTATACTCTATTTTATTTATAAGATATTAAGAAATATTATGACGCTTTCTATTTACATGCACTATTAAAATTCTATTTAGTACCTTGCACTCTTTTTCTTTATTATTTTTATAAATATGAAAATACTTATTTGTTTACATCCAATACTAATATCAATGGAAAGACAACAATACCTCTAAATTTATAAATTAAAAATAAAATTTTAGAAAATTTTTTTCTCTTCCTCTCACCTTCATCTCTATCATCATCAGTCAATAACAATTAAAAAAGAAAATCAAAATCAAAATCAAAATTTGAAAGACTCGCCCATCACCTTTATTCTCTCAACGATTCATAGAACAATACAACAAATCCCAATACCAATACTAATACCAAATAAAACATAAGAACACATTTCTGATTCTTTTGATTGTTGTTTCACTAACAATATCACAGCAAAATTCCGGCTTTAAAAGGTTTCATTACACTCTTTCAAAACTTGACATTCTATGATAGTATGGGTTAAATTAAAAGAGTTTACTGTTAATTTCGACAAGCTCTTTAAAAGTAATTACGTTTGAACGATATCTTACATGGTGCTTCTTCTCCTTGATGTTGATAACTTAAATATAAAATACTCTCTTCATGTTGTTACAAAACAAAACCAGTTCAGCCATCACAAATTCCGAAGGCCTCAACATCCTTTGTACCAAATAATCCAAACTATCATAATTATATCAAATGTAACTTAAGACCCTGCAATTCATTTTTCATAAAATGGGTCTCCTATAAGAATGTTGCAAAAGACAGCTTCAAACTTCTTTATCAAAGTTTTGACCTTGACGACCAAAATTCATTGGTAATCGGTGTCGGAAACCACCTTAGACTCGTCCTTCTCCACGCTCTCGAACTCCAACTCATTCTTTGACTATTTGTTGTACTTCGTTACTGCAAACTGTCCGATCTCTGTCACATGCAGCTTTTTGGGGTCTTCTATCGACTTCTTGACGGCCAGGAGAGGGATTGTTGCCATGACTTTGAGTAATGATATAGCCACAAACTTTTGTACAAACTTATTTTGTACAAACTGATGTGGTATGATAAAATTGGTTGAATTAAATATCTCTTGGCCCACATAATTTATTTCTATTATTTTATATTTTTATTCAACCAATGGATTAATGCCACTTCAGTTTGTACAATATAAGTTTGTATAAGAGTTTGTGGCTGAATCATCACTCTATGACTTTTCATAACCCGAAATACATAAACCTTGCATTTTATCCATTTTCTTCAACCTTTGTCAAAAAGGGTAATTTTTTTCCTTTTAAGATTAGTAAACAAATTATAAATAAAAAGAGTGCAAGATGCTCAAGTAAATTTGACGATATTTAAATCATAAAAGATAAAAGTTGGGGTACGGTACAACTGTTGCAAAATAAAAGGATCCATTGTAACATTTTCGCTTATTGATTCTTCACTCAAATTACATCTTTTTTACTATTCAATTTTTTTGATTAAACTAACTTTTCTATTTTTCTATATTATTAAACTTTCTTGATACAACTTTTTTTTTCCTTATTGAAATAGATAAAACAAGCACACAAAAAAAATTAATAAATGAAAACAAGAATATTCTAAAAGGAATAAAAGTAAATAAAAGTAAATAAATAACACAATTATTTAAGAGAAGAATTAAAAGATAAAACTTGGAATTTGAGATAAAATCCCAAAATAAGTTTATCTTTAATTGTTTGAGAATTTGAGCGGTAACCAATAACCATGAAGAATAGAGAAAACTATTAAGATTTTTTTTTTTGAATGGAAAGTAGAGGAAGTAGGTTCCCCCCCGGAAGCATCAACTATATCTTGTCTTGGTTGTTGGAGAAAAATATTTAATGGATAAGTAACAAAATGTATAGTGTAATTTTTTTAATTATAAGATATTAATTCTAACGATAAAGTAGAGATTTTGTAGGACTGAAACTATTAGTTTCAAAGGGATTGTAAAAAATTAAAATTATTAATTGTAACATTAAATAGACATTATAGGAATTTAATAATTTTTTTAAGAAAATATAATTACAAAATAATAATAAATTAAATGAATAATAGTAAATTTAAAGTCTACATTCATTTTTTATGTATAAAATAATAGTTTAATATAAATGTAAAGGCCTTTCACATACAACGAGCCCTAGACAACCATCTAAATTTCGTAAGGGTCGAGCTGCTCTTGTTAATGACTGTAGCATTATAAGTGTAGCATTATTTATAACAATCATCATTCTTAGGTGTGAACTTACAAAGTATGGACTCATGCACTTTATAGGTAAAACCCCCTAGAATTATTATGGCAACCTCTATACAATTTTAAATTCTTTAACAATGTTGTAAATATCGATTCATACTTTATAGAGAGTGGACGTCCACATGAGATGTTAGGAAATTGGTGGGTGAAGCAGGACCGCTGCTAAAATAAAATTGGAAGAAAAAATAAAGAACAAGCACAAAGAGGACACCAGAAAATTACGTGGTTCGACTTTTTAGCCTACATCCACGGGCAAAGACAGAAGGAAATATTTTACTAGTAAAAAGGAGTTACAAGTATTGTAGTATTTTATCTCACTTCCCAAAACCCCAATACACCCAAACTCTCAAATCACTATAACAAGAGCTTATAATTTCAAGCTCTCTAAACTCTCTCTCAAAAAATGCTAAATTGCTCTTTCTCTTAATGGAATACTTCAGCTCTTCATCTGCACTTATATTTATAGCAAATAGTGGCCAAGAAAATCAATGATTTTAGCCCAACAATTATGGCTTCAATTTCGTCAATCCGTGTGCCTTTAATTTGTCAATCTAGCTTTAAAATTTTGTGGGCTATGTTCTCCATTTTCTTTGATTTGTTGGCACCAAAGTCAAGTACCAAATTTGGTGCTGACTTTTAGGTGCTTGCTTTGACATGAGAAAGCAACCTAATGATTAAAAAGATTATATAAACTTCAATTCTTTTTTGTCTTTCACTATGTTATCCAATAATCAAATTTGTAATATATATATATATATATATATATATATATATATATATATATATATATATATATAGTAGTTTTCTGATCCAGGATCTTAAAGTATGAGAAAAATCTGAGAAAGCTTTAAAACCGTGGGGTTTTAAAAGCTTGCAATTTAAAGCGCTTAAACCTTACGGTTTATGTGTTTTCCCAGATATTCTCGCATTTTAAAATTTCGAATTGAAACATTTATATATATATATGATAATTTTTTTTCACACTTCACACATTCTTAATTCACCTCCACAAATTGTTTAGTTCTTATATTTCAGATTAAGTGTCTGCTTAAGCCGGCCGTGGATTTGACCAAACTGCTTTGAAACATAAACATGTAAGTAGCTTCCAATAACTCTGGATTTTCTATAAATGTGCTTTTCTCACATATATCAGTCTATAAATCCCTCATTTTCTTAAATTGAAAATAATGACCGTTTAATCCTAGATTTGAATACACTTTTTTTTTTGTATTTGTGACTTTTGGTCCCCACATTCAAGTGCAGCTACATTTGGTAATATGGTGTTATATTATACAAAATTGAATGAGACAGCAGTCTCACCTAATAGTATATCATAAAATTTGCGAAGTGGCTTTCACGTAGCTGCAAGTGGGAAAATTGTCAAGTTGTCCCAAGTTATGGAAAAGGTTATGAAATACGAATCGCGCTTCTGATTGCATGAATAAAATTTCTTTAATACTTAATTGACAAGTATTACTATAGTTTGAATTGCACCGTCGGAGAAACTAGAGGTGATGACTACACAATTAGGGAAAATGTAAACTAAATAACAATTGGGTTTTTATTTAGTTTGGTTTGATTTAAGGATTGTAATGGTGCGGGGTGGGAGGTGGGGAGGCCTCCTTCACTCCCTACCCCATCTAGAATTTGGCCCCCTATTGTTAACATTTATGTTAACATAATGTTGATTTTGATGATAACAAACAAAATTAACAATGATTAAGTTTTTGAAAGCTTAAATTATTTTTCATACATTTTAAATAAATCATTATTTTCACATTATAAAGGTTTTATATCTAATGGAAAAATGATTTTATGAAATTGGTTATTTTTCAAGTTTATGGTTTAATTGAAAGAATTTTGAAAACTTTGAAATCAACAAGTATTGCTTGAAATTTTAGAGAAGGATTTATTTGAAACATTTCATAATATTTTGGATGATATCATAATTTCATAAAGTTTTGGGATTCACAAAGTATTATTAAGAAATTTTGAAATTGGACTTAATTGTTAATATTTATAACATTTTGGGCCATACCATAGTTTCATAAAGTTTTGGGGTCAAAATATAATTTTGACAAACAGTGCACTGTACCGTTACTGTAGCAAGCAGCATTCTGGATATGCTAAACGGAATTCCGGTTACGGAGCAGAATTCATCCGAATGGAAAGCGGCAATCCGGTTGTGCTAAACGGAATTAGGATTCTGAGGCGAAAAAGCACGGAGAATAAATGGCAATCGGTTGTGCTAAGCGGAAGTAAGTTCTGAGGGCAAAAAGCACGGAGCATAAACGGCAATCCGGATATCACAAGCGGCATTCCGGATATTCAAAAATTCAAATTTTTGCCTTAACGGTAACATGCAAGCGGAATTCCGGATACCATAAACGGTAATCCGGTTATGAGCAAAAAGTGCATAACGACTAGTTTTTGAGTTCCAACTATATAAACTCAAATCCAAATCATTTTTGGTAATCTTAGCACGCACAAACAAAAGGCATACAACATACATTGAGCTTCAATTTCGTAAATCATCATTTATTGAATCATCTTTTTTCGTCATTTTGTAAATCTACTCTTTAAGAGAGTATTTGATTGTAATCTTCATTTCTTCATAAATTTGTGAGTGTTTAAGTGTGTGAGACACTTGAGTGAAGAGATTGAGAGATAATCTCTTTGTTGTAAAGGTTCATTGACACCTTGAAGTCAATTGTAAGCATTTGAAGTCTTGGAAAGGCTTGGATAGTGAAATCCTCAAGCTTGGGTTGCTTGGAGGCGTGGACGTAGACGGGGATAGCCGAACCACGTAAAAATCCTTGAGTTTGCTTTCTCACCCTACTCATTTATTATTGTGCTTTCATTGAATTTATTGTTTTCGAATTTATTAAGGCATTAGTTTTAATTATTGTGCGATTTGCTTAGCTTAATTTTTAAAATCCCAATTCACCCCCCCTCTTGGGTTGCCTAGTTAGTATTTCATTTGGTATCAGAGCGAGGTGCTCTTATTTAGATTTAACCGTCTAGAGCTAAAGATCAATGGCAACTTATAATGATTCTACATTTAGGGAAGAACAATCCACCACTAGACCACCATTTTTTGATGGAAATGATTATCTTTATTGGAAAACTAGGATGAAAGTATTTTTACAAGCCTTAGACTATGAAATATGGGAAATAGTTTGTGATGGCTTATTCATTTCTAGGAAGAATGCTTTAAGTGAATTGGATAGGAAAAATATGTCTTTAAATTCTAAGGCTATGAATGCTTTATTTTGTGCCTTAGATAAAAAGGAATTTCATAGAGTTTCAAATTGTTCTAATGCTTATGAAATTTGGAGAAAACTTGAAGTTTTGTATGAGGAGACTACAAACAAGGAGGAATCTCATGAAGTGTCAAATTTGGCACTTATGGCAATTGGAGATGAATCGGATGATGAACTTGATGAGGTAAGTGATCTTCCTACATATGATGAATTACATGATGCTTTTAAAGAATTGCATGATGAGTGGATGAAACTTGGTAAAAAGAATGCATGCCTTAAGAAGAAAATGCTAGAACTAACAAATGAAAAGGATGCCATGCAAAAATGCATTGATTCATTGAATGAGAAGATAAAGGAATTAGAATTAGAGAATAAAACATTGCATGATAAAGTTGCATTATCAAATGACAAATGTAGCACTTCACACAAGCACATAGAATCATTTGCAAATGACTTGAAAAATGAAAAAGATGCCTTGCAAAAATCCAATATTTCATTAAATGAAAAGATCAAAGAATTGGAATTAGATAATGAAATGTTACATAATAGGATTAAATCTTTTAAATGCAAACAAAGTACTTCTTATGAGCATGAGAAATCACATGTTGATGAATTAATAAAAGAAAATGAAGTGCTTAAGAAGAAGAGCAATGAGTTAAATGAGCTTGTCTTAAAATTTACAAATGGGCAAAAGATGTTAGATAATTTGCTTAATTCACAAAAATGTGTGTTTGGCAAAGGAGGCATTGGCTATAAGCCTAATTTGAAGCAAAAGTATTATAAAAACTACTTTGTGAAGAATACATCCATTAACAATCAAGTTGTATGTCATTATTGTAATCAAAACAGTCACATGAAGCGTGGTTGTCCTATTAAAAGAAAAGTATATTATGGAGTAAAATGTGTTTGGGTTCCAAAAGGAACCATTGCTAACATTCAAGGACCCAAGAGTATTTGGGTACCAAAAGGCACAACTTAAATATTTTCTTTGTAGGTACCATAATCAAGGAATGGCGGAGAGTTCCTTGATGAAAGCTTATGAGAATAATCATTTGATCATGGTCTAAGCAAAAAAAATAATGAGGCAAGATGATTTAATTGTTTTGGTAACAATTATTGCCTTATTAAGTATAAGTGATGGTATTTTAATCTTAGTAAGTACTTCATATTTCATATTTCTTCATAACATTAAGTGCATTAATATGATGTGAATAAGCTTATCTTGCCTATTTATTATGATGAGTGGATCATGATAAATGGATAATAGCTTGAATTTGTGAAAGTATGCCTGTATGTTTACATGATGGAATTATCATTGTATATAACATTGAGTGATTTATCATGATGCCTTTGTTTGATTTTGATGATTATATTATGTGTATGCATGATAGATGAGTTATATGTTTGCATTTATATTTCATGCATTAAAAGGCTTATTGAAATGTTTTAAATCACAAAATGATTTAAAATAAATCAATTTTTAAGCCAAAAATAAATTGGTGTGTATAATACAAGTCTAAGAGCTTACCAAAATTCAATAAGAGTTAAAATGATTTCCAAGGATTAACCGGCATACCGCTTTATATCAACTGAAAAACCGCTTTCTTATTGATTGCTCTCGGGACAACTTCTGGATAACCGGATTTAGAAAACCGGTAAGCCGGATTAGCTTTGGTTGTTCTCGGATCAAGTTTCGGATAACCGGTTTTATCAAACCGGTAAGCCGGATACCCTTTGGTTGCTCTTGGGTTAGCATTCGGATAATCGGATTTACCAAACCGGTAAGCCGAATTTGCTTTGTAAAATTCTGGGCAACAACCGGTCCACCGGTTATGCAATCCGGAAATCCGAATTCTTGCTGCCAACTCTCTGGACCACAACCGGATATCCAGTTATCCACATCCGGAAATCCGGATTCGCGTTGTTGCCCTGCTGCTTGGTCACTGGTTTTATGCTTCTTCTTCTTCGTTTCTCTCTCTTCAAAACCGTGAGCAGTTTCTCCTCCATTTTCATTCAATTTTCCTTTATTTCTCACTTCATTTCATGCCAAGATCAATCTCTCAAACCATTACCCATGCATTTAACCTTCATTAAGCACTTTCCAATCATTATTTCTTCACTTGTTCTTCATCATTTCATCATCATCTCTCATGCGTGAACAGTACCTCTCCATTTCTCTCTCTTCAAATCTAAGCTTTCTTTCACCAATTTTTGATTCAATCATATTATATCTTACCTTAAATCATTTCTTGGATCAATACAATCAGTTTAAATTTATCCATTTCACTCATTATTTTACAAAACTGAATTTGTGTATTTCGGGTATTTTAAAGTACCTCTTCCATGTGTGCTCACCTTATAGATTTGACCTTGGTTCTTTATTAAATTGTGCACCTACATTTTTATATGCATTGTTACTTTTAATTATGGATTGAAGATGATAATTGTTATGTTATAACTCTTTAGTTAATTGCATGCTAATTTTTTTTTTCTTGATTAGTCCTTGAGATGTTCTTTTTTGGTATAAGCATGGATTTATAGTAATTTTGATGATTGATGATTGATGATTATATGTGTGTTGCTTGATGAATTGATGGAGGTGTTGGTTTGTTATAATTGTTTAAACTTATATGGAAGTCTTTTTAACCATGTTGTGTATTTGAGGATTTATTCATTTTTAAGGGGAGACTCTGTCGAAATTTTTGCTCGTACAAAATGGGTAATATCTTCATCGAATTATTTTTTGATGATCTTGTTTCGATTGTATCTATCTATCTTTTTTTTATGTTGAATGGGGAGATAAATGTGATATGTTTTTGGATAAAATCATTTTGGTTATTTTTAAATTGGCCATATATTTAGGGGGAGTATACAATATGATTTTGGATAATATGCATTTTGAACTTTTTTATTGTCCAAAGGGGGAGACAAAATAATACATCATTTTGATGTTGTCAAAAGGAGGAGAATTGTTTTGATGATTAAGATGTGATTATGATGTTGATTTTGATGAATTTGAAGATATGATGATGATTTGATTACATGGTTGTTTAATATGATGATTTCATGTTATAAGTTGCTAATTGATAGAATGATGGTTCATGATATTTTGGTGTGATGATTTGTGTATAGAATTGGCTTGTATCATGATGTATGATAATTTGGGAGTAATATTGCTAAACTTGTATTTGAGGTGATGCTTGTTGTTAGGGGGAGATTCTATCAAAATTTCTACTCGGACAACATGGGTAACAAATTTGCTACTCTTATTATTTTCCTTTAAGTTTTCTTTTTAATGATGAAGGGGAAGAAAAATACATGTTTTTTAAATTTATAAAAATTTTCTACTCTTTTTCTTTGCCAATTAAGGTTTTTCTTTTTGATGATAAGGGGGAGAAGAATACATGTATTTAAATTTGTTAATTGATAAATTGTAAGAGAAGCTTACTTTTAAGGGGAGCAATATATGAAATCATTCTTTAAATACATGAAAAGTTTGTCATCATCAAAAAGGGGGAGATTGTTAACATTTATGTTAACATAATGTTGATTTTGATGATAACAAACAAAATTAAGAATGATTAAGTTTTTGAAAGCTTAAATTATTTTTCATACATTTTAAATAAATCATTATTTTCATATTATAAAAGTTTATATCTAATGGAAAAATGATTTTATGAAATTAGTTATTTTTCAAGTTTATGGTTTAATTGAAAGAATTTTGAAAACTTTGAAATCAACAAGTATTGCTTGAAATTTTAGAGAAGGATTTATTTGAAACATTTCATAACATTTTGGACAATATCATAATTTCAGAAAGTTTTGGGATTCACAAAGTATTATTAAGAAATTTTGAAATTGGACTTAATTGTTAATATTTATAACATTTTGGGCCATACCATAGTTTCATAAAGTTTTGGGGTCAAAATATAATTTTGGCAAACAGTGCACTGTACCGTTACTGTATCAAGCGGCATTCCGGATATGCTAAACGGAATTCCGGTTACGGGGCAGAATTCATCCGAATGGAAAGCGGCAATCCGGTTGTGCTAAACGGAATTCCGGTTACAGGGCAGAAAGCTTCTGGAGCATAAACGGCAATCCGGTTGTGCTAAACGGAAGTCCGGTTACGGGGCAAAAAGCTTCTGGAGCATAAACGGCAATCCGGATATCACAAGCGGCATTCCGGATATTCAAAAAATTCAAATTTTTGCCTTAACGGTAACATGCAAGCGGAATTCCGGATACCATAAACGGTAATCCGGTTATGAGCAAAAAGTGCATAACGACTAGTTTTTGAGTTCCAACTATATAAACTCAAATCCAAATCATTTTTGGTAATCTTAGCACGCACAAACAAAAGGCATACAACATACATTGAGCTTCAATTTCGTAAATCATCATTTATTGAATCATCTTTGTTCGTCATTTTGTAAATCTACTCTTTAAGAGAGTATTTGATTGTAATCTTCATTTCCTCATAAATTTGTGAGTGTTTAAGTGTGTGAGACACTTGAGTGAAGAGATTGAGAGATAATCTCTTTGTTGTAAAGGTTCATTGACACCTTGAAGTCAATTGTAAGCATTTGAAGTCTTGGAAAGGCTTGGATAGTGAAATCCTCAAGCTTGGGTTGCTTGGAGGCGTGGACGTAGGCGGGGATAGCCGAACCACGTAAAAATCCTTGAGTTTGCTTTCTCTTCCCCTACTCATTTATTATTGTGCTTTCATTGAATTTATTATTTTCGAATTGATTAAGGCATTAGTTTTAATTATTGTGCGATTTGCTTAGCTTAATTTTTAAAATCCCAATTCACCCCCCCTTGGGTTGCCTAGTTAATATTTCACCTATTTCTTAGTAAATTTAGTTGGGAGGAGATAGAGAATCCTCACTAGCAGATCAGTTTACCTGTCGCCATCTTATTCTTTATTTAACTATTTTACAATAGATTTTTATATATAATTTGATGAAATAAAAATTAAAATAACTCAAATAAAACCGTCACTAACATATTGTGAAGTTTTAAATTATTAAAAATTAAAAAATACTAACATATTGGAACAATATCTTGAATCATATAAAAATATAAAATATTTGGACAAATAATAACTAAAAAGTACACATATTTATGTCTATGGGGATTGGGTTGGGGTGGACTATGTAGGGAGACAAAACTAAACCCCACTTGATGTGGAATGGTTGTGTAAGATGAGTAGGGTACCTTTCTGGGATTATAACTTGAGGTATATGTGCCTGTTTGGAGCGTATAATATATTTTCGAATCGTAGCTTACAACAAACAAATCTAATCCACTAGTCCTATGCAGTAATGCCCCATGGTTCGGCTGAAAATTTCATTTTTTCATGGTCATTTTGTAATTTAACCTTATTTATTTTTCTATTTTTTCTATTACTTTCAGGATTTTTATATTTTTCTCTATTTATCAAATTTGAGTGTCATTTATTTTTTTTTTCTTATTTCAGCTAGTAGTGAATTTTATTATGTAATAATAATTTAGGTTTGCTTATTTTTGTAAATTTACATTATTTAGGGTTAGTATAAAAGGGTCTTAAAACCTTAGTTTTGTGGTTCAAACTTTTATCAATAATATTTCAAATTTTCAAAAAATTGTGTTTCTTTAACTTTTATCAATCTTTATGTTTCCATTATGTCAACATCCTATTAAGAGCTTGGGTATCATTTTCTCCCATTTCTCTGCATCATTTCCCAAAAATTAATTAAAATTTATTCATTTAGGGTGGGACTCCGTGGAGCCCCATTTACCGTCCTCGTTTTATTCAACTTATTTAGTTTGATTTTTCTATTTATTTTTCACTAATTTGGTTGTTTTCCCAAGTAGCGAATTGAACAAAATAGAATGCTAAAGCATTTAATTTCAAAAATTTTGACCCGAACATTAACCAAATTTAATTCAGTTCTTTTTATTATGGTTCGATTCACCAAATGCCCTGCTCTACCTCATAATAATTAGATTAAGTCAATACTTTATCGTCATATATATAAGTATCGTTGTTCATTAAATTAATGGATAATATAAAGGAAAAAGGATGGCCACACACTTAAGGTTTTGGAAAATAGTCATGTAGATTTATAGGTTTTCCATAAGAAATAATAAAATCATTTTTTTATCATAATATCCTTTAAATATATTAACAACAAATAATTGACTTTAAAATTCTTTAATAAATATAAATAAAATATAAATAATTTAATCTATCTAGTAAACTAATAATATTAAAATATTTTAATATTTAAAATACTTTTAAAATTTAAATCATTATATTATTTTAATAATAGTATATTTGTATTTATTATAAACCAAACCAAATATCCATCTCCACCTTATAATAATTAGATTAAGCTAATACTTTATCATTAAATAAAAGTATCATTGTTCATGAAATTGATGGATATTATAAAGGGACAAGGACGGCTACTTTCTCAAGGTTTTGGAAAATAGTAATGCAGATACCTAAGCTTTTAATAATGAATACCAAGATCCTTTTTTGACCATAGTATTTTTTAAATATAGTAACTAAAATAATGACTTCAAAATTCTTTAATAAATACAAATATAATATAAATAATTTATTATATGTAGTAAACTAATAATATTAAAAAATTTTAATAGTTAAAATGCTTTTAAAATTTAAATTATTATATTATTTTAATAGTATATTTGTATTTAGTATAAAGATTTTAAATAAATCCTTCGGTTAAATAGATTTTACAAGTAATAAAATATATTTCACGTATTAATAATGTTAAAATTATTTTATATAATAATCAATATAATTTATATTTTTATATACTTATTTTAATATTATGTTCCTATTTATTCTAGAATTTACTTTAATATAATAAAATATATCTACTAGATTGTAAAGTATTATTCTATTTTTAAATATTGAAATCATTTTAAAATGTATATATTATTACATTTATTTTAATATTATATTTCTACTTATTATAGTCAATTTTTGTTGGGATTAATAAAACCAAAAGATATTATGATTAAAAGGGAGTCTTGGCATCCCTTTATTGAAAATTTGTGAGTCTACGTACGTAACCATTTTCCCATCCCATGGGTGTCGCCTTCCTAATCCCTATTATAAAAATATAATTACTAGTGTTGTGTTTAAATCCTCTTTATTCCAATAAATAAACACCCTAAGACTGATAGCTGGCATTATATTCTGAGTTATCAGCCGTTTATAATTCTTTACCATCTCCAGGGCTAGGCAAACTAAGTCTTACAGAATTGATTGCAAACTTTTGCTTCTGGTTGATGGATCGCTTGGTTCGGTTTTATCGATATAAAGTTTCTGGAAGAAAAAGTGGTAGCACAGATAATCAAATTCATCCCAAATATCTGGAGCGAGATCCATGCGGATTAGCTGCAACTTAAATTCAAAAACTAGCTCATGAGCTAAAGTTGCTTAAAGCTTATACTTTTAACCCAGTCCTCATTCTTCGTCAATATGGAATAATTCCCTTATAACACGTTCCACTCAACCACCGAGTGGTTTCATATCTTAAACGCATTTAGTTTCAATTTTCAAGGCATTGTGGGCTTTTTCATTTTTCCAAACCTGACCAATACTTGTGTGTGTCATGGGCAAAGTACATTTGGCAAAATATAATGTACGTGTATTTTTGCCAAGTTTTAAGGAGTATATGTCACTAGCCCTTGGAAATTAGGCAAGACTAGTCCTTAACAACTAACTACATATCATTAATACATAGGAATTAAGCAACAACATGTCAACACACTACGTTGATTAAAAATTTTCTAGCACAAAATATTTGTGGGAAAAACTCAATCTTATTAAAACCCAAACTTATTTATTTGAAACTGATCTGATTGATCACATACTGTCGCCGTAGTTCTCAATATCAAATGACACCACAGAATGAGTTTCTGGATGGGCAATCTCAGCCGTCGCATGTTGAAACCTATTGGAGACTGATGAATCACCCAACAAATACTCGGTCTCTTCACTGTTCTCCTGAGCCCATAAATTGTCATGCAACTTTTTTATCCTGTCAAGCTCCTCAGAAACTTGTCTCATTGTCGGCCTATTTAAGCAGCTACTTCTTAAGCATTTACTTGCAAGCTCAGCCACAATTTCTATCTCCTCCATTTCTGTTTCATCAGCAACCTCAAAGCTCAGAATCTGACGCAAACTATAATCTTCAATCGAAGAGAGAAAATATTGAATAATGCTAATCTTCTCATTGGATGCCAATGTCTTGTGAGAGCCAGGTTTCACGCCGGTTAACAATTCCACAAGGACAACTCCAAAGCTATACACATCACTCTTCTCAGTTAAATTACCTGTCATTAATTGGTACTGGTTAGTTTAATTAGTAAGACATTTTGGGATGGTATAAGAGGTTTGCAATTCGAACCCTTTCAGCAAAGGTGAAGCTTAAAAATCACTAGTCTAAAAATTTTCTGAGTCCCAATAAATTTAAAAGTTTCCTATAAGCCATAGTAAAATAGATAATGTTAATATTGGTCCTTAACACATTGTCTTATAGGCTCAATAAAACTAGAAATTACTAGTTCCTGCTAAACAATATTTATACATATAACTAAGGAAAAATTCATGCATATATATAACTAAGAAAAATCATTATAGTCTCAATGAATAATATTTATTGAAATATTATTTAGAACTTGGATTAAAATAAATTATTAGTTTCACCACCGCCTCTCACATCGAGGAGAAAATTGGGTTGCACATTAAGCTGTCAAAATAAAAAAATACCTGTCATTAGATACTCTGGATCTAAGTAACCAAAAGTCCCTTGCATTTTCGTGGCCATAGCTGTTTGATTTGGAGAAATCAACACCGAAGCCCCAAAATCAGCAACCTTCGCCGTATAATTGTCATCCAAAAGGATGTTGGTAAAATTTACATCTCCGTGGATGATTGGAGGGCTTGCTAAAGAATGGAAATAGTCAAGGGCTGAAGCAGTTTCCGCCGCAATCCTCAGACAATTTTTCCAAGTTTTTAAAACTTGTGAACTCTTACTATGGATATGGTGAAATAGAGTTCCATTGGAAACAAATTCATAAACCAGTAGAGGCACTTTTGTTTGCAGACATAGCCCTAAAATCTTGACCACATTCTTATGGTTTATTTGTGAAACAATTCCCATTTCGTGCTGAAATTCTTGGCTTACCCGAATCTTATCTGCCTCTTTAGGCTTCTTCACTGCAACTTGGGTATTGTCAGATAAGACACCTCTGTAAACGGAACCAAAACCACCTGCACCTAGAAAGTTGCTCTTATCATAATTTTTAGTAGCCTTTATTAGCTCTGCCTCACTGAAAATCCTCACTCGTTGATGCTTTAAAATCATACCACCATTGTTGAAGAAGTTTCTCTTCTTTCTTCGTTCTCTACATGCAATGAAAACCAAAATTCCGACAGTCACAGTGAATATAGCTGCTCCTATCACTGCACAGGGAAGAAAATAACCTATTATTAGATATGAAAAGATAATAATCAATTATAAGCACAATTGGATATTCACAAGTCTTGTAAATTAAATTATTTGACAAATAGTGTCAGAATCAGGATTTTGGTTAGACGGAGGACCATATTATAGGAACTAGGGGTGGGTGCGGGTTGGATTGTCCCAACCCAACCCAACCGTTATATATCTCAACCAAATCCAACTCACCCCAACTCGCAAAATTACAGGTTAGGGCAGGTTGGGTTGGGTGGGTTGGACTTTTGAAAAAGGCTCATTTTTATAATTTAATTTAATATTGTATAATAATTAAAAAAATTATGAAAATAAATAAATTAATTGAAAAAACTAAAAAAACACAAATATTAAAATCCTTACAACCACTCCAACATTTTAAAGTCTAATAAATAAATTATTAGTTTGTAGTTAATAAAAAAAATAATTCTAGAAATTCAATGTTTTATTTAACATAAAACACTAAAGTCTGAACAACAACAGTAGAAGTTTGATTAATTGAGAGGTTTTTATTATCATTTCATATTTTTATTTATATTTTTTTATTTTTATATAAAATATCAAAATTCATATATATATATATATATATATATACGGGTTGGGTTGAAATAAACAATATGGGTTGGGAAATTAACAACCCAACTCAGCCAGTTTATTTTACCAACTTAGCCAGTTTATTTTACCAACTTAACCCAAACCATAAAAAATCTTAGGGATTACGTCGGTTTCATTAATTGGGCGGGTTGGTCCCCACCCTAATAGAAACTATAAACTTGATTGCTAGGATGACATCGTGTAGGGTTTGATGCCGGTATACCAATACCAAATCTGCGGCCGCGCGCTTAAAATAGACAAAGCTATTTGAATCCTCTTCATTTACAATTTTATTGCAACTTGCTATTTCTTATGGAGACGAACTCATTTTGAAGCAGGTAACCGAAACAAATGAAATAATCCAAGATCCCACAGTTTTCGAAAGTGACTAGACTTTCGAAAATGACTACAGTTAAGAGCAACATTAACAAGCAAACATTTGCCCAATTTTATAAGCTTATATCAAATTTATGATCGATTTTTTAAGAATTTAATTAAAAAAAAAAAGACATCACATCACCTGCAACAATTGTGGTGACACGAAATCCCTGACAACCGCCTTTACCATCGCCATGCATGCCAATCGGACATTGGCATGTATAACTCCCGTATGTGTTCTTGCAAGTTCCTTCACAATAACTTTCTTTTTCTTTGCACTCATCAATGTCTGTCAAACATTTAGTAAATAACCTCTATCAAAACTAGTAACAAAGAACAGGCTGGAAAGAAACGTACCATCACATCCTAGATAAGGGTTTCCCCGAAATCCAGTCTTGCATACGCAACGATACCCTTTGCCATTTTCAGAGAAATCACAATAAGTATTATCACCGCAGCCATAAGCTTTTGAATTTTGATCATCATCAGGACACTTCTCTTCTTTAACTACCCATTCAATCGTAACATTTGACCATCTCTTATTATCAGAGAGGCGAAATTCTGATATATTAAAGGTTTCGTCTGCTAAGAATGCATAATCACATGTCACGAACTTCCCTATATTTGTGTGATTATTTCCGCTACGAAGAGTAAGTCTCAATGTCTTGAGACTTTTGGGCAATGGAGTTTGGCAGCAGCCGATGCCTGAGCAGGAATTTCCTGTTACCTTTGCAGATTCATTTGTGCATATAGAAATACAGCTACTCCAAAAACTCCCAACACTGTCACCCATATAGGCATAGGTATCGCAACCCAAAGCCATGAGCTTGTTTCTGGTGTCTGAAAATCTGAATGGTCCTCCTCCTAATCTGAAAGAAGGATTATTATACTTCGACGAACCGTTTCCCGACCCATCGTAGCAGCGGCGTGATGTCGGAAGGCTTGCGATCATGGAGCCATCTTCAGTTGATATATTGCGAACAATAATATTTCCAAACAAGAGTTTTGGAGGAAAGTCACCTCGACTGCAATTAAGAAAGAAATATTTGTTCACTGCACAGCTGGAGTCGTCAATTCCGAACGGATAAGGTACGACTACATTTCCGCATTTTTCCTGGCAACCAGACTTTACATTAATCCTGTCTGTTGCTGCTTTTGTTCCTGCTGCTGGCCAAGACAACAGCAGCATGAACCAAAGCATGTACATGTTTTTTTTGGTATGTTTTTTTTGCTCTTCATCTTGCATTATTTATAGGAGAAATATCTACCTACCACCTAATCTTTCATATTTTATAATTATTTTTTAGTTTTTTACATGAAGTTTACAAAGTATATCATTTTTTTACTCTTCCATTAAAAAATTAGAAATTTAACAGGATATTGACAAAATGACTATTTTTCCCTTGAATGTAAAAAAAACTATTTAATGGCTATTATTTTGGATACTATTACAATGTTCTGCTATTTCAAACTGATGGGAATAAGCTGTAAATTCTAAGTTCTCCATAATTAATTTCATATTGTTATTTTTTATTAATGGCAACAAACTCTAATATTTAAAGTTTCTCACAATTAGTTTTATGTTTTTTTAAATGTATTTTGAATAATTATGACAATTTCTGTTTATAATTTATTTTTGTTGAAGATTTAGTATTGTTGTCTAAGATATGATATTCAACATTAATTGTATAAGCAGAAGTTCTTGATTTTTGTTGTAAATGAGCTAAAATTAGTCGGGGTGTTTATTTTGGTGCTTTTATATCTTTAAATTTGTAAATTTGATGAGTTAATTTAGCTAATTTTGTAGCTGATATTGGTCCCAATAATTACAAAATGATTTTTTTTAACATTTAGCCATGAATAAATAGTCTTTTCACATTAGGAGCAAAATAATCATTTTATTAATATTCTATTCGATTTTCCAATGATATCAATGAAAAAGTGAAAAAATTAATACATTTAGTAAACTTAGGTACGTAACGGTAAAAGAAAAAAGTTTTAATATTTTTTTAATACAATACGAGAGATTAGATCGTCACTATATATTTGACCTTATTTACACCACAATAAATGTAGGATCCATGTAGTCTGAGAAGACCGAGTAATAAAAAGAGTAAATGACTTGATAGACGTCGCTGGCATTAATTAAGGCAAGAGTCATGGTCGTATCAGCGGCCAACTTGAAAAAAACCATCTTTCTATGATTTTCAGAAAGTTAATTTCGGATACAATTAATATGTTTCAATTTTTTTTTTAATATGAGGCTGGCCTCGTCAAAGGGAGAATTTATTGAAAAACCTTTAAAATCTTCCTAATCATAAAATTATCCCTCAAGATTTTGAGGATTATTTATCACCCTTAACTACTTTGAATTGATCCCTTTTGAAATCAGCGAATCTCTCTAATTTTTTATTTTGATTTTGGCTTCCCATATAATTTCGAAGCTGATCAAAATCCTTTAGTTAAAATTAAAATTATATTAAGTTTTAACATTTTTGTCTCTTCTACTATTTTATTATTCTATTCCAGGAATCTAGTTATGGTGCAACGGCAGGGATCTATTTGTTTATTTATTTGCTACCATTGGGTCTGACACAAAAGTAGTTTCAAGGGCAGGGATCTGTTTGTTTATTTATGAACAATGCAATTCTTGATATTTGCTGAAAATTTAAAAAAGCTAAAGTTTACAAAATTTTGTGCCAACAACTTTTTTTCCCAATTTCTCTCAGTACAAATCACTAATCATCATCATTGTGTTATAGTGTCCACTTTTACAAGTTATAATCAAGAGATCAAACATGCCAGATGCATCAAAGACAATAGTAACTACGATGGATTTTGAATTTTTGTTAAATCTCTCACTTTTGATCATTTGCTAAATTATTCTTTTTATCTAAGAAAACAAACTCATTAACATAATAAGAGGAGTTTTACTGATAAAATAATAATAATAATTATAATAATTATCCAATTATTAGAAAGCCTTAGAGTTAGATTATTTTAAGAGAAAATGGAGAGACACATGGAGGAGAAGAGGGGAAGAGGACATGTAATAAAACATAAAAAATTTCAATTTACTTACACCTGAATTTTATTGTATGATGAATAGAGTGTGGGTACAAAAATATATCTATATGATTTTCTTTTATATAAAAGGTTCAATTCATTATTGCTTATGTGATATAGAGCAAATGAATCTTAAGGCAACAAGGAAGTAGCTTCAATGAGAATGTCAAGTTTCTCTTATTGATTGCAATTGGTTGATTACATGTTTAATGTAGAGGTGAGGGGTTGAAGAAAGAGAAAAATGAAATTACTTTAATAAACTGTAAACACAGAAGAGATTGAGGGTGCAGTCAAAAAAGCAAAAAGAAGGGGTATGGTGCACCCGTTGCACCGTAGCTCATTCCCTACTCCAGGGGCATTTGGTATTCAAGCAGATTTTTCCAGCTGGCGACCCGTTCGAATTGTGCTCACCTTTGTGCAGGTAGTTGCCACCAATTGATTGATATTCTAAAAGTCATAAGTTTGATTACAAGGGTAAAATTGTATAAGATTTAAAAATGGAAATTGAAGTTTACAGAGAATATCCTTTAACTACTATAGGGGTTTTGATGAGTTATGAAAACACAAGGCGAGAAAACGATTAATTAATTGGATTACTATAATAAAATGATTGAACAGCAAACGTCGTAGAGAGTTTTTGACAAAGTAATAATCCCTTGATAATTTTTATCGAAAGTAAAGCACAACATATATACACCAATTATCAAGGAAACTCTAGGAGCCTAAGAAAGCAATCCCTAAATTATAGATAAAGATGCCTAAAATGATGCAGTATCTAAAATGAATTAGGAGCTAAATATTATAACATAAAGAGTGCTTATACGGGAGTCACGCGTAAGGAATCTGGAATGAACAATCCATTATATGGCTTTAATTAACAAGTATGTTAGTTGTGCTTGACTCTGAATGGCTTGATCATTCTTAATTACACTGCCGTCTTTGGATAATCTAGCATTTCTCCTGAAGTAATGAATATGGAATGACAACAGGAATTAGAACTACAAGCAAGACTTCAGGCCTTTGTAAGGCTAAAAATGTTGGACAAACATTTGTTAGATAACTGGATGTTCTTTATTTTAGTAAATACTTTCAATTATGCTGTTACTTTAGTTGGAACAAGTCCTCGTTTACTTGTATATATATGGTAACGTAAATATATTATTACATAATAATTATATGGTGACATGAACGAAAATGGCAATCTCACCTAATACTCTTGTAAAATAGTGAAGTCACATTCACATACTTGCAGGTCGGCAAATATACAAATTAAATATTTTTCACCTATAATTTATAGAATTTCAAGGGTTAACTCGTACTCAAAAAATCAAATTAAATATTTTTATCTACTAAAATTTATAGAAGCCATGAGCCTAACTTATAGTAAAGACTTAGTTTGGTTTCACTTGTTTGGTTTCTGTATCATATATAATCCCATGGGTCTTCCTCAAAACCTATAAAATAATTCAAGAGTTGAAGGGATTGCTCAACTCTTATACACTTAAACCCAAGATTCATTACCAACCAATGTCGGATAATAGTGTCTCTAACAAGTGTGAGGAGAAGATCGATCTCTTAATCTTTCACTTCCACTTTGAAAGCTAAGCCAATTAACCTATCCCCTTTATGGGAGATTTCAAGGCATTTGCAAGAAGGTACAATATTTTTGGAATTCAAATTTTATTTCAGTTGACTTGATGTTCTTTGTTATAGTAGAATACATTTTATTATGCTTTCATATTTGAGTTGGAAAAAGTCCCTTCATTACTTATTGAGTTGGAAAAAGTCCCTTCAATTCTAGGATTTGTTTTGGACTGAGTAAATAACTATATGGACGCACGGTAATTTATCATTAAGTCTACTACATACGATAATATGGTACTATATTATATATAATTGAACGGGACAGATTCACCTAATACTCTTGTAAAATTTGTGAAGTCGCTTTCACAAGCAAGTCAGCAAATTATCAAGTTGCCCCAAGTTTCTAAATAATGTTAATAAATAATTAAGTTAAGAATTGCAATGATCCTTGTTCATAAAAAAATGAATTATTGAATCTTTTTCAATAAGCAAAATGAATTATAGATAAGCCCTTAACATAGCATAAATAGATAATTATTGCACCTGACATAATTAATAATATTAGATACTGACAATCACACTCTAAAAATTCATAAATGTGCTCCTGCATTTCATAGTAAATGCTAATATCATGAAACATAGCATAAAAGATGACCTAGCATATTAAAATTCTCTAACATAACAATTTTTTTTTCATTTACACATCTTAGAAAGCACTTGGAACCCCCATATTCTTATGTAACGTCCAAAAAAAAAAGTTATGTAATTCCACGTCAGTTTACACAAAAATAATTTGTAAAGTATTTGTAGCTGAAATATTACTTATTTTCTCATGGGTGCTCGAAAGAAATAAAAGTATTTAGTAGAAAGGTGTATTTTTTTTTTAAAATAAGCAACCTCTCATAGAATGGTTAATTAACAGTTATAAAAGAAACGAAGAATAGATAAAAGACATAATGAATCTTTCCCCTTACAATAATCATAGTAAAGTGGCTTACAAAAGTAGCAACCAAGGAACAAAGATAAAGAAATCACAAAGCATGGCTAAAAAAATCTATAATTAGGAAACCATTAGCATCTTGGGAGAGGAACTTCCAAATATTAGCAGGGGGATCACTTTAGAAGAAAAGCGTTTTGTTAGTTATGTGATTAAAATTAAAGTTCAAGTGGTCGTATGCACTTTAGCCATAAGCTAGGTAGTTGACCAATAATTACACTTTTGACATGGACAAGATGCAAAAGGGTGGAAAAATTACAAAACAAAAATGAAATAAAAGAAGCTTGGAAAATTAATAAATTAAATCCTCTTAATTAATTAATTACTTTTACCATTTTTTTACTTAGGTTTTTTATTATCTTTAACCACTAAGGTTGCTTTCATATAGGTTTAATTTGATTATTTGATCCTTTTGAGGCAAAAGTTTCAAAATACCTTCTAAAAATTTAACTTCATTGATAATTTGTTCCTGTTTTATAGAAAAATCAACATTTATAAATGATTTATCCATTTTACTTTGTTTGTATTATTAAACTGAAAAATTGTCTTTGCAACAAAATACCCATCAATTATTAAAAAAGAAAAAGAATCTTATTAAGTATCACATAGATTAATTAACAGGGGACTAGTTTAGATTTGAAAGGACCAAATTATCACATAATTAAGCTGAAAAATTAATGGCTGTCATGTATCTTAAAAATATAGAAATTATAAGGATCTCATATTTTAAAAAAAGTGCGAGATGAACTTTTACCATTAGAAACCCAATCCTTAAAATCACAGGAGGAAAAAACACTACGAAATATAGACAGTGAACAACAATGGAAACAACAATAATAAATAAATAATATTGGTAGATATTATTAGTTTATAGATTTTGTCAAAAGTAGAGGCTTTAACTTAGGGTTAAAGCGTGAACCAGAATCTGAGTTTCAGAGGAAACGACACTGTTGGGTGAGTCAGATGATGAAACGCCACCTGTCTGCTGCAAGCCTTAGATCACGTGTGACATCTGACTTTGTCGTGTGGGAGAAACAAGTAAGGCATGTGTTTGGACGTGGGTTGCTTATAACCAAATATCTTTTTTTTTTTTAACAGACTGTAACAAGTTAAATTATAACTCATATATTACATGAGATTATTATTGATAGTTACCATCAAATTATAATTTATATTTAATTGAGACTATTATTAGAACTAATATACATAAAATTTTATACAGCGCTCAAATTTTTACCCTCACTAATATTCGAGAGACGTCTACTCTACTCACGTTTCATTAATATTCCAAGGACGTCTACTCCACTAATGTTGGTAAGAAAAAAACTGTCTCTACTCAATTATATTTGTATGTTATAATTAAGGAAGAATACAAAGCCCCCTATGATAATTTTGTGGGGACTTGAACTGCTGCTCTCACAAACTCGGCGGAGTGGCCTATAACCAAATATGCTTAAAACGGCAAAGTTGGATGGTGTTTAACTCACTTAAGCTTCTCACATGTTCTGCACGTGAGAAAGAGGCTGTTAAAGGTAGTTAAAATGGGCGGGAAAATCCTGGGTTTGTTGTAACAAACCCAGAACGTAAGCTGGTTTCTTAATACTCTTTCTAGATCTCTCTGGAATTGTATATAAGGTCTTAAGGCTTGTATCTAGTGTATTCGATTCTTTGGAATTCTTTCTGTAATCTTGTAGCTTAATTTGCATAATAAAAGAAGCCATAGCTCTGTTTCTTAAGAGGATGTAAGCCAAAAACCCACTTGTCAAATCTATTTTCCCTTTAAAAATCTCTTCAAAATCTGACCACGCTTTTACAAAGAGCTTCTTTAATCTAACGGTTTTTTTTTTTGGGAAGAAAACTGTGGGGGGGACTTAGCATAAGATTTCTAGGTATCCAACGTAAAAGACTAGTCTTATAGGTGGAGTGACCTACCACCTTATAAACCCAAGTATCTCCCTTTTACTAGCCAATGTGAGAAACAACTCAACAATCCCCCCTCAGGCGAAACCACCACCGGACTCTGGTCTTTTCGTCCGACACACCTGAGTTGTTCCATTACTATATTCCCACTACTAGGGTCTAGCTCTGATACCACTTGTTGGAAGGATTTAGCATAAGATTTCTAAGTATCAAACCCAAAAGACTAGTCTTTTAGGTGGAGTGACCTACCACCTTATAAACCCAAGTATCTTCTCTTTACTAACCAACGTGGGACATAACTCAATAAAAACCCTAATTGTTTTATAGGGAAAAAAGTTAAAATTTTTAGTGTGATTAATTCATGAATTTTTTAGCATGGATGGACCTGCCAATAGAGGCGGAGGCGCTGGTGATCCATCGACTACTAGTGGTGTTGGTGCGCCTCCATATCAGTCGATCCCTATGCAGAATGCTACGAATGCACCACCGCTGTTTCTGAACAAAACTTACGATATGGTGGATGATCCTGCGACAGACTTGATAGTGTCTTGGACCCCTACCAGCAACAGCTTCGTTGTTTGGAACCCTCCCAAGTTCGCGTGTGACCTTCTTCCTAAGTAATTCAAGCCCAACAAATTTTCTAGCTTTGTTCGCCAGTTAAACACTTACCAACCAACTGGAGTAGAAGGGGGAAATGGGGAAAGAATTCAAATAAGAGGTTTATTGTAACCTGATTTCAAAGGTTCCTTATGATTATTACTCCTTTTTTTTTTGGGGCTTCTATTGTAATAGTTTAAACTTAGCTGGAGGCAAGAATAGTGCTGAACTTACAGAGATTAGGCAATGCCTATTTAATGATAGGCAAAAGAGCTTCTGCAAGTCTAGATGTGATAATCTGGTGTTTTCAATTGTTCGTTATACTTGCTAACAGAAGGTAACAAATTATTTTGTATTCTCACCATTGTAATTTGGAGGCATCCAGAGGCTAGGTGGTGAATAAACTGTATTTTAGGCGATATATGTACTGCCTTTTTGTTACTAGGGAAGCAAGCTTCTACAATGCACAATGTTCAAATATAACTACACACACACACACACACACACACACACACACACACACACATATATGTAAAGGATGTAAGTCAACATGGCTGAACCTCTATAAACTTGTCTCTATCGATTTGTATTGATCTTGTCTCAACACTTAATGTAAGAGGTAATGCAAGTTAAAGTTAAGAAAAGAGAGATCTTAATTGTAAATAAGAACTATTAAAAGGTTATTAATTTACCAGCAAAGTGTTGGCTCCACTAGCAATGGAGTCCCCTTAAGTGGATTGACTGGGTTTACTCCCCAATTCGAGTCGCAGTGAAGTCGCCTTTGTTGGGAGAACCTGTTGAAATACAAGTGTGCAACCCAAGAGGGGGGGTGAATTGGTATTTTAAAAAATATTCTAACAAAACCACACAACAATCCAATCTAATGCCTTAATCAAATTAAAAACAATAAATTCAATCAAGCACAATATTAAAAGAGAGTAAGGGAAGAGAAAGCAAACTCGAAGATTTTTACGTGGTTCGGCTATCCCCGCCTACGTCCACGCCTCCAAGCTCACCGGGCTTGAGGATTTCACTAAGCAAGCCTCCAAGGCTTCAAACGCTTACAATTGACTTCCAAGGTGTCAATGGACCTTTACAACAAGAGATTATACCCAATCTCTTAACCCAAGTGTATCCCAACACTTACAATCTCTCAAGGATAAAGATTACAAAAGAATTTTTCTCACACAATTTGTTTGATCACAAATGAAAGCTCAATGTGTGAATGAATAAGATGAATACAAGAATTTAAAGCTCAATGAAAGTTGTATTCTCAATATTTTGCTCAATGATAATCGTTGGAGTTCTTGTTGTTTGAATTGGATTGAGCTTATTTATAGTTGGAGCTGAAAACTAGCCGTTATAGATCTGTCGCTCAAAACGGTTTCGCCGTTAGTCGTTAACGGTTAACCGTTTATTCTCAAAAGTTACCGTTGGAGCCAATTCTTCAAATAAACGGTTTGCTGTTTGTCACTATCGGTTCACCGTTAATTGTAAACGGTTCAAGGTTAATTTCCAGAATCATCATTTTAACAATCCTTTGAAGAAAATGCTTTCTGGAAATAATCGGTTAACCGTTTTTAGTAAACGGTTCAAGGTTAGCAATAATCGGTTCACCTTTTTCTATAAACGGTTCAAGGTTAATTTCCAGAATCATCATTTTAACAATCCTTACTTTCTGGAAATAATCGGTTAACCGTTTTTAGTAAACGGTTCAAGGTTAGCAATAATCGGTTCACCTTTTTCTATAAACGGTTCAAGGTTAAATTTTAATCATCATTTTAACAATCCTTACTTTCTGGAAATAATCGGTTAACCGTTTTTAGTAAACGGTTCAAGGTTAGCAATAATCGGTTCACCTTTTTCTATAAACGGTTAGCCATTTGCTACAAGATGCATGCATCTTCTGATGATGCTCTGATGAACTATTTTCAAAAATACAGTTTGACCCCAAAACTTTCCATAACTTCATTATGGCCCAAAACGTTATACATTTTGCAAATAGGTCCAATTTCAGAATTTCTAAAAAATATTTTGTGAATCTCAAAACTTTCTGAAATTATGAAATGGCCCAAAATGCTATGAAACATTTCAAATAAATCCTTCTCCAAAATTTCAAGTAATACTTGTTGATTTCAAAGTTTTCAAAAATCTTTCAATTAAATCATAAACTTGAAAAACAACCAATTTCATAAAATCATTTTTTCATTAAATATAAAACCTTTATAAAGTAAAAATAATGATTTATTTAAAATATATGAAAACAATTTAAGCTTTCAAAAACTTAATTATTCTTAATTTTATTTGTTATCATCAAAATCAACATTATGTTAACATAAATGTTAACAATCTCCCTTTTTGATGATGACAAATATTTCATGTATTTAAAAAATGATTGAACAAATTGCTCCCCTAAATGTAAGCTCCCTTACAATTTGAGCTTAAAAGATTAATCATTCTTAATCTTGTTTGTTATCATCAAAATCATTATGGAAACATATATGTTAACAATCTCCCCCTTTTTGATGATGACAAACTTTTCATGTATTTAAAGAATGATTTCATAAATTGCTCCATTTAAATGTAAACTTCTCTCACAATTTGCCAATTAATTAAATTAACAAATTTAAATACATGCATTTTTCTCCCCCTCATCATCAAAAAGAAAAACTTAATTGGCAAAGAAAAAGAGTAGAAATTTTTTGTAAATTTAAAAACATTTATTCTTCTCCCCTTTCATCATTAAAAAGAAAACTTAAGGAAAAGAATAAGAGTAGCAAATTTGTTACCCATGTTGTCCGAGTAGAAATTTTGATAGAATCTCCCCCTAACAACAAGCATCACCTCAAATACAAGTTTAACAATATTACTCCCAAATTATCATAAATCATCATACAAACCAACTCTATACATAAATCATCACATAATCCATTCAACCATGAAATGATCATGAATCATCAATCCATCAATTACCAAGTCAATAACTCATAACACAAAATTATCATATAAAACAACCATGTAATCAAATTATCATCATATCTTCAAAATTCATCAAAATCAACATCATAATCACATATCAAAACAATACTCAAAATGCATATTATTCTACTCCTTTTGAAAACATAAAAAATGATATATTATTTTGTCTCCCCTTTTGGACAACAAAAAAGTTCAAAATGCATATTATCCAAAATTATATTGTATGCTCCCCCTAAATATATGGCCAATTTAAAATTTTAACCAAAATGATTTTATCCAAAAGCATATCATATTTATCTCCCCCTTCATCATATAAAAATAGATAGATGCAATTTAAAACATGACATCAAAAATAATTTGATGAAGATATTACCCATTTTATGCGAGTAAAAATTTCGGCAAAGTCTCCCCTAAAAAATGAACAAATCCTCAAATACGCAACATGGTTAAAAAAAATTTCCATATAAGTTTAAACAATTATAACAAACCAACACCTCCATCAATTCATCAAGCAACACACATATAATCATCAATCATCAAAATTACTATAAATCCATGCTTATACCAAAAAAGAACATCTCAAGGATTAATCAAGAAAAAAAAAATTTAGCATGTAATTAACTAAAGAGTTATAACATAACAATTATCATCCTCAATCCATAATTAAAAAAAAACAATGCATATGAAAATGTAGGTGCATAATTTAATAGAAAACCAAGGTAAAATCTATAAGGTGAGCACACATGGAAGAGGTACTTTAAAATACCCGAAATACACAAATTCGGTTTTGTAAAATAATGAGTAAAATGGATAAATTTAAACTGATTGTATTGATCCAAGAAATGATTTAAGGTAAGATATAATATGATTGAATCAAAAATTGGTGAAAGAAAGCTTAGATTTAAAGAGAGAGAAACGAAGAAGAAGAAGCATAAAACCAGTGACCAAGCAGTAGGGCAACAAGCATTAAATTTAATCCGGGTTTCTGGATTTCTTAACCGGTTAAGCTATGAAAAATATTTTTGAGATGAAGTAAGCTCTTAAACTTGTATTATACACACCAATTTATTTTTGGCTTAAAAATTGATTGATTTTTAAATCATTTAATACATGAAACATAAATGCATACAAGAGCAAACATATAACTCATCTATCATGCATATACATTATACAATCATGAAATATGTAAGCATTTGAAGATTAATAATTCAAGCATATCACTCATTTATCAAGCTTAGGCATTACATAATCATCAAAATCAAACAAATCTATCATGATGAGTTGACAAGCTATCATCATAAATATATAACCATGCATCATGATAAAGCACAATAATAATTCAATTATGTAAACATACGAGCATGCTTTCGCAAATTAAAGGTATTATCTATCCATCATGATCCATTCAACAAAATTAATATGGCAAGAATTGTTACTAAAACAATTAAATCATCTTACTCATCATTTTCTCTTAGATCATGATCAAATGATTATTCTTACAAGCTCTTATCAAGAAATTCTTCACCGTTCCTTGATTGTGGTACCTACAAAGAAAACATTCAAGTTGTGCATTTTGGTACCCAAAAATTCTTGGGTCCTTGAGTGTTAGTAATGGTTCCTTTTGGAACCCAAATACATTTTGCTCCATAATATGCATTTCTTTTAACATGGCATCTATTCTTCATATGACCATTTTGATTGCAATAATGACATACAATTTTATGATCACTTGTGGAGGTAGCTTTAACAAAATAATTTTTAAAATATTTTTGTTTCAACTTAGGCTTATACCCAAGTCCTCCTTTATCAAATACACATTTTTGAGTGCTTAGCAATTTTTCTAAATTCTTTTGACCATTTGTGAATTTTAACACAATTTGATTTAGCTCATTGCTCCTCTTCTTAAGCACTTCATTTTCTTTCATTAATTCATCAACATGTGATTTCTCATGCTCATATGAAGTACTTTGTTTACATGTAAATGATGCAATCCTATCATGTAGCATTTCATTATATAATTCCAATTCTTTGATCTTTTCATTTAATGAATCATTGCATTTTTGTAAAGCATCCTTTTCATTTTTCAAGTTATCTACATGTGATTCTAAATGCTTGTATGAAGTGCTAGATTTCTCATTTGATAATGCAACTTTATCATGCAATGTTTTATTCTCTACTTCTAGGCATACAATTTTTGCATTTAGAGATTCATTTTCATTTTTTAGCTTTACCATTTCCTTTTTAAGACATACATTCCTTTTACCAATTTTCATCCACTCATCATGCAATTCTTTAAATGCATCATGTAATTCATCATAAGTAGGAAGATCATTTACCTCATCAAGTTCATCATCCGATTTATCTCTAATTGCCATAAGTGCCAAATTTGACACTTCATGAAATTCCTCTTCATTTGTAGTCTCCTCATACATAACTTCAAGTTTTCTCCAAATTTCATAAGCATTAGAACAATTTGAAACTCTATGAAATTCCTTTTTATCTAAGGCACAAAATAAAGCATTCATAGCCTTGGAATTTAAAGACATATTTTTCCTATCCAACTCACTTAAAGCATTCTTCCTAGGAATGAATGAGCTATCACAAACTATTTCCCATATTTCATAGTCTAAGACTTGTAAAAATACTCTCATCCTAGTTTTCCAATAAGGATAGTCATTACCATCAAAAAAATGGAGGTCTAGTGGTGGATTGACCTTCTATGAAGGTTGAACTAATTTGGGTTGCTATGGATCTTTAACTCTAGACGGTTAAGTCTACACAAGAGCACCTCGCTCTGATACCAAATGAAATACAAGTGTGCAACCCAAGAGGGGGGGTGAATTGGTATTTTAAAAAATATTCTAACAAAACCACACAACAATCCAATCTAATGCCTTAATCAAATTAAAAACAATAAATTCAATCAAGCACAATATTAAAAGAGAGTAAGGGAAGAGAAAGCAAACTCGAAGATTTTTACGTGGTTCGGCTATCCCCGCCTACGTCCACGCCTCCAAGCTCACCGGGCTTGAGGATTTCACTAAGCAAGCCTCCAAGGCTTCAAACGCTTACAATTGACTTCCAAGGTGTCAATGGACCTTTACAACAAGAGATTATACCCAATCTCTTAACCCAAGTGTATCCCAACACTTACAATCTCTCAAGGATAAAGATTACAAAAGAATTTTCTCACACAATTTGTTTGATCACAAATGAAAGCTCAATGTGTGAATGAATAAGATGAATACAAGAATTTAAAGCTCAATGAAAGTTGTATTCTCAATATTTTGCTCAATGATAATCGTTGGAGTTCTTGTTGTTTGAATTGGATTGAGCTTATTTATAGTTGGAGCTGAAAACTAGCCGTTATAGGATATGCCCGAAAAACGGTTCGCCGTTAGTCGTTACGGTTAACGTTTATTCTCAAAAGTTCCGTTGGAGCCAATTCTTCAAATAAGCGGTTTCTTTGTTTGTCACTATCGGTTCACCGTTAATTGTAAACGGTTCAAGGTTAATTTCAGAATCATCATTTTAACAATCCTTTGAAGAAAATGCTTTCGAAATAATCGGTTAACGTTTTTAGTAAGCAGTTCAAGGTTAGCAATAATCGGTTCACCTTTTTCTATAAGCGGTTCAAGGTTAATTTCGAATCATCATTTTAACAATCCTTACTTTCGGAAATAATCGGTTAACCGTTTTTAGTAAGCGGTTCAAGGTTATCAATAATCGGTTCACCTTTTTCTATAAACGGTTCAAGGTTAATTTCCAGAATCATCATTTTAACAATCCTTACTTTCTGGAAATAATCGGTTAATTTTTAAAGCTGTTCAAGGTTAGCAATAATCGGTTCACCTTTTTCTATAAACGGTTAGCCATTTGCTACAGATGCATGCTTCTGATGACTTTCTGATGAACTATTTTCAAAAATACAGTTTGACCCCAAAACTTTCCATAACTTCATTATGGCCCAAAACGTTATACATTTTGCAAATAGGTCCAATTTCAGAATTTCTAAAAAATATTTTGTGAATCTCAAAACTTTCTGAAATTATGAAATGGCCCAAAATGCTATGAAACATTTCAAATAAATCCTTCTCCAAAATTTCAAGTAATACTTGTTGATTTCAAAGTTTTCAAAAATCTTTCAATTAAATCATAAACTTGAAAAACAACCAATTTCATAAAATCATTTTTTCATTAAATATAAAACCTTTATAAAGTAAAAATAATGATTTATTTAAAATATATGAAAACAATTTAAGCTTTCAAAAACTTAATTATTCTTAATTTTATTTGTTATCATCAAAATCAACATTATGTTAACATAAATGTTAACAATCTCCCCCTTTTTGATGATGACAAATCTTTCATGTATTTAAAGAATGATTGAACAAATTGCTCCCCCTAAATGTAAGCTCCCCTTACAATTTGAGCTTAAAAGATTAATCATTCTTAATCTTGTTTGTTATCATCAAAATCATTATGGAAACATATATGTTAACACCTGTGCTTCCCGGTTCGAGCGGGGACTTCTAGTTTGGGTTGTGGTACGGGTTTAAAAGTACCTCCCACAGTTAGGGCCTTCCCCAAGATACCTCGTGGTTAAGACAAAAAAAAAAGGTTACTAATTTTAACATCTTCATTGGTAACATCACGGGGTAATTGGTTACTTTTGAAACATGATGAAAGAAAGGGGATACTATAGTTTAAAGAATAAAAGGAAATGGGAGGTTTCTAATTAATAAACAAGACATCACCTGCAACAATTGTGGTTATATGAAATCGCTTACAACTAAAGGTGCGCTCTCTTAGAGACATTTGTGATTCATGTAACATAGTAGTCATCGCAATCCAGCCACAAAAATTTGTAGAAGCCATCAAAGAAGACAAATAGGTGAAAGCAATGAATGAATAAATGAAAAATAATTTTCTTCCTAAGATCTTCGCAACCAGCTATCCCATGATTCACACCATTTTCCAAGTCAACTGCCATTGCAACAGCGGAAGTTGAGGAACTGCCAAATTTCATCTCATCTATCTCCAGCACTCCTGACCTCAGCCAACAGTCATCGGTATTCATCTAACTTCTTCGACTATGAGCCTTTATCCAAGGACCATAAGGTTTAATAACAGAGGGAGCATCATTATTATATATTGAAGGGCAATTTCTATCAGTGTGTCCTAAGAGGCCATAGATAAAACAAAAATTATTCAACTGCTCATACTTGAAATCCACCCGTAGTCATTCCCCATCTGCCTTTTTGAGTCGCATTCGACGTTTAAGAGATTTCCTAACATCAATTGATACCCTTAACCTCATGTAATTCCGCCATATTCCTTTAAGATTATGCTCATTAGACGCCAAAAGTTCACCTATGTAGTTGCCAATACTCTGTAGTATCTTTTTTGATTGAAACCCAATAGGCAGATTATACACTTGGACCCAGAAATATGTGTGAAATAGAGGGACACTTTGCGGGTGTTTATCTATCCCAAGTCTTCGAATGGTAAGGATATGTTGATCAATGGTCTAGGGACTGGAGTCAAGAACCCTTCTCACATCAATTTCATGGAAAAACTGGAAGAGAAAAAGCGTGGGAGATAACTCCTTAATACAGACTCCACGCCCAGGACGCCATAGCGAGGCCATAGTGTTTTTCATGGAAGCAAAATTCACCACTTTTTCCGTGAGAAATCGTCCCACAAGGTAAAATTTAGAATCAATTTTGATATCCTTAGGGTCACCAATCTCGTCACCAGCCACAATCAAACCACCCTCTTCCTCCTCGTCAAGTTGCAGGCGTGGACAAATGTTGCTCACTTCAGATTCCATAGCATTGCTTGAGTTTGCCATAAAGATGAGAGGAACAAGCCCGTAGATAACAAATGAATAAACAAAAAAGAAATCAGAAATAACTTTTCAAAAGACAAGACACACACACACACTTGTCAAGAGACAAGACTTCTTAGGAATTCATAATAGACAAGACTTCTTAGGAATTCATAAAATTCACAGTTTTACTATTTAAAAAACAATGTTTTTATTTGAGGGGAAAGAAGAGAAGAAAAGGTGTGGAGAGGATTGTTTCCCTCTTCTCTATTTACACTAATACATGAATAATCCACACCACACAAATAAATAGAGCTAATTACATCTTAGCCATACATTTATCCCACTCAAGCACATCCAACCCATTCCACTAATAATTATCACACTTAACATACTAAAAACTTATAATTTCACAATCACTACATTTACCATGGTAAAAACTTATAAATTTACAAAAAAAAAGTCGCGGATCCTTGATAACTCTATAAAATGAGAGTTATCATGATACTTTTAGGCTTAAATCAAAACTACTTAGAGAGTAATTGATGTGTCACGATTACTGTAGCAAATCCGATAGCATCAATTTCTGTGGAGACGATCTTGAATACTTATTATTATATTATTCATTGTGTACACTTGCACATTGACACCAATAGCATTTGAATTTATACCAATAAGTTTTGGCGCTGTTGACGGGGATTGATTGTTTATTGTGATTTGTGAAATAAATCTTAACGGTGTTAACTTTGATTTTATTTTAATTTGCTTATTTTGTTGACAGGAAACTCTTGCATGCGCAAGTACAAGGCTGTTGAGTTTCAATTTGATCAAGAAATTGAAAGAACCGTAAGGAGATTAAGAATAGAGTACAAAAATTCAAAAGCTCCTATGTGATAGATGACTTAGAAGATGTGGAAAATTTGAACCCGCTTGGAGAAATGCAACCAGTCAATGGTTGAAAAGGTCAGAATGGACAAAATGACCAAGGACAACCAGGAAACAACAATATCATATACATGGCAGATGATAGAGATAGAGTCATTAGAGACTATGTCGTACTGACCCCTCAAGTTATGCACCTTGGAATTGTCAGACCTGAAGTGCAAGCTACTGATTTCGAACTCAAACCAGTGATATTTCAAATGTTGTAAATAGTGGGGTAATTTAATTGGATCTTCACCTCAAATTGTTCTTGAAGGTAAGTGATGCTTTTAAAATTGCTAGAGCATCACAAGATGCATTGAGACTCAGACTTTTCCCTCATTCATTAAGAGATTGAGCAGGGGCATGGTTGAACTCCTTACCACCAGACTCCATCACCACATGGAATGATTTGACTGACAAATTATTAATTAAGTACTTTTTACAACCCAAGAATGCAAAATTGAGGAATGAAATAACATCTTTCCACTAACTTGAAAATGAAAGCTTGTATGGTGGATGGGAAAGATTTAAAGAATTACTCAGAAGATGTCCTCATCATGGTATTCCCTGTTGCATACAAATGGAAATTTTCTACAATGGGTTGAACCCTAACACTAGATTAATGGTTGATTCTTCAGCAAATGGAGCTTTGTTTTCCATCTCTTACAATGAAGCTTACAAAATTTTGGAAAGAATTGCTAACACCAATTATCAATGGCCATCAACTAGACAAGCTGTAACAAGGGCAGCAACAGGAGTTCATAATGTGGATGCATTTACAGCATTATCAGCCCAAGTAATTTCACTGACAAACATGGTAAAAACCATGACACGTGCTCCAACAACTGTCCAGCAAGTTGTTGAGGTTTCTTGTGTTTATTGTGGAGAGGGGCACTATTTTGATAATTGTCCCGGGAATCTAGCTTCAGTCAATTATGTGGGCAATTATAACAGACAAAATCAAAGCAATCTATACTCAAAAACTTATAATCGTGGATGGAGGTAGCACCCAAACTTCTTATGGAGCAATCAAAATCAACCTGCTGCAGCATCCAGTGGATAGAAAAGACCTACACAGCCACTAGGATTTCGTTAGCAAATTGAAGGATAAAGAACCACTAATAATGATCAACTCAGTTCTCTTAAAGCTTTGCTCAAGGAGTATATTGTGAAGAATGAAGCATTTATCTAAAGACAAGTTGTAACCTTGAGGAATCTAGAAAATCAGATTGGACAACTTGCTACAACATTGAGCAACTGACCTCAGGGTAATCTACCTAATGGTAAAGCACTTTGTGATTTGAGGGCAAACATTAATCTCATGCCATTATCTATGTTCAAGCAATTGGGAATGGTTGAATGCAGACCAACAGCAGTGACTCTTCAATTGGCTGACTGATCTTATGCATATCCTAAAGGAGAAATTGAAGATGTATTGTAAAAGGTTGGAAAATTTATTTTTTCAGTGAATTTCATTGTGCTGGACTTTGAAGCAGACAAAGAAGTGCCAGTTATTCTGGGAAGACCTTTCTTAGCCACTGGAAAAACCCTCATTGATGTACAAAATGGAGAACTAACCATGAGAGTGAATGATCAACGAGTCACATTTAATATGCTTGATGTTATGAAGAACCCAGATGAGATTGAAGATTGTAATTTCATTAGTGTTGTGGACATTACTGTGACAGAAAGCTTAAACAGCTGCTGTAGCAAATAAGAGATCGGAGCTGCTACATTTGAAGAGTTTGAACAAGAAGATACTACAGTAGCATACATAAATTGGCAAGGAGAAAAGCAACCAGTGAGACATGACAGACAATTTGAATCTCTAGACTTTTGAAATAGGGAAGTAAAACCATCTATACCATCGGTTGAATCACCCCTATTTTAGAATTGGAAATTTTACCTTGATATTTAAAATATGTTTATCTTGGTAAAAAAAATACACTCCTCATAATCATTTTGTAATCTTTGAATGCAGATCAAGGGAAAAACTTGGTGGAAGTATTGGGGAAAAACAAGAAAGTTATTTGATGGACCATGGCAGTTATAAAAGGAATCAACCCATCAATACGTAAAATTCTGTTGGAAGACCACTACAACAATTCAGTAGAACAACAGAGGCGATTAAACCCTATCATGAAGGAAGTTGTGAAGAAATAGATCATAAAATAACTTGATGCTGGGATCATCTACCTAATATCTGACAGTTCATGGGTGAGTCCAGTGCAATATGTTCCAAAAAAGGGTGGTGTGACTGTTATACCAAATGAAAAGAATGAACTTATCCCTACAAGAATAGTGACTGGATTGAGAGTTTGCATAGATTATAGGAAGCTAAATAAAGCCACAAGGAAAAACCACTTTCCATTCCTTTCATAGATAAAATGCTGGACAGACTTGCTAGAAAAGAATACTATTGTTTTTTATATGGTTACTCAGGGTACAGCTAAATTACTATAGCACCAGAGAATCAAGAGAAGACAACGTTGACTTGTCCTTATGGAACTTTTGCTTTTAGGAGGATGCCATTTGGCTTGTGCAATGCTCCAGCAACTTTCTAGAGATTTATGATGTTCATATTTTTAGATGTGGTCAAGCAAACACTAGAAGTGTTCATAGATGACTTCTCAGTTTTTAGGGAAGCATATGATGATTGCTTGTACAATTTAAAAAATGTGCTCAAGAGATGTGAAGAGACCAATTTAGTACTCAATTGGGAAAATTGCCATTTTATGGTATAAGAAAGTATAGTCTTGGGATATAAAGTTTTTAAGAAAGGGGATAGAGGTGGACAAAAAAAAATGAAGGTGATAGATAAACTTCCACCTCTAACTTTAGTCAAGAGCATTATGAGTTTTCTATGTCATTGTAGGTTTTACAGAAGGTTCATTAAAGACTTTTCCAAAATAGCTAAACCCTTGTGCATTCTACTGGAGCATGACAGACCTTTCAACTTTGATGATGACTGCTTGAAGACTTTTTATGAATTAAAGAAAGCTCTTGTTATAGCATCTGTTGTCACAGAACCAGATTGGAGTTTACTTTTCGAATTGATGTGTGATACTAGTGACCACTTTGTTGGAGTAGTGTTAGTTCAAAGAAGAATAAGATTTTTCATTCCATTTACTATGGTAGCAAAACCCTTACAGATGCTTAAATCAATTATACCACCACTAAGAAGGAATTGTTAGCAGTGGTATTCACATTTGAAAAATTCAACGCTTATTTGGTAGGCACAAAGATGATAGTATGCACATTTGATGGAAAAAAAATATGGCAACCCACGGTTGATAAGGTGGATCCTCTTACTACAAAAATTTGACTTAGAGATCAAAAATAGAAAAGGGAATGAGAATTAAGTAGCAGACAATCTATTCAGGCTGGAAGCAGATGCAAATATATTAACCAAGCAAGACATCACAAAAATATTTCCTGATAAGCAACTACTAATGCTACAGTATACGCAGACGTTGCAGCATTCTGGACTACTATGGTACATAAATTATCCCAATTACTTAGTAAGTGGACTGTTACCACTTGACTTAAATTTTTAGAAACAGAAGAGATTCTTCCATAATGTTAGAATTTATCAGTGGAATGATCCTTATATATATAAGATTTATTTATAACAAGTAATCAGAAGGTGTGTTCCACATATATTGCATTAATGCCATGCTACAGTATACGAAGGACATTTTGGGGGCCACAGAACAACAACCAAAATCCTGCAATCAAGTTATTTATGGCCCTTTATTTTTAGAGATCCATATGAGTTTGTTAAATGTTATGACAGGTGCCAAAGAATAGGGAATATATTTCAAAAGCATGAAATGTCATTAACAAATATTTTGGAGGTGGAGCTCTTTGATGTATTAAGAATAGACTTCATGGGTCTATTCCCACCATCCTTTGGAAACTTATATATTCTAGTTGCGGTAGATTATGTGGAGGCTGCAACATTACCAACTAATGATGCTAAAGCAGTGGTGAAATTCCTCCACAAAAATATCTTATCAAGGTTTGGAACTCCAAGGGCTATCATTAGTGATGAAGGCACTCGTTTTTACAATAGGGTATTTACTGCAGCAATGGCTAAGTATGGAATTAAACACAAGATTGCTACAACATATCACCCACAATCCAATGGTTAAGCAGAAGTATCTAACTGAGAGATAAAAAGGGTTCTAGAGAAAGTGGTGAACCACACTAGAAAAGATTGGTCAATTCGATTACGTGAATCTCTATGGGCTTATTGTACTGCTTATAAGACACCACATGGCATGTCCCAATACAGAAATCTCTATGGCAAGGTGTGCCATTTGCCATTAGAGCTAGAGCATAAGGCATATTGGGCACTAAAACAACTCAACATGGACATGCATGCTGTAGCAGAAAATCGAAAACTCCAACTTTGTGAGCTGGAAGAGTTAAGGCTGTTCTCCTATGAAAATGCAAGGATTTACAAGGAGAAAATAAACAGTGGCATGAACAAAGATTTTAGCAAAGAAAACCACTTTTAGGCAATCAGGTTTTGCTTTACAACTCTAAACTCAAGCTCTTTCTGGGTAAATTAAAATCTATATGATACGGATCTTTTAAGCTGGTCAAACTTTATCCTCATGGGGCTGTGGACCGTTAGATGAAAGAACAGCCTAAGAATTCAAGGTTAATGGGTACAGAGTGAAACATTTCATGGATTCTGTTGTGGATCACTCAAAGAAGGACTTGTTCCTGAGGGATTAACTATTGTGAACAATCAAGGAAGGTCAGGCTGAAGGACCTAAAATCAAGCGCTAATTGGGAGGCAGCCCAATAATAAGAGAGTTATTTTGATTTCTTTTTGATTAAGTTTAAATCTAGTATGTTTTTCATTTGCGATTTTTGTTATTTTGAATTGAGTATCTAATTTCTGTTCTTTCTTTGAAAAAAAAATTTTGTTAAGTCAAGAGATTGACGCATTTGGTGCAGCAGTACCAATTCACATAGCTGATGAACAATGTTACCAGCAAACCAAGAGACTTTATGGCAGACTACTGTAGCACAAGATTTGTTGCTACAACAACAAATATTACCGTTACAGTGATTTAATTAAGGATAATTATCTTTTGACCATTGGAAATAAATTGTGACAGCTGGCTTGGCAAATCTAGATAGGGATTAGAAGAGATTGCATAATCCCTAAATTGTTGAATCAATATCATTTTCTAATTTTAAGGGGATATGTTTTAAAATTTAAAAATTATCTTTCCAATTTTATTTTTTAATTTAAATTCTCCTTTTTATTATTACTTATACTGATGCCTATATATATAGGTTTCACTATTTCAATTGTAATTTAACACTGCTTTTTTCCTCATACAACCTCAATCATCAAAATTCACGATCTGTCTTATAGCTTCACTCAACGAGTCAATTCCTATTGCTGTAGCAATGACAAGATATAGGAAGATAGCAGGCCACTTGAAGGATCCCTCTCAATTCCAAGGATACAAAGCGGCTAGTTTGAGGAGAAAGTAGCCAGCTGTCATACCACAAGATTCACCCAAGGACTGCTTGAGGAGTTCCTCCAAAAAACAGTGAACTTTTCAGATATTGCTGTAGCAACGCACTCAACAAAAAGGGAGTATCCTCTGCCAGCTCACTTTTCTTTCTTCCCACTTCTAAAACTTTTTGTTTATTTTTTCGTTATTTCCATTGCATCTATCTCATGCTTATTTATTTACATTTAGTTTGTCTTGTGTTATATGTGCTTGTGAGGGCACAACACCTTTCAAGTTTGGGGGAGGATTGTGTTATTGTCAGTTTGTATGTTTGTATGGTGCATTTGTGTGTTTTGTGTGCTGCACAGTGATGTTATCTAGTTGTGTATGGGATTAATAAAAACCCAATGAAGATAAAGTAAATGTTAGCTAGTATTTATGAGAATGCCAAGTAGAGATAGTTTTATGAGCATGCTATAACAGAGCCAGGAGAAAAACATTAAGGGTAGAAAATATCTCAAGTTTGGGGAAAATTTTTGTTAAACTATACTTATTATGCAATAAATTATACTCCAATGGCTTAAGTTGCTAAGTAACTAAGGCTGAATATGTACCCCATACATAGACTTGAGTCAAAAGGCAATAAGAGATATGAGCAGTGTTGCAGCAACTTTAAAAAAAAGGGGTCCATTGCTAAGGATAATGAGTAACTAGGCCTGTTCATGAACCTCATATTCAGCCTTAAGTCAAAGGCTTCCAAAGGTAAGAATTAGATATGGTATTCTGGATTTGTTTGCTGCAGCAACTGACATGTATTTTGAAGTGAGTAATTAGGTGTCATCATTACAAGTGATTAGCATTCACATGAAAGCTCAAAGTTACATTGCAGGGTTTGAGTGAAAACAAAATTTGATTGATGAGGATGATTGTTATAGCACAAGTTGAATCTATTATGACTTGTGCCTCCCCCATAAGATGGATTTGGTTATATTGTTTTTATATCTATAAAATGCATTTGATATAGTGATGCTGCAGCATCTCTGAGACTTAATCGAAGTTCACACACATACTTAAGATAGAATGATGCTTAAGTCTATAACTGAACTGTTATGGCAAAGTTTTGTGTGATTAAGAGTGTGATCTAAGGGTTGAAAAACTTATGCAAACGTGATGGCAGAGCTATGTTATTGTTGGGTGATTACGTGATTGAGTTGTTGTCATTACTTTAGGACAAGTAATGATTTAAGTTTAGGGGTGTGATAACTCTATGAAATGAGAGTTATCATGATACTTTTAGGCTTAAATCAAGATTACTTAGAGAGTAATTGATGTATTTTAATGCATTTTAATGACAGTTTGAATTAACATCAATTTTAGTTTAAGTTTAGTAAAGTTTATTTGATTTTAAATAATCGTGTGCTTAAAGCATATGCATAATTGTAGGTAATCGAAAGTTCCAATTTCATGGGAAGGATACTGTGGCAATGTGCTTACAAGAAGGAAAAAAGAGCATAGCTATAGAGGAATTGGAGTAAATCTGGGAAAGTGTAGATGTTGTAGCCGTTGCTATAGCAATCGTTGTTGTAACAATCCTGGAACGACGACAAAGAAAATTTCGCGCGAGGTATTCAGGATATTGTGATCTGCAATTTCCTAATCTGGAAGGTACGCACCTTAGACTTCCGTTTACCCTAATCTGGAACTATAAAGACGCACACACGCAAAAGAACAAAAAGGCCATCGACCAAGAAAAAAAAACCAAAAAAAAAAAACAAAGGAAAACTAGAATTCAAGAGCACACACGCAAAAGAACAAAAAGGCCATCGACCAAGAAAAAAAAACCAAAAAAAAAAAAACAAAGGAAAACTAGAATTCAAGAGCAAGAAACAAGGCTGTACTAGTGGAAAATTTACGGGAATCAATTGGAATTTAGTCTTTCTTATTCTATTTTTGTTTTCTTGTTTATTCTTTAATCGTGAAGATGTATTTGATGGCTGAAACTTTTTTGTTTACTTTTCTTTCACAAATTATGAACTAAATTTACTTGTGGTTGAGTGATAAATAATCTTAATGGATTCTTGACTGAATTAATAAGTTGCTGCGTGTGTGCTCTAACATTTTGTTTTGGTAAAGCTTATTTTATTCATTATTTCGACTGACCACCCATTTATGATACAAGCTAAGAAAGAGCCACAAAGGGCCTATCTTAGTAGAACATATCAGAACAATACTTGGCTTTAGATTGGGTTTCTTGAGTTGAGTTTAACTTGATTCTAAAAAGACAGTGCTTAATCTAAAATTAGTAATGAACTAGACATAGGGATTCACCTTGTAGGGAAAATAGAACCTAAATGTGTAATGTTATATCTTATGTTGGCATAACAATTGGTCACTTTTAGGTTGCATATAGATATAAGATATCCACCATGCGATAGCTGATACATAATGATTCTGCCTAATGCTATAGCAGATCTTTCGCATGAGAAATTTGAACCAAAATTTGTAAGAAATAGTCAAGACCATCAAGAGAGTTTAATCACTTAACTACTTCACATCTATTGATTTTATCTTTGTGCTTGCCGTGAGAGTTTACCTTTCTGCATATTTACCTCTTGCATTTTATTAGTTAGATTGTTCATTTAATTGTTCTGTTTAGTTTTAATTAGAACAAAACTGTTACGATTGCTGTAGCAAGTCTGATAGAGCAACAATCTTCCTCAACAATGATCTAATTTGTTAGACTTTCGGAATCCAATTGCCTATTATGAGATACTTCGTGACGACGAGCAACTCTCTATCTACTGAAGTGAGCTTACTCCTATTAAGATTCTAAATTCCTACCAACGTACTATTTCTTACTTTCCTGGCTCGCTATCAATTCAATTGGATTACCTGTTTAGACTTCAGCTTTCCTTAAAGCATTTCTTTGACATGGAAGCCATAATGTAGAAATCATAAACTTGAGCAAAATATAACATAGAGTAAGTAAAACCGAGTAAAGCGTTACTTAAAATCTATAAAACTGATGGCCCAAATCATAAATTATACATAAAAATGGTAATAGGTCAATTTAATCATTTAATTAAAATTTGTATTTTCGTATTTGAAAGGACTAAACTGTCAAATAAATTGAAAAACTAATTTTAAAAACATAAAAATCTATGCATTATTGGATCAGCTTATAGATATTCTAAATAGTAATAACAAATTTGGAAAGCTGACAAGACATTACCTGCAACAATAGTGGTGATACGAAATCCCCGACAATTGATTTTGCCATCACCATGCATGCCATGTTGAAAAACTGAGGACTAAACTGTTCAAAATTAAAACTATTTGGTCAACAAAAGAATTTTTCTAAATTGAATGATTTTATTGATATTTTACAAAAGACACTACACACAACTCACGACTCACACTTTTTATTTCTCTTATTCTTCATTCTTTACTTGATGCATAACTAAATGACATAAGAGAATATTTATAGTACATGAGAACAAATATAAACCATTTAAATAAAAAAAATTACAAAACAATTAATAACCATTCATTTTCACGTACCACTAATAAGTTCACCTACTACACTTACCACCAATAATTCAAATCTCTTACCTACTCATGGAACCTTCCATGAGTAGGTAATTTTGGCTTAATGAAAGGCAGTGTTGGGCATAGTTTTAACATTGCCCCTCAACGCCAACTTTCATCCTTCAAATCATATTGAGTTGTTGGTAGAACTTTTCAAACTTGCCAATACTAAGACCTTTTGTAAGCAAATCTGTAACTTAATCATCCGTCTTAACATACTGCATTTCAACTTCATCTTGCAAGACTTTTTCCTTAATGAAATGATAGTGCACCTTCCATTGCTTAGGTCTTGCATGGAAAACTGAATTTTTTGGTAGGCTGATCATCGCAATATGATAGTACTGTGTAATCTACATGTTGGTGTAGATCCTTCATCAATAGTATCAACCAAGTACTTTCTTGAGCTACCATTACTATTGCTCTATACTCCGGTTCTGTGTGAGTACATTCCAGGAGGGGGCAATGGAATACACTTTGTGGTAGCTGAAACGACAGATTCCCCTGTTACGTTACAATAGCTCGCTCCTTATGCAGGCGTAGCTTTAGCTGAATTTTATGTACCGAGTTGACAGTGATACAGTCGGTTGTTTCTTACTACACCAAGAAACTACTCCAGACCCAATTCTAAAAATGTACCAGTAGTTAATCTTCTTATATAGTGATCTCTGGCAAAGTCAATGCCATAATAACTAGTCAGCTTGCAACTTTCACCTTTCTTTATATAATAGGCCATAGTCAGTTGTACTTTTCATATATTTTAGAATTCGCCAAACAGCTTACAAGTGAGGCTATCTCGAATTTTGCATGTATCGACTTATTACAACCACTGCATATGAAATGTCTTGTCAAGTCAATGTTAGGTAGATTAAACTACATACTAATTATCGATACATAATTCCATCTCATAAATCTTTGCCTTTGTGTGTGCAAAATTTTGCGTTGACTTCCATTAGAGTTAAGATTGGCTTGCATCGCAACATTCCAAACTTCAGAAATTTTTTAGCATATTTTTGTGGGCAAAGAAATATTTCCTTTTCTGTTCAATCAACCTCTAGAATAAGAAAGTGCTTAAGCTGACCAAGCTTTTTCATCTGAAAATGAATTAATCGGTTTTGTCTTGTTTTCTGAATCTCTTCTTCATCATTACTAATAAGAATCAAATCATCCACATACATCAGTACAATTGCCAGCTTTCTTTCACTAGCTTTGACAAATAAGCTAGAATCTGTATGTGCCACCGAATAACCACTCTGAGTTATGAATTCAGTAAAAATAAAATCATGCACATACACCAGTTACTATGCACTTCTTGCTTACTTTAAACCGTAAAGTGCCTTTCTTAGGTTACATGCATACTTGGTATGAGCTTTATTATCAAATTCTCTTGATTGGTTTATGTAGATTTTTCGATCCACTTCTCCATTTAAGAAAACATTTTTTACATCCATCTGTCATAATTTTCATTCTTTGCTAACAGTGAGTATAAGTACATTTTTACTATTGTGAGCTTTGCCATTGGACTAAAAGTTTCGTTATAGTCTAGCCTGTATTGCTCTAAAAATTCTCGAGTTAACAACTGAGCCTTGCACCTTTTAACTTAACCTTCTGGAAACCTTTTAATCTTGCACACCCATTTGCAAGATATTGGTTTTGCATCTTTTGGTTTTAAAACCAGATCCCGAGTCTAATCTACTTTAGTGCGGCGATTTCTTCTTCTATCGCCTTCATCTAATAAGAATTCTATACTGCTTCTTGAAACATCTCAGGTTTTTTTTTATTTTTTTTCTTTTTTTGCAAACACTACATTAGTGTACTTGAGATTTGGTTTTTCACTCTTTTGGATCTTTTAAGTTGAGATTTAGAAGTTCTTGGTGTTGGTTTACTTAGTTCGTCGTCTTTAATAGGACTCTACTAAACACCTGTCAATGATACTAGCTTCCATATTAGAATCCATCGTGTCTTTAACAATTTCCTTCCCAAGATTTTCGCAACCAGTTATCCCATGATTCACGCCATTTTCCAATTCAACTGCCATTGCAACAGTGGAAGTTGAGGAATTGCCAAATTTCATCTCATCTATCTCCGGCACTCCTGACCTCAACTAACAGTCACCGGTATTTATCAAACTTCTTCGACTAGGAGCCTTCATCCAAGGACCATAAGGTTTAGTAACAGAGGCAGCATCATTATTATATATTGAAGGGCAATTTCCATCAGTGTGTCTTAAAAGGCTATAGATAAAACAAAAATTGTTCAACCGATTATACTTGAAATCCACCCGTAGCCATTTCCCGCTTGCCCTTCTGTGTCGCATTTGATGTTTAAGGGATTTCCTAACATCAATCGATACCCTTAACCTCATGTAATTCAGCCATATTCCTTTAAGATTATGCTCATTAGACACCAAAAATTCACGTATGTAGTTACCAATACTCTGCAGTATCTTCTTTGATTGAAACCCAATAAGTAGATTATACACTTGGACCTAGAAATATGTGTGAAATAGAGGGACACTTTGCGATTGTTCATCTATCCCAAGTCTCCGAATGATAAGGATTTGCTGATCAATGGGTCCAGGGATTGGAGTCAAGAACCCTTCTCACATCAATTTCATGAAAAAACTGGAAGAGAAAAAGCGTGGGAGATAACTCCGTAATACAGATTCCACGCCCAGGATGCCATAGCGAGGCCATAGTGTTTTTCATGGTAGCAAAATTCACCACTTTGTCTGTGAGAAATCATCCCATAAGACAAAATTTAGAATCAATTTTGATATCCCCAGGGTCACCAATCTCCTCACCAGGCACAATCAAACCACCCTCTTCCTCCCGTCAAGTTGTAGGCATGCACAAATGTTGCTCAGTTCAGATTCCATAGCATCGCTTGAGTTTGCCATGAAGATAAGAGGAACAAGCCCGTAGATAACAGATGAATAAACAAAAATGAAATCAAAATTAACTTTTCAAAAGACAAGACACACACACACTTGTCAAGAGACAAGACTTCTTAGGAATTCATAATAGACAAGACTTCTTAAGGATTCGTAAAATTCAAAGTTTTACTATTTAACAAACAACGTTTTTTTACTATGGATTTGGGCTTAATGTCGATTTGAGTTTTGTTGATTTAATAGGCTCATGGAGATTTAGATTGTAGCGAGAGAAACAGCTGTTAACATTTATGTTAACATAATATTGATTTTGATGATAACAAACAAAATTAAGAATGATTAAGTTTTTGAAAGCTTAAATTATTTTTTCATACATTTTAAATAAATCATTATTTTCACTTTATAAAAGTTTTATATTTAATGAAAAAATGATTTTATGAAATTGGTTGTTTTTCAAGTTTATGGTTTAATTGAAAGAATTTTGAAAACTTTGAAATCAACAAGTATTGCTTGAAATTTTGGAGAAGGATTTATTTGAAACGTTTTATAGCATTTTGGGTCATATCATAATTTCAGAATGTTTTGGGATTCACAGTATATTATTTAGAAATTCTGAAATTGGACCTATTTGTAAAGTTTCATAACGTTTTGGGCCATCGTACAGTTATATAAAGTTTGGGGTCAAACTGTCATTTTGTAAAATAGTTCACTGTAGCAATCACTGTAGCAGTTACTGTAGATAACGGCGAGCGATCCGACATCTTGATAACGGCTCGCTGACATCTCCAGAATTGAAAATTAGCCTCTGGACGCTAACGGCGATCCGACATCTAGATAACGGCGATCCGACATCGCCCAGAATTGAAGATTAGCCTCTGGACACTAACAGCGATCCGAAAATTTGAAAATCCAGCCCAACGGTCATATTGACCAGTCAAACGGTGATCTGACATCTAGTTAACGGCGATCCGACAGTGAGCAAAAAGTGCATAACGGCTAATTTTTGAGTTCCGACTATATAAACTCAAATCCAAATCATTTTTGGTAATCTCAACACGCACAAACAAAAGGCATACAACATACATTGAGCTTTAATTTCGAAAATCATCATTTATTGAATCATCTTTGTTCTTCATTTTGTAAATCTACTCTTTAAGAGAGTATTTGATTGTAATCTTCATTTCCTCATAAATTTGTAAGTGTTTAAGTGTGTGAGACACTTGAGTGAAGAGATTGAGAGATAATCTCTTTGTTGTAAAGGTTCATTGACACCTTGAAGTCAATTGTAAGCATTTGAAGCCTTGGATAGTGAAATCCTCAAGCTTGGGTTGCTTGGAGGCGTGGACGTAGGCGGGGATAGCCGAACCACGTAAAAATTCTTGAGTTTGCATTCTCTTCCCTTACTCATTTATTATTGTGCTTTCATTGAATTTATTGTTTTCGAATTTATTAAGGCATTAGATTGAATTGTTGTGTGTTTTGCTAGGATAATTTTTAAAATACCAATTCACCCCCCCTCTTGGGTTGCACACTTGCATTTCAACAGCTTAAGAAATCTCTACTACTATTGTAAAAATGAGAGTTTGCTGACGATCCAGTCCTTTATCTTCCGAAAAATGCATCTATAATTGTTCTTCTCAAAACCTACAAAAATAATTTGGGCAACTAATTCGGCAGCTGGACTATCGCTTGGCAGAGACTTATTAAGTTTTTTTTTTAAGCATCAATTGATGTAATTGGATATTACCAAGAAAAAAAAATTTATCCTAACAAATAAAATATAAAAAATGTCCACACAAATGAACGAATTTCTACTAATAAAACACAGGATACTTTGGTCATTACAAAACTAAACTCTACTTAGAATCAATCAACAATATGCATACAACAAGTAGCAATCATTCTTCCATGGCAAAACAAAAATAATTAGATTCAATCAACAAGATGTATACAACAAGTAACAATAACTCTTCCATGGCAAAACAAAAATAATTGTGAAGCGAACCAAAAAAACATTTACCCCCCAAAGTTTGAGAAAATAGTCATCAACACCTCCAAATTTTTAAAAGGGGATACAAAGACTCCTTTTTAACCATAATACTCTTTACCTCTATTATTCCAAAAAATTAATTCTAATGTTTTATAATAAGAAGGAATATATATCAAAATAAATGTAATATTATATACATTTTAAAATACTTTCAATATTTAAAAATATTTTAATATTTTACAATATATTAGATATATTTTATTATATTGAAGTAAATTTTACTAAAAATAAAATCATAATATTAAAATAAATATATTAAAATTTAAATTATTTTGAATATTGTGTAAAATAATAATTTTAACCTTATCAGTATGTGAGAATTTTTTTTATTGTAAAATGTATTTAATGCAAATATTTATGTAAAATATCTACAATAAATAAAAATATATTAGTAAAATAAATATAATAATTTACATATTGAAATTTATTAAAATATTAAAATATTTTAATATTGTTAGTCTACTACATAGATTACATTATTTATATAATATTTGTATTTATCAAAAGTTTAAAATTAATATTTTTGGATAATATAGGCAAAGGATATAACGGTCAAAGGAGGTTTTGGTGTCCTTTTTTAAAAATGTGGGGTGTTGATGAATATTTTTCCAAACTTAGGGTGTAGATGTATTTTTCTCAAATCAAAATTTCTTTATATGTGCAGTTAAAAATGAGAGTTCTCCCCAGACCATAAACTGTCATGATGCATTTTCTGCCTGTCAAGCTCTTTCGAAACTTGCTCCATGGTTCGCTGTTTATGCTATTATGTGGGCAATTATAACAGACAAAATCAAAGAAATCCATACTTAAACACCTATCATCGTGGATGGAGGCAGAACACAAACTTCTCATGGAGCAACCAAAATCAACCTACTACAAACATTCGGTGGGAGAAAAAGACTTTTGACCACGAGATTTCATCAGCAAAATCAAGGATAAAGAACCACCAATAATGATCAACTCAGTTTTCTTAAAGCTTTGCTCAAGGAGTATATTGTGAAGAATGAAGCATTTATTCAAAGCCAAGTTGTAACCTTGAGGAATGTAGAAAATCAGATTGGAGAACTTACTACAACATTGAGCAACTGACCTCAGGGCAGTCTACCTAGCAATACGGAAGATCCAAGAAGGGAAGACAAAGAACATTGTAAGGTAATTAACTTAAGGTTTGGAAAAGATGTTGATATGCCTGTTGGTATGCCAAGGAGAATGATGGAAACTAATTCTGCCTAAGAGGAAACTCATGTTGGAGAAGAGCCATATCAACCCATTTTTCAACATACTGGTGAGAGTAGTCAAGCTACAACAACTTCAGAAAGGAATAATTCAGTGCTTGTTGAAGAAGAAGTTGCAGCATTAGCAGCAACAAACCAGACTAGATTAAAAGAATAATAACCTGCACCACCTGCTACAACACAACAGTTTAGAGCCGGATTCAAATTTTGCCATCTCTACTTATGATCCTTCACTGATAGTAGCAACATCTTTAAACAAATTTTCTTGTTGGTTTACATTTCTCAAGCCTTTGTAATGAAAGTCAATTGCCTTAGGAATCTCTTATAATAGTGCAGAAGGATTGTATCTTAAAAATATGTCTAAATTGCTCCCAAAATCATTTCATATTACACTGTAAAATAAAAAGGTTCGTAATTTTCACCTTCCCTTTTCTCTCCTATCGTTCATCGCAAGCAATGATTTTTTGTTTTACTGAATCCCATCCTAAAGAAATTTCATTTCTCAGTTAATTTGTCCAAAGTTGACAATCTTTTAAGGATGCCTATTTATTTTACAATTGTTTTTGTTCAGAATCTCTATCGTCATTGATTAAAACTTAGCAATTGTAACACCTGTTGGTAGGGGGTGTTTAAAGCTAGTAAAAGGGGGAAACTATAAAAGGGGAAGTTGGTAAAAATGGGGGGAAAACACACACACGCGTGAAGGAGAAGCTGTCAAAACAGACCCGGAAACCCGACCCGACCCGCAAACTCGACCCGGCCATATCTCCCGATTTCGGCCACCACTCCGGCCGAGCTTGGTACCAATTTGAAGCTTGTGAGACGCCGGTCATACGTCCACCGTCCTTGTCGCTAGAAAACAGCCAGAACGCCAGTAATTTAGCCCGAAAAGACCGCAGCTCCACCCGTTTTTGTCGCCGTCGATCTTGTTAGATTTGAGCCGCGCCACCGCTTGGATTTTGTTCCTCACATCACCAGCATCCTTTTTCGACCGACCACGACCACCGGGGACGCCGTCTTGGCAGCAAACGACCACCGAAAAACTCACGGCCTTTGGAGCTTCGATCCGCCGCCGTCGTTGCGCGTGAGAACTCACTGCCGGTAACATTGGACTCAGCGTGGTCAGAACTACTAGATCCGAGCTTCACGTCGCCGTTGACTAGATTTCGGTCACCGTTGACCGGCGAGGAGCAATTCGGTAATTTCACAAACTACAGGGATAAGTTTGTAATTTCTTGAATTATGGTTATTTTTGTACTCCGAATTGATGGCAGCTTGGTAATTTAAGATATTGGGGATAATTTAGTGAGAATCGATGTTGGGGACATTTTGGTAATCTTGGCTTGTAAGGGTATTTTAGTAATTTTATGCATTCGAGAATAGTTTCTGCGGATAGAGATTCGTTTCGAGATTTATTGAGTAAAATTTGTCGTATTTATATTTTCGAAAAAATGGTTATGTCGTTTATTTGACTACGAGGATCCGCGAATGAGAATCAACCCGCGGACGTTTTTGATATCGAGTCCGGGCATCGTCACTGTGAGTGGAATATACAAAACCTATTTTCATAGTGATTATGATAGTAAAGTATGTTTACAAAATAAGCATTTTTAATATTCGGATTTAATGATTTTCTCGAAATGGATTTTATATATGCATTGATGTTATATTAAAATCTTTGGTCAATGATTTTCCGTATTGACTTTAAATGGAATATGACAGTATTTTAAAGACGAGAAAAGTGGATTTCAATGCGATGTGATTTTATTGTTATTTTTGAATAAATGCATGATATTAGAATTGAGTGAATTTGAGATATGTTGAATAAAAAGGAAATGAGATTTCAGATATGATTATATGTTTATACATATGAGTATAGAGATTGTTTTTAAAAGCATCAGACAGCACCCATCCCCTCCAGATATAGTATTACAGATGTTGAGATACAGATGAGATATATGAGATATGAGATGATGATGATGATACAGATGAGATATATGAGATATGAGATATGAGATTATATTTCTTCGTCTATCCGTTGTAGCTCCAGGGCGTGACGGTACCTAGATAGTACGTCATTGCCCGTCCGTCGAGGTCCGGATATGATGAGACATGAGATAGCTTTTCCCTGTCTATCTGTGTAGCTCCGGGGAGTGGCGGTACCCAGATAGTACGTCATTGCCTGTCCGTTGAGGTCCGGATACGACGAGATTATTCCCCTGGGTACTTGTTTGGTGATAGTTTTCGATATTCAGTATTTGATATTATAAGTGTTATTATTTCATTGATTTTATGCGGATTTATGTGAAATGGATGTTCGAGTATATGGTTTGAATTAAATGACTTTTATTTACGTTCTTATGATATTTTGATCAGATATGATTTCCATGATTATTTGATACGACATTATATATGCTTTTCATGATTAATGATCTGATTTAAATGTTAAATGATTTATTACTGATTTCTCGCATATGGTTTGATGAAAGCGTGTTTGGAAATGGTATGATTATTTCTTTTTAAATAAGATTAATTTGTAAAAAACTACTATCCACTCACTGATTTTCACTGAGTTTTATACTCACCCCGTTTTATTTATATTTTCCCCCTCTCACCAGGAGGTTGCAGGTACACTAAACCGACCCAGCGACTGTAGATATATTTTGAGTCTTGACCACATGATATTTTGGTTATCTTGTTTTTTTTTTGGGATTGTATAATTTTGTTATATTAGTCTTTTAGGATTAAGAATAAATTGAGGATGTTGATTACGGGAGTTTGTTGTATAGTGAATTATTTTGGGAGTGTTTACTTTACATATTTGCAGATTGGGATTGTTACATTTACAAAGGAGAGTCTGCCGAATTTTTGGCAGAATCTTTACTAATTAGATTATTATCTTAGATATTAGATTTATTATCGATTCGATTAGTCGAGATTAGATAGACTCGCCCTGAGGGTGCGGGGCGGGTCGTTTCAGTTTGTATCAGAGCCTGGTTTTAGATTCTGTAGACTTTACTGTGGTAATTAGAGTAAGTTTTATTTTTATTAAGTCAGAGTTGATATTTTGTAGGCACCATCATGATTCGTCGTAGCAGTAGACGTGGCGGTGAACGTGGCTGTGGCCGTACTAGACCAATAGCTGGATTGACTTCTGGTGGTGTACCTGCGGGGGAAAGTGAACCTGTGAATGAGGGGGTAGTTGAATCTTCCGCGCATGAAATTGTACAACAAGCACCAGGGAATGTGCCGAACATTGAGCAGTCATTAGATAGGCTAGCTCAAATTATGACTACAGTGGTACAGAATCAGACCCATCCGCATGCTGGTCATGCGAACACAATCGAGCGTGTACGAAGTTTAGGGGCAAAGAGTTTTAATGGCTCTGGAGATCCACCCAAGACAGAGTCGTGGTTTGTTAAGCTAGAACGTATTTTTGATGTGATGAGATGCTCAGAGGAGGATAGACTTTTTTTTGCCTCATTTTTACTCGAAGATAGAGCTTATCATTGGTGGCAGACAGTGGAGCGTCAAGACCAAGGACATGCTGCGATTACATGGGCCATTTTCCCTAAAGAATTTTATGATCATTATTTTCCTGTGGTGTACCAAGATATTAAGCGGAGTGAATTTCTTCGATTGGTCCAGGGACCCATGTCCGTAGAAGAGTATGAGAAGAAATTTCTAGATCTTTCTAGATTTGCTACTTCAACAGTTGGTGATGAGAGGGAGAGATGCAAACGTTTTAAAGAGGGTCTACGATTTGAGATTCGTACTACAGTAATAGCATCACGGTATGCTGAGTTTGCTGAGGTAGTTGAGGCAGCCAAGAGAGTAGAGCATAGTATTTCAGAAGGACGCAGAGTTCACGCACTAAAGCAGAAGCGTAGCCAGAGCTGGGCAGAGGGTGGCTCTAGTAGTAGACCTCCTAAGAGAGGGGGTATCCCTACGAGTTATTCTGATACTACGCAGAGGAGTCGGGGTACAGGCTTCAGGAAAGACTCAAGACAGGTTATTAGTCAAAGTTCAATGCAGCCATCAGTGGGGAGTAATGCCAGGAATCAGGGACAATATATCCGCAGTGGTTGGGGATATCGTGATTATCATTCTAAGAGTGTCCAGCAGACTTCTTGCTCTTCATGTGGCAGGAATCATCAGGGCCAGTGCCGTGTTGGAGATAGAGTTTGTTATTTGTGTGGTCAGCCTAGACACATCAGGAGATTTTGCCCTACTTTATCTTAGGGTGATAGCTCTGCAGGAGGGACAGCCTCACGGTATCGGCCTTACTCTGGCCAGACTCAGGGTCAGAAAGGAGTGCAGACAAGAGGATCTACATCTACTTTTAGGAGTCAGGCGACTGCTTCAGGTCAGAGAGGCCAGCCTGGTCGACCTCATACTCAGGCTCGAGTTTTTGCTTTGACGCAGCAGGAGGCATGTGCTGCACTAGAAGTTATTATGGGTATATTATCTATCCTTGGCCGCGAGGCTCACATTCTTATTGATCCTGGATCCACACACTCCTTTGTTTCCCGTACTTTTGCTATGCACATAGGGCGAGAGCCCGAAATACTAGATTGTTGTTTAGTTGTTCGTACACCTACCGGAGAGTCATTACTTACTGAGAGTGTGTATTGGAATTATATGATTGGAATGGGTGAACATGAATTCAAGGCGAATTTGATTTCCTTAGACATCCATGACTTCGATGCTATTTTGGGCATGGATTGGCTTGAATCTCATTATGCTACAGTAGACTGTTTCAAAAAAGAAGTTGTGTTTAAAAAGTCAGGGAAAGCTGAGGTGAAATTCTGTGGGAAGTGCAAAGTTCTGCCCTCATGTTTTATATCTGCCCTTAGTGTAAGGCGGTTGTTAAGAAAAGGATACTCAACCTATTTAGCTCACGTGATAGATACAGAAGCTCGAAAATTGATATTAGAGGAAATTGTGGTAGTTAAAGAATTTCCAGATGTATTTCCAGATGAACTTCCGGGGATGCCACCTAGTAGGGAGATTGAGTTTTCTATTGATTTAGTCCCTGGGACGACTCCTATATCCATGGCACTGTACAGGATGGCTCCAGCAGAATTGAAAGAATTGAAGGTTCAATTGCAAGAGTTGGTGGATAAAGGGTTTATTAGACCTAGTGTATCCTCGTGGGGAGCTCCAGTCTTGTTTGTTAAGAAAAAGGATGGGACTTTTAGACTCTGTATTGATTATAGACAGTTGAACAAAGTTACGGTATGCAATAAGTATCCACTTCCGCGTATTGATGACTTGTTTGATCAACTCCATGGGGCGAAAGTATTTTCTAAGATCGATTTGCGCTTGGGGTGCCATTGGCTTAGAATTAAAGAGGTCAATGTTCCGAAAACAGCATTTAGAACCCGTTATGGACATTATAAATTCTTAGTAATGCCATTCGGGTTGACAAATGCTCCAGCAGCTTTTATGGACCTCATGAATAGGGTATTTCGCCCGTACCTGGATCGGTTTGTGATTGTATTTATCGATGATATCTTAGTGTATTCTCGAAGCGAGGAAATGCATGCAAAGTAATTGCAGACTGTTTTGCAGACTTTGAGACAGAACCAGTTGTATGCCAAGTTCAGTTAGTGCGAGTTCTGGTTGGACAGAGTAATATTTTTGGGTCATGTGATATCAGCTGAAGGCATTTATGTTGATCCTCAAAAGATTAAAGCTGTAGTGAAATGGGAATGGCCTACAAATGTCACAGAAGTTCGGAGCTTCCTTGGATTGGCTGGCTACTATCGTAGATTTGTGGAGGGATTCTCCAAGATTGCTACTCCTCTGACACGGTTGACCAGAAAAAATGCTAAATTTCAGTGGGACAATGACTGTGAAAAGAGTTTTCAAGAATTTAAGACACGTTTGACCTCAGCACCAGTTCTTACACTTCCGTCTGGTAATGAAGGATTTGTGGTATACAGCGACGCCTCTAGGCAGGGATTGGGTTGTGTGCTAATGCAGTATGGGAAAGTAGTGGCGTATGCTTCTAGACAACTTAAGAAGCATGAGCAAAATTACCCAACACATGACTTAGAGCTAGCAGCAGTAGTGTTTGCACTCAAGACATGGAGGCATTACTTATATGGGGCTACGTGCCAGATTTTCACTGATCATAAGAGCCTGAAGTATTTGTTTACTCAGAAGGAGCTGAATTTGAGACAGAGGAGATGGATCGAGCTGATTAAGGACTAAGATTGCACTATTGATTATCATCCGGGCAAAGCGAATGCGGTAGCTGATGCGCTAAGTAGAAAGTCTTCCAGCTCTATAACTCACTTACGAGTGACGTATATACCTCTGTTGATTGAGTTGAGATCTTTGGGCATTGAGTTGAACGTTGACAATTGTGGAGCCTTAATAGCTAACTTTCGAGTTAGGCCGACTTTGATTGACAAAGTTCACCAAATGCAAGCTCATGACCCACAGTTAATGAAATTGAAAGAGGATGTGCAAAAAGGTTTACGAACCGATTTTATGATGAGAGATGACGGAGTATTAGTCATGGGTAATAGACTTTGTGTACCTGATATTAAAGATCTGAAAGAAGAGATTATGGAGGAAGCTCACTGTTCAGCATATGCAATGCATCCGGGTAGTACGAAAATGTACCGCACCCTGAGAGATCATTACTGGTGGCAGGGTATGAAGAGAGAGATAGTGGAATTTGTTTCTCGATGTTTAATCTGTCAGCAGATTAAGGCTGAACACGAGAGACCTGCAAGGTGTTCTCAGCCGCTTCCTATTCCTGAGTGGAAGTGGGAGCACATCACCATGGATTTCGTAGCAGGATTTCCACGTACACGTAAAGGACATGATAGTGTTTGGGTGGTTGTTGATCGACTTATAAAATCTGCTCACTTTTTACCAGTCAAGACCACATATTCGATGGACAAGTTAGGGAGTATTTATGTGGCTAAGATAGTTCAATTCATGGAGTTCCCGTGTCCATAGTCTCAGACAGAGATTCCCGGTTTACTTCTATGTTCTGGACCAGCTTGCAAAATGCTTTAGGCACCAAGTTGAATTTCAGTACAGTTTTTCATCCACAGACTGATGGACAGTCAGAGCATACTATTCAAACCCTAGAGGACATGTTGCAAGCTTGTGTTATGAAGTTTAAAGGTAATTGGGAAAATCATTTGCCTTTGATGGATTTTGCTTACAATAACAGTTATCAAGCTAGTATTGAGATGGCACCATACGAGGCTTTGTATGGTAGAAAATGCAGGACTCCAGTATGTTGGGATGAGATTGGTGAGCGGAGGTTAATCGGCCCGGAACTAGTTCAAGATACTAACGAGAAGATACAATTGATCCGGGATAGATTAAAGGTGGCCCAAGATAGACAGAAGAGCTATGCAGACAATCGTAGGCGAGAACTTGAATTCGAAGTCGGTGATAGAGTTTTCATACGGATAACTCCTTGGAAAGGAGTGCTTCGATTTGGGAAACGTGGGAAGCTAAGCCCACGTTACATTGGGCCATATGAGATCATCAAGCGCATCGGTCCGTTAACTTATCGATTAGCTCTACCACCTGAGTTATCCAGAATCCACGATGTGTTTCATGTCTCAATGCTTCGGAAGTACATGTACGACATGAGTCATGTGTTATCGAAGCAACCAATTCAGCTAAAGAAAGATTTGACTTACGAAGAGGAGCCAGTGGAGATACTGGAAAAGAAGCACCAGGTTTTGCGTTCTAAAACCATTCTATTAGTAAAAGTGTTGTGGAGGAATCACACCAGAGAAGAGACAACTTGGGAATGCGAGGATGAAATGCGAGCTTAATACCCCCACCTGTTCTCATCAGATGCGCAAATTTCGAGGACGAAATTTTTGTAAGTGGGGAGGATTGTAACACCTGTGGGGGGGTGTTTAAAGCTAGTAAAAGGGGGAAACTATAAAAGGGAAAGTTGGTAAAAATAGGGGGAAAACACACACACGCGTGAAGGAGAAGCTGTCAAAACAGACCCGGAAATCTGACCCGACCCGACCCGACCCGCAAACCTGGCCATATCTCCCGATTCCGGCCACCACTCCAACTGAGCTTGGTACCAATCTGAAGCTTGTGAGACGCCGGTCATACCCCCACCGTCCTCGTCGCCAGAAAACAGCCAGAACGCCGGCGATTTAGCCCGAAAAGACCGCGGCTCCACCCGTTTTTGTCGCCGTCGATCTCGTCGGATTTGAGCCGTGCCACCGCTTGGATCTTGTTCCTCACGTCACCAGCATCATTTTTCGACTGACCATGACCACCGGGGACGTCGTCTTGGCCACAAACGACCACTGAAAAACTCACGGCCTTTGGAGCTTGGATCCGCCGCCGTCGTTGCGCGTGAGAACTCACCACCGGTACCATTGGACTCAGCGTGGTCAGAACTACTAGATCCAAGCTTCACGTCACCGTAGACTGGATTCCCGTCACCGTTGATCGGTGAGGGGCAATTCGATAATTTCATAAACTTCGGGGATAAGTTTGTAATTTCTGGAATTATGGTTATTTTTGTAATCCGAATTGAGGGCAGCTTGGTAATTTAGGATATTGTGGATAATTTAGTAAGAATCGACGTTGGGGACATTTTGGTAATCTTGACTTGTAAGGGTATTTTATTAATTTTATGCATTCGAGAATAGTTTATGCGGATAGAGATTCATTTCGAGATTTATTGAGTAAAATTTGTCGTATTTATATTTTCAAAAAAATGATTATGTCGTTTATTTGATTAGGAGGACCTGCGAACGAGAATCAACCCGCGGACGTTGTTGATACCGAGTCCGGGCATCGTCACTGTGAGTGGAATATACAAAACCTATTTTCATAGTGATTATGATAGTAAAGTATGTTTACGAAATAAGCATTTTGAATATTCGCATTTAATGATTTTCTCGAAATGGATTTTATATATGCATTGATGTTATATTAAAATATTTGGTCAATGATTTTCCGTATTGACTTTAAATGGAATATGACAGTATTTTAAAGACGAGAAAAGTAGATTTCAATGCGATGTGATTTTATTGTTATTTTTGAATAAATGCATGATATTGGAATTGAGTGAATTTGAGATATGTTGAATAAAAAGGAAATGAGATTTCAGATATGATTATATGTTTATATATATTAGTATAGAGATTGTTTTTAAAAGCATCAGACAGCACCCATCCCCTCTAGATATAGTATTACAGATGTTGAGATACAGATGAGATATATGAGATATGAGATGATGATGATGATACAGATAAGATATATGAGATATGAGATATGGGATTATATTTCTTCGTCTATCCGTTGTAGCTCCAGGGCGTGACGGTACCTAGATAGTACGTCATTGCCCGTCCGTCGAGGTCCGGATATGATGAGACATGAGATAGTTTTTCCCTGTCTATATGTGTAGCTCCGGGGAGTGGCGGTACCCAGATAGTACGTCATTGCCCGTCCGTTGAGGTCCGGATACGACGAGATTATTCCCCTGGGTACTTGTTTGGTAATAGTTTTCGATATTCAGTATTTGATATTATAAGTGTTATTATTTCATTGATTTTATGCGGATTTATGTGAAATGGATGTTCGAGTATATGGTTTGAATTAAATGACTTTTATTTAAGTTCTTATGATATTTTGATCAAATATGATTTCCATGATTATTTGATACGACATTATATATGCTTTTCATGATTAATGATCTGATTTAAATGTTAAATGATTTATTACTGATTTCTCGCATATGGTTTGATGAAAGCGTGTTTGGAAATGATATGATTATTTCTTTTTAAATAAGATTAATTTGCAAAAAACTACTATCCACTCACTGATTTTCACTGAGTTTTATACTCACCCTGTTTTATTTATATTTTTCCCCTCTCACCAGGAGGTTGCAGGTACACTAGACCGACCCAGCGACTGTAGATACATTTTGAGTCTTGGCCACATGATGGTGCTAGAGATATAGATGATTTTTGTTATGATATTTTGGTTATCTTTTTTTTTTTTTGGGATTGTATAATTTTGTTATATTAGTCTTTTGGGATTAAGAATAAATTGAGGATGTTGATTACGGGAGTTTGTTGTATAGTGAATTATTTTAGGAGTGTTTACTTTACATATTTACAGATTGAGATTGTTACATTTACAAAGGAGAGTTTGCCAAATTTTCCGCAGAATCTTTACTAGTTAGATTATTATCTTAGATAATAAATTTATTATCGATTCGATTAGTCGAGATTAGATAGACTCGCCTTGGGGGTGCGGGCAGGGTCGTTTCAGCAATAAAAGTTTTCTACCCAATCTTATTAAAGTGATTATTTGGTCTATTCCCATCTGATTTTCGTTCACGCCAATCTTAACATCAGTGGTAACATCATTCCAATCTGCCTTTGATTTTTTTTTTCCTTTGCAGTAGTTGTCATTATTGATAAAGGGTATATAATATTATTACATCAAAAAAATAATACACAAATAAAACGAAGATGAAATGACTTTCAAATATAAAATAATTGGCATAAGTATTGTTGAATAATATAATAAAATGAAAGATGAAATAGTAGCAAGTGGTGACAATAATTCATATTGAATAATATAATAAAAAGACAGTTGAAACAGTATCGGGAAACATTCAACCTAATATGTTCCTCATGAAAAGTGCAGTTATAAATTTTTTATCAAATAGTGGCAATAATTTATATTATGTAGGGTTTTATATATAATAAGTAAATTAAAGTGGGGGCAATCTCATTCCAAAAAAAAAAAAGTGAAGTGACAGCAATATTTTTTATCACATGGCGGCAATACTTTTTATTGGGTAAGTTTTATATATAAATAAGGGTATTATGTAATTAATAAAATGTTCTTAGGGTACTTTTGATATTATATATTTTAGGAAAATTCTCTAACCTTTGTTCCTAAAACTCAAATTTTAAACTTACTAGTAGTGGTAAATAAATTTATTTAAGCCTCAAAAAAATAAAACACCAAAAAAAAAATGAAAAATACTTATGAAATTGATTATACACTTAAAACCATTAGGTAAACTATTCTAAATAATTACGAAAATAATATATTATTCAATAATATCTAACCAAGATTTGGTCCTTTGTTATCTATGACTTTTTCTAGGATAGCCTTTTCTTGAATATCATTCGAAAAGGACAAATATTCAATTTCATTCTATAGAATAAAATTGTAAAGGCCACTTACCCAGTGGTGGAGTCATATTTAAAATTTTTAGAAAATATTTTTAAATAACAATTAAAGATTATATTTATCCTTAATAAAATTTATGATTTGACCCCACTGGTTTTGAATAATTTATAAAAATATACATTCAAAATTATAATTTTTATCACCAAAATTCACTTTGAAGATTATGTTGAATATAATATTATTTAAAAATATTTGATAAAAATCAAAGTCTTTAAACTCAATTAAATTTGGTTGAGCTATGGGTTTATCTTGTATTGCCCCATTTCCTCTTGAAAGATACACTGATCTATGATTGAAGGGTACTCCTATTTTTTCAAATAAAGAATTTGGATCGAGAAGAATACTGATATCCTGGTGGAAATCTAATCATGTAAAGAATTTTATTATCTTACATGATGGGGAAAATAAATACTAGAGAATCGACAACCATTTAATCGAACGGTTGAAAATAATAAACAGTAATAAAGGAGTTGCAGAAGAGTTGTGGAGAACTGGAAAACTATAGTTATCAATTTTCTAACATTTATTATCCCATGATGTAAGGTGACAAGGGCCCTACGCAAAAGTTGTGATTCACTAGTGTTTCCTGTGTCCACAGAGTACATTATTTAAAGGTATAAGTGCTCCCACCTCCTGTATAGCCCACTAGCTTCTGCCCTTCTCCGAAAAAGTAGAATGGATACCAAGCATCAAGATAAGCCAAGCATTCTCATGTTACCATGGCTAGCTCATGGGCACATATCTACATACCTTGAACTTACCAAGAAGCTTTCACAGAAAAACTTTCACATATATTTCTGCTCTACTCCCGTCAATCTACAATCCATCCGCAAAAATGATGAAGAAAACTTCTCATCTTCAATACAACTCATAGAACTGCAACTTCCCAATACATTCCCTGAACTTCCTCCACAAAATTACACCACAAAAAACCTTCCTCCCCATCTTATTTTTACTCTCGTGGCAGCATTTGAAGATGCAAAACCAGCATTTTGCAACATCCTGGAGACGCTTAAACCAACCCTTGTTATGTATGATTTATTCCAACCATGGGCAGCAGAGGCGGCTTACCAGTATCATATAGCTGCTGTTTTGTTCTTAACCATATCTGCAGTAGCCGGCTCTTACTTGCTGCACAATATCATAAATCCCAGCCTGAAGTACCCTTTCTTTGAATCTGACTTCCTCGATAGAGAAAACAAGAAAATCAACCGCTTCATGCATCTTACTGCCAATGGCACCTTAAACAAAGACAGGAACTTAAAAGCTTTTGAACTATCTTGCAAATTTGTGTTCATCAAAACATCAAGAGAGATCGAATCCAAGTACTTGGATTATTTTCCTTCTTTGATGGAAACTGAAATAGTTCCAGTTGGGCCTCTAGTTCAAGAATCTATATTCAAAGAAGATGATACGAAGATTATGGACTGGCTGAGCCAAAAGGAGCCTTGGTCAGTAGTGTTTGTATCATTTGGCAGTGAGTACTTTCTTTCCAAGGATGAAATGCATGAGATAGCCAGTGGGTTATTGCTCAGCGAGGTTTGTTTTATATGGGTTTTGAGATTATATCCTGATGAAAAAATTACTATCGAGGAGGCACTGCCTCAAGGCTTTGCTGAGGAGAATGAAAGGAATAATAAGGGAATGATAGTACAAGGTTGGGTTCCGCAGCTAAAATTTTAAGGCATGGAAGGATTGGCGGATTTTTGAGTCATTGTGGTTGGGGTTCGGCAGTTGAAGGGATGGTGTTTGGGGTACCAATCATAGCTATGCCAATGGTATATGAGCAGTCAAGGAATGCCAAAGTGGTGGTTGATATCGGTATGGGCATGGAGGTGCCGAGAGATAAGATCAATCAAAGACTTAGAAGAGAGGAGGTGGCAAGGGTCATTAAACATGTTGTGCTGCAAGAAGAAGGGAAGCAAATAAGAAGAAAAGCTAAAGAAATGAGTGAGAGGATGAAGAAGATAGGAGACTCAGAGATGAATGTGGTAGTGGAGAAGCTGCTGCAGCTTGTTAAGAAATCTGAATAATTTTTTTCTCTGTTTGGTTTGTTTTGTTTTATCGTAAACCCAAAACAAGATGACAAATGGGGGGCTACTGCATCTATTCTGAACTCGATTAGTTTTCTTTGTTTGTTTTCTCAAAATGCCCTAGTGTAATTTTATGTTATTAATTAATAATAACAAACCGGTTTTCCATCAAAAAAAAAAAAAAAACCGGTTTGCAAAAAATAAAAGTAAGGATCTACTGGAAAATTGATTACTCACTTAATTTATGCTCTATCTTTTTAATCAGTTTTGAAATTTGGAAAACAAATTAATTTATTGAAACAATTTGAAGGTTTTGGTAACCTATTCAACTGTGTATCGATGGAAAGGCCGGTTGGGACAGCCCGCCCCCCGACCAAGTCTAACACATGTTTGTGCCGTTAAGCCACAATATGAAGCCACACGTGGCTTATTAAATAAGAAACAGCCAGCTGCTTGCTTCCTCAAGATCACGTCTATGTTTCACCAGTATGCTTCTCCTGCTTCACTCGCCACCTCATGCCTGCCGCCTCTTATTTGCTTCTTTCGGTGTGGTATATAAAGCTGAAATAAATTCAAAGCTGCTTCATTTTTCTTAATTTGGAGAATCCAAAATTGAGAGCACGTAGTGATATTATTATAGGAAATTATTTCTGCACTATCTTTTTTTTTATTATATGCATATTTAATTATCATAAAATTTTGATATGTATTTTATATCATTTTTGTTTTAAACTGGTATCAATCAATTACTTTAAGAGAGGGGCTATTTGCACTCTAAATATTTCTTTGAATACTCTATTACTTTACACACTCATATACTAATTATAAAAAATAAAATTTTACTTTGTACACTATTTAAAATTTCAAAAGTACCCTTAAACTATTTTTTATTTGCCTAAAACACTAATAAAACTATTGAGCACACCAATTTTAAGAGATTTAACATGTACTTACAACAATGTATTTAAGTCAAGTTGTAAAAAATTTATTTAATATAATTTTACTTATTAATTTTTTAGTTTTTTATGTTCAATATTGAATTTCACACCCAAAATAACTTACAATGAGAATATAATAAAAAAATTATATTTCATAGATACTACCCACAAACAATTAAAAAGGAAAGAAGTCGCAGAGATGAAGAAGGTGAGAAGAAGAGACTAAGCAAAAAAAAAAAAAAAGAGAAGAGGAAGACTCAGATATGAAGAGTACGAGAAGAATGGCGAAAGCCAAAAAAAAAAGTTCGTTTACAATACTTTTTTATTTTATTTTTTAAAAATAAAATGTATCACACATATTGTGTAATTAAATTTTTTTTAATATTTACTTCCTTATTATTCATCAAACTATTAATTAAGATATTGAAAATAAAAATTTTAGGATTTAAAGTATGTTAATTACAAATAAATAATTAGTGTGGTATATGTGTGTTCAAAACAATTATATAATATTGAATTATAATAAATTGTCGTTAATAGTAATTCATATTATGGGTATTTTTGTAATATATATTTTTATTAAAATTAGAGTATTCAGAATAATTTTTTGAGTGCAAATAGTCACACCCTTATTTTAACACTAAAAATAACCATTTTACCCCTAAATGAATTAAAAGACCATTTTATTCTACAAAATTTTAAAAAATAAAAAAATAATAATTATAAGAATACCCCTAAATTCAATAAAGAAAAAAATTCTCAAAATCTAAGATGATAATTTTTAAGTGAAATTATAATTATAAAACATAACATCTTGTAATTATAATTTTTGTATTTATAATTTTATCTAATTTTTGTAAGTAAATTAAGTATAAGGAAGTTTACAAAAATTAACATGAAGAGAAAAACTTTTTATAATTATTGTAAACTTCTCTATAATTAATATTAAAAAACTTTCTTATACAAATTAAATGAAATTAAGATTATAAAAAAATAATATGATAATTTTTGATTGAAATTATAATTATAAAAAATTAACATATTTGATTTAAGATTTTTTAAATTAAACTCAAGGATATTCTTATAATTATATATTTTTTTAAATTTTGTAGAATAAAATGGTCTTTTAATTCATTTAGGGATAAAATGGTTATTTTTTAGTGTCAAAGTGGTTGATTAATGCAAACTTAAAAATAAAGGTGGTGTAAAGTTTATGGCAAAATTTTGTGGTGGTTAGATGTACATATGACAAAAGAAAAGTGGTGTAGAGATAATTTCCCTATTATTATTATTTCTTTCAAGTGACATAAGATCGCTACTTTATATGTAAAGATACACCAATTAAGTTTTCCATAAAAGACCAAATGGGTGACAATAGTCCCGCTTAAAATCCAAACTCCTTATGCGTTGTGTATAACTTTAGTGACATAACCTTTCTAGTGCATATGACCTTAGTAATTAGCCTGTTACACACTTATCACAAGTTTACAATGATAATAATAAAAAAATTAAATTGAAATAGCAAATAGATCAACAATGTTTAAATAATTTTAAAAAAATTCACACAACCTGCGTCCTATAAAAATACAGTGTCCTTAAAACATTTACGCGACCTTCACAAGAGTGCTTGAATTATATTGATATCTGTCTCCCAAGATACAACAAGTTCAAATAGTATTGGCAACACAACCTCACTATTCCAGTGAACTTCAACAAATGTTTGAATTCTTTCACTTTAAAAGTTAGAGAGAATTTGCTTAAGAAAGAAGAGAAGAAAATCATAGAGAACCAATTTGACCTTTCTGAGATCTAATTTTTCATTCACCCAAGTACCAATTTGACCTTTCTATAATTTGTTTCGAAGAGCTCACAGAGGAGATTCCGAATCATCCATGTATGTATATTTTTCTAATATTTATTTTGCTCAAAATTGGCATCAAAATAGTGACTTTATGCTATTTTTTTTAACAACCCTACACATAAATTAAAATTGGTAGAAGAGTAAAAAACGATTGTTTTGACATAGAAACCATTTTGACTCTAGAGATAGAATTCAACGGATCAAAACCTGTGAAATATAGGTAGGTCTCACCCTCTGACTTTCCTTTGTGAAATATATTTACTTTACTAACTGACTAGTAGATGCGATGTCTTGGAACTATTCCATTGTTCATGTAAACGATGATATATCTCATGCAAGAATTTTTTAATACTTTTGAGTTCTCATGGTTATGTTCATTTTGGCCTAGAACATTTGCCTGCTTCTATAAGAGTTTTTAAGAATTGAACCCTTGACAATTCCCTTTGAAGCAATCCCGATTTTCTCTCACATAAGTGATTTCTTAATAAAAAATAACCCATCTTACTTTCCTTAGATTCCCAACACAAAAGAAATCATTGAAAACATAGCTTACCCTTTCGTTCCTATAGGTATCATTGTTTTCATCATAGGAATGGATAGGAGGGTAACCCTCCACAATCATCTAACAAGATATTTTATAATTAGGTTGTCCCTTTGAACTTAGTTCTTAGGATCTTTAGTTAGCTAGGTTGGGTTTTCCTTCGTAAAATAAACCTTTCATTCTATGGGCTTTAGTCTCATTCCACTTAATGATTTTTCCACTAACTCTCTATTTAATTCTTTGGTTAGCAAATCCACAATGTTATCTTCAGACTTCATATAGTCAATAGAAATAACTCCAGTAAAGAATAGTTGTCTAATGGTATTATGTCCAAGATGTATATGTCGAGACTTTCTATTATATATATTGCTCTGCCCTTCCAATTATGGATTGATTGTCACAATGTATACAAATTACTGGCATAGGCTTTGGCTAATTGGAATACCTTCTAAGAAATTCCGCTGCCATTTTGCCTTTTCACCACATTCTTTTAATTCAATGAATTAAAATTCCATTATTGACTTGAGTATGACCATTTGTTTAGATGATTTCTATGAAATGGCAGCACCTGGTACTAGTTCAACAAGATATCTAGTTAGTGCAGCCCATAATAACAAGTGTAATAAAGTACTTGAGTACCTCTACTATAGTTTTCTAGTGACCAATTCTTGAATTACTCATATATCTGGCAAGTTTGTTTATTGAATAAGCTAAATTTGGTGTTGTACAACTCGTTAGGTACATCAAACTACTATCACTCTAGAGTATTCTACTTGAGAGGTAGATAAATGCAAACTTGTATCTAAAGGTGCTTTTGCCATAGCATAATTTTCTTTATTAAATTTCCCAAGAATTTTATCCACAAAATGTGATTAACCCAGGATAAGTCCAATAGATATCCTTGAGATTTTTATTCCCAAGGTGACATATACTAGATTTATGTCTTTCATGTCAAAATTGGACTTTAATATATTCCTAGTAAATTTAGCCATCTTGTCATCACTCCCAACAATTAGCATGACATTAATATAAATACGTAATATGACATAGCCATTTTCTATCTCTTTGACATATATACATTCGTCACATTCATTGATCTTAAAATCATTTTCTATCACCGTGTGGTCAAAATTTTCATGCCATTGTTTTGGTGCTTACTTCAAGCTATATAATGACTTTACTAATTTACTGATTTTATTTTCTTGTCCTGGAATTATAAAGCCTTCAGAATGTTCTATGTAGATTTCTTCATCTGAATCTCTATTTAGAAAAATTGTTTTTACATCCATTTGATGTACTTCTAAATTGCACAATGCTACAATTGCTAATATAATCCTGATAGAATTTATTCTTATTACAGGAGAATAAGTATCAAAGTAACCAAGGCCCTTTTATTTTTTGTAACCTCAAATCACAAGTCTAGCCTTGCACTTATCATTTGATCCATTAGCTTTCATTTTCCTCTTGAACATCCACATCTTATGAATAAGGTATTTGAAGCTTTATTTTTATTTTGTGTATATTCATTTTGTTGGCATTATATTATATATAGAGTTTTGTTTGGTTTGTAATAAACAATAAAGCAACTCACATTTTTATTGTACATTTGCATCATATGCTGTTGTTTGATGGGTTTTATAACTACATTCGTTAAAACCTGAATTTGTTGCCAAAAGTTTGTTCTGCACCCATTATGCACGACTACTGTCGTGTACATATGAATTTACACGACTGTAGTTGTGAAAATGTGTAAAATATTCTAATTATTATGACACCCTAGCATTCTATTAGTGCAAAATATTTTTTTTTCACTAGATATGTCCTCTGACTATTACTAGACTATAGTTGTGTGTTTTAATAAGTTACACGACTCTATATTGTAGTATGAACTTACATACTACAGTTGTGTATATATATAAAATGTTTCAACCGTTATGAGACCCTAACTTCTATTAGTGCAAGAAAAATATTTTTTTTGAGAAAAAATATGTCCTCTGACTATTTACTGGGTTGTAATCATCTATTTTTGCAACTTACACAACTTTCGTGGTGTATGTATGAATTTACAAGACAACAGTCCTGTAAATGTGAAAAATATAGCAGCTGTTATGACACCTAGGATTCTATTAGTGTAAAGAATACATTTTTTTTTTCAAAATATATCATCTGACTATTTACTGGACTTCAACCGTTCAATCATGAAGCCTGACTATAGTTGTATATTTATGAAGATACTTGACTGTATTCTTGTACTTATGACAATACATTCTATTAGTGCAAAAAATATATATTTTTTCACTAAATATGTCCTATAATTATTACTGGACTATAGTCGTGTGTTTTAATAAGTTACACGGTTATTGTAGTGTGCATATAAATTTACATACTATAATTGTGTATATATATAAAATGTTCCAGTTGACTATCTATTGGGCTGTAGTTGTGTATTTTTACAACTTACATGACTTTTGTCCTGTATGTGTGAATTTACACTATAGCAGTTGTGCAAGTGTGATAAATTTCTACTTTTTTGTTTCACAGTTGGATAAACATGTTTGCGTGGCTTATGTTGATTTCAAAGGAAGGTGGCCAGGGGTTTATAGTACATAGGTCGAGTGTTTGGGCTAAGCATATTAATAACTATGATAATTATATAGCAACTTCTATTCTATTAAAACTTATTTATGATTCGAACATATATTAGACCTATGTTGTTTGATGTACTTTAATATGGCTTTTGTTGTTTGTTGAATTAAAGTTTGATATGTTAAAGCTTATGTTGATTGTGTTATCATTATAATAACTATTCTAGGTGGTTTTTGTTCTATGTCCACATACTCGACAATAGTTGTGTATTTATAAAGTTACCTGACTATTGTCTTGTATATCTAATTGTTCTTTATTACAACTTATTAAGAGATGAATAATTGGTATTTCAGTGACGGATGATGTACTTATGTTGTTTTAAAGATACTCGACTACAGTCGGGATTTCATACAGTCGTGCATCTATGAAATCCCAACTGTAGTCGTATATCTATGCAAACACTTAACAGAAGTCATGTATGTATGAAAATACTCGACTATAGTCGTGTATTTATGAAATACCGATTGTAATCGTGTATTTAGGTTAAGCATTCCTTGAATTATATGATCATCTCATTATATCACATAAATTGTACAAAACTATCTTATTGTCTTTGAATATTACACTTAACAAAAAATAATTTAACACAACTAGTTGGAAATACCCCAACTGTAATCTTGTGTCTATGAAAATACTCGACTATAGTAGTATACCTATGATAATACTTGACTGTATTCATGTATTTTAGCCACTCATTCCTTTAATATATATGAACACCCTATTATATAATAGATATGGTACAAAACTATCTTCTTTCTCAATAATATACTTAACAAAAAAAAAACATGAATACTGATGTAAAATCATCTTTAATGATATCAAATGTCAACAACATCCCTATTGCAACTATTACATCTCATGATAACTGATCCAAAAAATGGCAAAATCACAACAATAAAGTTTTTAAGGGTATGACATTATGTAGATGGTTTCAACGAGCTGTGTCCAAAAAATTTGACAGCCAATGCTTTTCTAAATTGTGTAACATCATCCTATTGATAATATGTGTTGACGTCAAGGCCATTGGTTAGGACCTCCAAGTACTACAACAAAAATGCTTCACAATCACCACTAATAAAATTCATATACATTAATAACAAAATCACCATTTTTATTGAATATATATATATATATATATATATATACATATATATATATATATATATATATATATATATATATATATATATATATATATATCAGAGCTACGGGAGGGATAGTGTAATATAGATTAAAGACTTTAGGTTTAAAAATTTGTGTGACGGTTGAATATTACTGGTGTGGTGAGAGTTACTTTTGGTGCCTTGGTAGCATTTGGTCGTAAGTCCCGATTTGGTAGAAGGGCAGTAAAACCAATTCTTAGCCTTGGATTGTAGCCATACCCGTAAGACTAAAACTAGATCATAGGTTTAAAAACATAGATTCTTTACTCTGTAGAGCATCATCTTTCTCTACCTCTTCTTCTGGGAAGATTAGTGATTCAAAGAACATAGTTAATTCAGAAGAATTCGTAATTGAAGACTTCAATAAAACAATTGATAATTGAGAACTACCAAAGATTTCTAAAAAAATGATATACAAAACAAAAAAGCTTGATTTCTTAAAGAATGATTATGTCATAAAAACTGAAGAAAGAGATATAACCCTTTCAAAGCCATTTGAAACAATTCAATTGTTTACAGAACAGTCTTTAAAGAAATTAAAAGATAAGAATTTTAATTACGTTCACATTGGTTTAATTCAAGTTGGAATAAAACCATTGACTAAAAAAGGATTGGACACTTCAATCCTAGCTGTCCTCAGAGATGGCCGATTCATATCTTTTGATGATTCTTTACTAAGTAGTATAGAATCAAGTCTTTGTAAAGGTCCCATCTCATTCAGTTGTTACCCGAACATAACAATCTCTCTAAAAGACAAAAATATCCTAAAAAGTATGATTTTAAAAATCAAGACCCATAATTATCACATGATTGAGGGATCTGTCTCAGTTGCCTTAATCTTTAAAATTTCTTATAAAGCCATGATTTCTGCGTTTAACACACAATATAAATTCTAGTAAAAAAGAGATGAGACTCTTCTCTTGCAGACTCATTTGTCTAAAGCTAATACTGTTATTCCAAAATCAATCCAATGGAAAGATGTCAATCTTCCTGATGAATGGATTTTAGAGGGAGCCACTGAACCAGTGATTCCGAAACAACTTGAGCCAAATATAGAGTTACAAAATGTGACTCAATACTTAGATGGTAAAGTCAAATTATCTTTTAGGAGGTCTACATCATCTAAATTCTCTGATAGAGATTCTTATTCAAGTATTCCTTCATTAGAAAGGAAATTCGCAAAAATTCCTTCAGTTATAAATCTCTCTTTCCAAAATGTAAAAAGTCAGCTCAGGTTTTCCATTTCGGATATACCTAGTTCCTCTATTCACTCTGTTGACTATAGCACTAGTGTTCCACACCCAATATACACTAGCAGTCAACATGAACAAAGACAGGAAGAGAAGGAACCTTCTTCTCTAACTTCTCCTACATTTTCTGCAATCACAGAAAATGTAATCAGTGTCATTGAAAAAAGAATTTGAATTAGATAAAAATCTTCTTCATAATGATTTTTACTCTGACACTAATAAAGAAAAAAGACTTTGGTTTTTCAAACATTTCTTAAATCAAAGAAAAGAAATACAAGAAGTTTATTATAAATTTGTAAATTTGCATAAAGTACACATATTGTTTTTTGATTGGTTTGAAATGTATGCTTTGGATAACAAAATTGTTTATCCTTTCAAAGCATCAAATCCCATTACAGTTAGAAAGAAAATCACTGAATGAAACCTTTCTAATAGTGATAGAACAATAGAATCTGAGCATCCACCTCTTAGGAGTTTAACCATTGACCATGGTGAACCTCCTGTTCAGATTAAAGTATCGCTTTATAAAATCCGTAAATCAAAAGACCCAGAAACGGATTTAGATAGTATTATTCAACAGAATAATTTCTATAATGCTAATCTAAATACAACAGGAAAACAATTGTCTAAGATAGAAAACCAATTCCAAAAGTCAGCCATAACTGTTTCCCCCAGTACCACAACAAAATCTGATTTTGAGAAAAAGCTTAAAGAACCTATTTTCAAACCCTTCCAGGTTTCAAAAACTACTCAAAAGCTTATTCATGGATCAAAATTAGATTTTACTAAAGCTATTAGAGAACAACTAGATAGGATAGAAGCTTCTTCTTCCTCTTCTAGTAAAATTCAAATAGCTCCTGATAGTGCCCAATCTAGCAAGATTGGTGTACTAGAACAAGATCATATGTCTGTAGCCTCTTCTGATATAGAAGCCTTCACAAACGAACCCACTCCTAAAGCCAACAAAATCCATTGGGAATTAGCCCTTCCTACTGTCAATTCTCCACCAGACTTGACCATAGACAATAGGCCAAGTACATTAAACCAGTCACAATTTAATGCCTCATCTGTCTATGAATGGAATATTGATGGTATGTCTGAATACAACATCCTAGGATTGTTGCAACAGATGACCATGGCAGTAAAAGCCTATAAAACCCAAGCGAGAACCTTTGACAAAGCCATTGCAGAGATTCTCATTGCTGGTTTTACCGGTCAACTGAAAGGTTGGTGGGATCATCTTCTCACTAAACAGCAGCAATTCGATATCCTAACTTCGATACAAACTGATGAGGATAGAGCACCCATCCTTGATGAATTCAATAACCCTATTCTTTTTTTTGTTTTAAAATAATTTAAATAACCCTATTTTTTTGTTTTAAAATGAATTTTTAAACCTTTTCCTACTGGTATCAGAGCCACGGGAGGGATAGTGTAGTATAGATTAAAGACTCTAGGTTTAAAAATTTGTGTGACCGTTGAATATTACTGGTGTAGTGAGAGTTACTTCTGGTGCCTTGGTAGCATTTGGTCGTAAGTCCCGATTTGGTAGAAGGGAAATAAAACCAATTCTTAGCCTTGGATTGTAGCCATACCCGTAAGACTAAAACTAGATCATAGGTTTAAAAATATGGATTCTTTACTCTGTAGAGTATCATCTTTCTCTGGCTCTTCTTCCGGGAAGACTAGTGATTCAAAGAACATAGTTAATTTAGAAGAATTCGTAATTGAAGACTTCAATAAAACAATTGATAATTGAGAACTACCAAAGATTTCTAAAGAAATGATATACAAAACAAAAAAGCTTGATTTCTTAAAGAATGATTATGTCATAAAAACTGAAGAAAGAGATATATCAAAGCCATTTGAAATAATTCAATTGTTTACAGAACAGTCTTTAAAGAAATTAAAAGATAAGAATTTTAATTATGTTCACATTGGTTTAATTGAAGTTGGAATAAAACCATTGACTAAAGAAGGATTGGACACTTCAATCCTGGCTGTCCTCAGAGATGGTCGATTCATCTCTTTTGATGATTCTTTACTAAGTAGTATAGAATCAGGTCTTTGTAAAGGTCCCATCTCATTCAGTTGTTACCCGAACATAACAATCTCTCTAAAAGACAAAAATATCCTAAAAAGCATGATTTTACAAATCAAGATCCATAATTATCACATGATTGAGAGGTCTGTCCTAGTTGCCTTAATCTTTAAAATTTCTTATAAAGCCATGATTTCTGCGTTTAGCACACAACATAAATTCCAGTAAGAATGAAATGAGACTCTTCACTTGCAAACTGATTTGTCTAAAGCCAATACTGTTATTCCAAAATCAATCCAATGGAAAGATGTCAATCTTCCTGATGAATGGATTTTAGAGGGAGCCACTGAACCAGTGATTCCGAAATAACTTGAGCCAAAAACAGAGTTACAAAATGTGACTTAATATTCAGATGGTAAAGTCAAATTATCTTTTAGGAGGTCTACATCATCTAGATTCTCTGATAGAGATTCTTATTCAAGTATTCTTTCATTAGAAAGGAAATTCGCAAAAATTCCTTCAATTATAAATCTCCCTTTCCAAAATGTAAAAAGTCAGCTCGGGTTTTCCACTTCGGATATACCTAGTTCCTCTATTCACTCTGTTGATTATACCACTAGTGTTCCACACCCAATCTACACTAGTAGTCAACATGAACAAAGACAGGAAGAGAAGGAACCTTTTCCTCCAACTTCTCCTACATTTTCTGCAGTCATAAAAAATGTAATCAGTATCATTGAAAAAGAATTTAAATTAGATAAAAATCTTCTTCATAATGATTTTTACTCTGACACTAATAAAGAAAAAAGACTTTGGTTTTTCAAACATTTCTTAAATCAAAGAAAAAAAATACAAAAAGTTTATTATAAATTTGTAAATTTGCATAAAGTACACATATTGTTTTTTGATTGGTTTGAAATGTATGCTCGGATAACAAAATTGTTTATCCTTTCAAAGCATCAAATCCCATTACTGTTAGAAAGAAAATCACTGAATGGAACCTTTCTGATAGTGATAGGACAATAGAATCTGAGCATCCACCTCTTAAGAGTTTAACAAAATAATTTCTGTAATGCTACTCTAAATACAATAGAAAAACAGTTGACTAGGATAGAAAACCAATTCCAAAAGTCAGCCATAACTGTTTCCCCCAGTACCACAACAAAATCTGATTATGAGGAAAAACTTAAAGAACCTATTTTCAAACCCTTCCAGATTTCGAAAACTACTCAAAAGCTTATTCATGAATCAAAATCAGATTTTGCTAAAGCCATTAGTGAACAACTAGATAGGATAGAAGCCTCTTCTTCCTCTTCTAGTAAAATTCAAATAGCTCCTAATAGTGCCCAATCTAGCAAGATTGGTGTACTAGAACAAGATCATATGTCTGTAGCCTCTTCTGATATAGAAGCCTTCACAAATAAACCCACTCCCAAAGCCAACAAAATCCATTGGGAATTCGCCCTTTCTACTGTCAATTCTCCACCAGACTTGACTATAGACAATAGGCCAAGTGCATTAAACCAGTCATGATTTAATGCCTCCTCTGTCTATGAATAGAATATTGATGGTATGTCTAAATACAACATTCTATGATTGTTGCAACAGATGACCATGGCAGCAAATGCCAATAAAACTTAAGCGGGAACCTCTGACAAAGCCATTGCAGAGATGCTCATTGCTGGTTTTACCAGTCAACTGAAAGGTTGGTGGGATCATCTTCTCACTAAACAACAACAATTCGATATCCTAACTTCGATACAAACTGATGAGGATAGAGCACCCATCCTTGATGAATTCAATAACCCTATCCAAGATGCAGTTGCCACCCTGATCCTCACTATATCTCTATATTTCATAGGTGATCCTTCACACTTTAGAGATAAAAATGTTGAGCTACTACACAACCTAAGGTTTGGAAAATTTAGTGAATTTCAAAGCTATAAAACCACGTTCTTTACCAGACTTTTCCTAAGGGATGATGCAAATCATATAACTTGGAAGGAGAAATTCCTTGCATGTTTACCAACCCTATTAGGAGAAAAGGTCAGGAACTCTATTAAAACCCTTTTTGACAATCGCATTCCTTATGATGAGCTCACCTACGGTGAACTTGTCAGTTTTGTCAATAATGAAGGACTAAAGATCTGTCAAGACTTAAAACTTTAGAAACGCCTAAAATGGGAACTTAGGAAATCCAAACAGGAATTAGCCAGTTTCTGTAAACAATTTAATTATGACCCTTTTAAAACCTCAACCTCCAAAGATTGTAATGGTAAGTGTTCTTCAAAACCTTACAAGAAACATTACAAGTCAAAAGGTTATAGAAAACCCTTTCCTGGTTTTAGAGAATCTTCTTCTAAGAAACCTTCAAAACCTTATAAGAAACCTCATTTCTTTAAAAGAAAAGATTCCAAAACCAAATCAAAAGCCTCTTTTAACTACAAAGATGCCACATGTTTTAAATGTGGAAGGAAAAGTCATACTGCAAAATTCTATAGAGTGAGCAGAAAGCTTCATGAGCTTGACCTTGATGATGAAATACTCTCTAAAGTGTCCCCTTTACTCGTAGAGTCCTCTGACTCTGAGTCTTCCATGACGGGAGATAGTGAGCCCCTACAGATTGATGAGTTAATTGACTGTGATTCTGTATCTGATAATAGCAATGATTCTGAAATAGAATCCTACTTAAAGAAAATCAATGTGTTAACTAAAGATCAAGAAACTTTTCTTGAATTAGTTAAACACATTTCTGACTTTACCCTACCGAAAGAATACCTTGACAAGCTTCTAAAAACCTTAGAAATAGGTAATAAAGCAGAAACTTCTAAAACCCCAATTGTTAAAAAGAATGCCTATGACCTCACTGAAATTTTGGATAAAAAGAAAACAAAAAAAATCAAATCTCAATATCCAAGATCTTCAGAAAGAGATAAAAGACATTAAACTTGAGATCAAAATCCTGAAAGAAAAACAAAAAACTGATTCTGATACTATCCAACTCTTGTTACAAAAACAACTGGAAGATAATTATGATAAAGAAACAGATTCAGGTGATGATGATGACAAAGAAAAACAAAACCTTGAAAATGTTGAATCAATACCCAGTGATTTCCTTTTTGTTTTAAAACAAATCACCACAAGAAAATATTTGATTAAAATCACCTTGAATTTCTCTAAAGATTTTGCAATCAACACCATTGCCCTTTTTGAGACAGGTGCTGATCTAAATTGCATTAAAGAAGACATAGTACCCAGGAGATTTCATGAGAAAACAAATAAAAGACTTTCTGCCGCCAATAATTCAAAGTTAAAAGTCAGATCGAAAGTTAATGCCTCTATTCACAATAATGGTTTTGAATTTCGGACTTCCTTCCTTTTAACAAATGACATATATCATACTGTTATTTTAGGAACTTCGTTCACAAACCTCATTACCCCTTATATTGTCAATTATGATAGTATATCTTTTAAAGCAAAAAACAAAAAACTGATTTTTTCTTTTATAGAAAAACCCAAAACAAGAAATTTAAATATCGTAAAAGCCTGTTCTGTTTATCAAAACTAAATGAATGCCCTTTTCAAATCAAAACAAAATGACTTAACTCATTTGACACAACTTAAAAGTAATTTTAAACTCCCAAGTATAGGAGTGCCTTGTTGTATTATAGCTCGGTGAGTCCGAAGTCGATCCACAGAGAAAAGATTTAATTTGTTTATTTTATTTTATCTAAAAATTGAAATTAAAACTTAAATATAAACAACTTAATTTAAATGAAACTATGAAGTTGAACTAGTTAGGGTTATGGATCCATTCTTAGAAATAAATAAGACTTAATAAATTCTTTTTGCCATTTTTTAAAGATTTATTACCCAAAAGATTAATTATATAAATTATTATTATTTTCCCTTTAATTTTATGATGGATTAAGTATTTATTGTGCCAAAATTTAATTTGTCTACAATAAGTCAAAATACCATTTTACCATACCTTATATTAAGATCTTAAGAATTTATTGTGCCAAATTCATTTGTTTGTCTACAATAAATCAAAATTTCAAAATATAAAATATGTATAAGATTAAATAGAAAATAATTTAATTTATAAAATTAAAAATAGAATTTGATTAAATCATATTTATTTCCTAAGAGTTTCACCTTCCCCTAACTAATATTATTTAGTTAAGCATAATTGAAATAAAAAGAAATATTAAAATTAAATTACTTATAATTGAAAGTAATAAAAACAACTAAAATTGAAAATAAAACTAATTTTATTTATAAAAATAATTATACAAAATATTAAAAACACACCTTAGAATCAAGATTACAGGGAGATGGAGAGAATTTGAGAAGAAGAGAGTTGTAGAGAGAGATTAAAAACATAAAAATGAGGCTCTATTTATAGAAAAATAAATTCATAATCCAGTGCTTTGCGGTCCATCATAAGCTTCATGCATGTGCTCCTCACAACCTTTAGATCAATATCCAATGGCTGGTCAAACTTCAAAAGTCAACATCACACATGGCATCATTTGACTCGTCCGATTTGTCCAAAGAATGGTTGAGATTTGGCGGGTTAATGGGTGGATCGGGTCGACCCGAATACAAAGATTCGGATCCTGCAACTTGATTTACCAACTACTGCCACGTGGCACAATCATGGCCATTGAATCATGAACGGTTGAGATTCAGTCAAAATTGCCAGCTATCCCATGCACTCAAGTCTATTGTAAGCTCATTTCAGCATCCAATCATAGCTCAGTCAACAGGAAAAGTCAATTATTTTTACACAAGCCCGATTTTTAGCCGATCTTGGTGATCTTAAAGTTTTCGGACCTCCGGAATCCAAATTTCACCTCGGTTTAACTGTTTGGAGCCTCGATTTACGTGAAATTAATATTTTTCCTAATTAACACACAAAAATACACAAAATTAGATATATTTAAAACATAATTAATAATTTCTAATATATTACATAAACACAAATATAAATTATAAATTAAACATAAAATAACATTATTATCGCTTGATAATTATACAATTTTTAACACTAATCACACCCCCCAACCAGCTTATTGCTAGCCCCTAGCAATTAAAGCGTTATATTAAATTAAGATTTACAAAATTCACATGTAAATTAATAGTTGTTCATCTATCCTCTAAACTACCAAATAAATGAACTCTCCTAAATTTCTTTACCTCGTTGATGTTCACTCATTATCCAGAATATCATCAAACATTCTTTTGTGCTCAAGTAATTAACACAATACTTATGGGATTTCATTAAAAGAAAAACAACATTTTCATTCCAAAATTCATTAGAAATTCTATCTTTAGGCAGTAGATTATTCACACATATTTTTAAAATATTACATTTTTAACCCGTGTAGCGAGCTTTAGGTCAGTGACTCCCAGACCAGTTGGCCTTAGGGCACTAGGTGTTGAAGCACCCCAACGGACTTAATTACTCGGGTTTCTAATAAATAAGTAAACAATATATCTATAACCCATGTAGCGAGTTTTAGGTCAGTGACTCCCGACCCGGTTGGCCTTAGGGCACTATGTATTGAAGCACCCCTATGGGCTTAATTACTCGGGTTCTAAAAATAACAAAATTAAAAATTTTATTTTTTTTTTTTTTTTTTTTTATTTTTTTTTTTTTTTTTTGTTTTTTTTTTTTTACAATATACACTTTCTACTACCTTAGATGTTATCCCCAATAAATCAAAAGAACTAAATGCTGCAAAAATTTTAACTTACAACCCACTAGTATGTGTTATAGTGTGTGTGTGAAGAATGATTCAATAATATCTGTTAAATGAGTAAACAATTAAATTTCTTAATAACCAAGTGGAGAGTTCACAAATTTGAGTAATTCAAAGAAAATGGAACAAAAACAATTTACTATGAATTTCAAAATCAAAATATAATACAACAAGACTATTAGGATGCGTATCAAAAGTCGTAACTCTTTTGACCATCCTTGACAAAAACAAAAACGTTTTTTTTTTTTTTTTTTTTTAAAAAAAAAACAAACACACATATTTAAAAACATACGTCAACTATCCCCACCCTCCAACCTAATCTAAACATTATCTTAACATTTTTTATTTTACAGAAAAAAATAATAATAAAAGAAGAAGAAGAGGAGATCTCACCTGAACTTGATGCAGAAGCTTAAAAGCAGATAACAAAGAACAAGAAAAAGTCAAATTTTTTTTTTTTTGAAAATAAAACTAATTTTAAGATTAAGAAGATGCGTTTCTAGAGATACTACATTCTCTATATCCTGCCATCTTCGACTCAAATTTATCCTAAGTTAGTCAACCCTAAGTTAAGAAGATGCGTTTCTAGAGATACTACATTCTCCATATCCAGCCATCTTCGACTCAAATTTAGTCCAAAGTCGGTCTTTCTGAGAAAAAAATTTTGTAAAAACATCACAGGACTAAAACATTCCACAACTATCAACTATTCCCTCCCCCCAACTTGAAAGAGACATTGTCCTCAATGTTTTAAAAGGAAAGAGAAAGAGTTTAGAAGATAATACATGAACACTAATATTTGAGACAGAGAGTTAAATCTAATTTGCACTTCTTATTATCGCTACCGCTACCATCATCAGTCGACCAATTCAGCGCAATAGTCTTTGGATCTGGCTCTGGTGTATAAGCTTGTAAAAGATCAAGTAGCTCATTAGCAGTAGAAGCAGAGATAAAGATTTTTTACTGAGAATATGGAAGAAAATAATTATTTATTGCATGGTTAATAAAAGTTAACAAGCCATCATAAAAATTATTAACATTTAACAAACCGATGGGTTTTGATGAATGTTCAAGTGGGCCCAAGATGCAAATGTAATCGGTGCCTCAAAAGTTGCAAGATCTCTGGCAAGAAAATGAAAGCATCGGCATGATTTAACATTTGGATATTCTCTCTTGCATACTTGATACCACTAATTCTTCTCCAAATGGTGGGCAGGACATGCATACTAGCGGTTTCATGGCTTTTGGGATAATGCCTAGTACTTGGCTTCCGTTAGTAAAAGCGGCTTCTGAGACAAGCCTTGATAACCCTCGTTTACCTCCTCCATATACAAGATGCGTTTCTCTCTCTGCTATGACACGACCAAGATCTGTTTGCTGAGAGCAACTCTTTGTACTTTCCATAGTGAAACCCGAGAAAGCACACAAATGTTTTTGAATTCTTTACTCGAAGATGCTGCCATTGGACTAATCTTTCAAAAACAAGTTGTGAGTGTTTGAAAAATGAGCTTATATTTAAAGATCTTGGTGACAGAAATAGTAAGCTTTTGTAAATGGGTTGGCATATTTGTCAAATCTTTGAGTAAAGCTCGTGGCTCAATAATTCAAAAGCAAACGGTGAAAAAGGAAAAAAATAGTGATTAAAAAGCAAACAGTAATTAAAAACAACAGTAAAAGAAAACAAATATTATTAAATACAAAATCACACCACTAAATGCAATAACGCAAATGATAAAATAACAACAAAATAAAAGGATATTTCTTGGTAGTTGTGATTGTGGCTCACATCTTCCTCTGGTTTCACGTCCGATGTGGCTTGAACGCCCTCATGGGTCGAGGATAGGCTTCCCATCCGGTTTTCTTATAAAGCGGCAAGCAGTCTTTTTGAGTCGATTCCCAAGACTAAAGCTGTGCACTTTCAGTTTGGAATAGTCTCATAACTTTGTGTATCACATATTGCACATGTCCGCCGATCGTCTCAAGAGATCGTAAGATATTATCCAACGATTCTTTACTCATGCCATCTTTAACGAATTTAATTTTATCTTCACGAGTATCAGACACTATTCTAAAGATTTACAAACTTCTCGTTTGCAACTAAGTCGTACACAATTATGACATTAAGAGCCAAGTCTTTTAGCTCTCCTTTTTTAGCAAATGTACTTTTACCAAAACCGGGCATGTAAGAAACAAATGGATGGAAAACTCACTGCTAATCGGACCTTTGCTTGATTAACCAACGAGCGTCGGAAGGAATGCCATTGATCATTAACAAGCGAAGTCGTTCAACGAGCTTTGTAAATTTTCTGAGGGCATTACGAGGGAGAGAGGAAAACGCTTATGCGGTTTATGTTGTATTTCTTCCATGTTTGATTTTGGGGTTTGATTATTGTGGGAAGCGAAGATCCGAGCTTAAGAGTCACGAATACCGTTATCCGCCATTTATACGGAAAATAAATCAAAACACACCAAAATCAAATCTGCAAAATCAAATCAAACGTGAAAGCGAACAAAAGAAACTTACAATGTAAAAGGAAAATGAATTTACATGCGTCCTCTTATTGAGTTAACCTCAAGCTCCAATTGAATATTATATATACCACTCTCTACTGCTCTGAGTTGGCTTTCTTGGTTTTCAACATAGGACACCAATTAGGTGGTTGCGAGATCCCAAAGTGGATGTGATTTCTGACTTCGTATCGGGCTTTTTAAGTGAAATTTTATACATGAGAAATGTTCTCATTTGTTTGAACATGAAATTTCTTAGTGAAGTACTCATGATGTAAATGAAAGTTGATGAGAGAAAGTACAACTGTCAAACAATCACGCTTACACAAGAAAAAGTAATGCTAAGAAATATGTACAGGGCATCAATCAAAGAAAAAAAAAAAACAATGAAAGCGGCAAAATAACGATAAACAAAACAAAAGAAACAAAATTCAATCATTCATTAACGACTCAATCAAGAAGTGGTGGGTCACCCAAATTGATTTCGGTGTCTTCTTCACGTGGTTGGTATTCAGATAGGGCTTTATTCTTTGTCCGTTAACTTTAAATGTGACATTATTTTTGGGATTCTCAATTTCTGACCCCGTGTGGATATACATTTTTACAATAAATGGGCCACTCCATTTTGACTTTAACTTCCTGGAAATAAATGAAGGCGAGAATTATAAAGCAACACTTTTTGACCAATCTCAAATGTTTTTGAAAAATTCTTTTATCATGAAATGCTTTTGTTCTTGCCTTAATAATTCTTGAATTTTCATATGCATCATTCTTAATTCCTCAAGTTCATTCAATTGTAATTTTCGCACATTACTGACATCATCCAAATTTGAATTAAAAACTTTAATAGCCCAAAATGATTTATGTTCAAGTTCAACAGGTAAATGACAAGGTTTACCATAAATTAACCGATAGGGTGACATTCCTAATGATGTTTTAAATGCGATGCGGTAGGCCCAAAGTGCATCATTAAGTCTAAGAGACCAATCTTTTCGGTTTGGGTTAAGCGTTTTTCCAAAATTTGTTTTATCTCCTATTTGCTAATTCAACTTGACCATTTGTTTGAGGATGATAAGGGTAGCAATTTTATGTGTAATTCCATATTTCTTCATTAAAGACTCAAATGACTTATTACAAAATGCTTACCTCCATCGATAATGGCTCGAGGATTCCAAATCGACTTAAAATGTTTTCTCTTAAAAATTTAACCACAGTTTTACTATCATTATTTCGACAAGAAATTGCTTCAATCCATTTTGAGACATAATCACTGCAACTAATATATACACAAATCAAAAGATGATGGAAACGGACCCATGAAATCAATTCCCCAACAATCAAATACTTGATTTCAAGTATGGGATTTAAGGGCATCATGTTTCTTTTAGTAATTGATCCCAATTTTGACATTTTCACAAGTTTTGCAAAATTCATATGTGTCTTTGAATATGGTAGGCCAATAAAATCCACACTTTGCAAAATTTTAGCGGTAGTTTTCTTGAAGAAAAGTGTCCACCACATGCTTGAGAATGACAAAAATTAATGACACTACTTACCTCATTATCGGGAATGCATCGTGAAAAATTTGATCTGGGCAATATTTAAACAAGTAAAGGTCATCCCGATAAAATTTCTTTACTTGACAAAAATTTCTTCTTCTCTTGAGCATTCCATTGCAAAGGAATTTTACTGTAACAAGGAAATTAACAATGTTAGCATACCATGGTATTGAAGTAATAGAAAATAAAAATTCATCGGGGAAAGAATCATTGATGGGTGTTATATCGGTCTGAGGAGTCGGATGTGAGTCTTGATAAATGATCGTAGCAACGACATTTTCAGCACCCTTTTTATCTTTGATGGTAAGGTCAAATTCTTGAAGTAACAAAATCCCGAATTAATCTCGGTTTGGCATCTGTTTACTCATCAAATATCTCACGGCGGCGTGGTCGGTAAACAATGATTTAGAGCCAAGTAAATATGAGCGGAATTTGTTTAATGCAAATATCATGACAAGTAATTCTTTTCGGTTGTAGAATAATTCATTTGAGCACTATCCAAAGTCTTACTCGCATAATAAATCACAAAGGCTTACCATCCTTCTTTGTCCTAAAAGCACCTGTGCAAAATCACTTGCATCACACATTAATTCAAAGGTAAAGACCAATCGGGAGATTGCATAATAGGTGCGAGATGTTAAAAGACAAATTATTTTCTCAAAAGATTTTTGGCAATCATCATTCCATTCAAAATGTGCATCTTTTAATAAGAGGTTACAAAGTGGTTTAGATATGGCACTAAAGTTTTTATAAACCTCTATAAAATCCTGCATGTCTAAAAAAGATCGCACATCTCTAAGCTTTGTTTTTGGTTGTGGCAATTTAGATATGACTTGATTTTTGCTTTGTCAACTTCAATTCCTTTACTTGAAACAACATGACCCAAAACAATTCCAGAAGTGACCATGTAGTGACATTTTTCCCAATTCAACACGAGTTCTTTTTCAACACATCTTTTCAAAACTTTCTCCAAATTATCAAGGCAATCATCAAAAGAATTCCCAAAACAGTCAAATCATCCATAAAGACCTCTAAACAATGTTCAACCATATCACAAAAAATGCTTAGCATACATCTTTGAAATGTTGCAGGGGCATTACAAAGCCCAAATGGCATTCTTTTAAATGCAAATGTTCCAAAAGGACATGTAAATGTGGTCTTTTCTTGGTCTTCAAGTGCTATAGGAATTTGATAATAACTGAATATCCATCTAAAAAGCGGTAGTAAGGATGTCATTTCTCTTTCTAAGATTTGGTCAAGAAATGGTAATGGAAAATGATCTTTTCTAGTGGCTTCATTTAATTTTCTATAATCAATGCACATCGCCAACTAGATGTAATTCGTGTTGGAATTAATTCACCTTTTTCATTTTTAACAACAGTGATTCCAGGACTTTTTAGGCACTTTACTTGTGTAGGACTTACCCACTTACTATCGAAATAGGGTAGATAATTCCCACATCAAGCAATTTAAGGACTTGTTTTGACTACCTCTTTCATATGTGGGTTTAATCTTCTTTGAGGTTGTTGACATGTTTTAGCATTTTCTTCCAAATTAATTCTATGTGTGCAGATTAAGGGATTAATACCTTTAATATCATTTAAAGTCCATCCAATTGCATTTTTATGCTTTTTAAAACGATTACTAACTTACCTTCTTGGTCGCTTGTTAAAGTAGAGGAAATCACAACAGGATAAGTTTGTTCTTCTCCAAGAAAAGCATACTTCAATCCTTCAGGTAAAGGTTTCAATTCCAATTTAGGTGCTTTGGTTGTTCTATTTTTCAATACTTCCAAGCTCTCAAATTTTGGCTCATCATCATAGTTTTGTGAAGTCTGCATAGAATCAAGCAACGAATTTATATTAGAAATATCAAGTTCAAGTTGCTTATTTGAATTAATTGAATTAACTAAACAAACATTAGAGAGTTCAGAAAAATCCCCTTTCTGAATATTTTCCTCAATACAAGATTCAAGCAATTCTTTTTGTTCATCAGTATCATCTTCATTCTCATTTTCTTCATTAAGTTGCTGCACATGTTGAAAACATTCAAGTCCAAAGTCATATTTCCAAAGGATAAATTCATTAAACCATTCCTACAATTTATCAAAGCATTAGCGATTCTTAAAAATGGTCGACCTAAAATTATAGGAATTGGTTTATAATTATTCAACAGTTCGAGTTTCAAGACAATAAAATCCAGGATAGATGAATTTATCAACTTGTACTAAAACATCTTCCACTATTCCTTTTGGTACTTTAATTGATCTATCGGCAAGCAAAAGTGTAGTTGAAGTTGATTTGATCTCACCAAGATTAAGTTGAAGATAAACTGAATATGGAAGTAAATTAACACTAGCACCAAGATCTAGTAAAGCATGCTCAATTCTGTGATCACCAATAATACAAGAAATGGTAGGACAACCAGGATCTTTATATTTCAACTTATTATTAGTAGACAATTGTACTTACTGTTCGGCCATGAAAGCGCTCTTTTTACCTTGATTTCCTCTTAATGATTGCACAAGTCCTTTAAAAATTTGGCATATGAAGGTACTTGCTTGATTGCATCTAATAGAGGAATGTTAACTTTCACTTGCTTAAAGATTTCATAAATTTCAGAAGAATTGTTTGATTTCCTTGGTTTATTCAATGCATGCGGAAATGGTGGTTCAAGTGGAACACTAGTTATTTCTTCATTAGGTGTAAGTTCATTTAGTCCTTCCTTACCCTTTGAATTTTGATCATTTTCACAAGGTTCAGGCATAGGTCTATCAACAACCTTACCACTACGAAGAGCTATAACTGACTTGACTTGGTCTGTGGGTGGATTTTGTTGAATCTTAGGATTTGGTTGTGGTTGGGCTGGAAATTTTCCTTTTTCTTGAATGGTGAGTGCAGAAGCAATTTTAGCAAGAGTATCTTTCAAATCGAGAAAAAGTTTGTGCATTTTGATTGTTAATAACATCTTGCTTTCGATGAATGAATGCATTGTGTCTTCCAAATTTTTCCATGGTGGTGGAACATATGGTGCATAAGGTGAGCATTTTGAAAATTTTGTGGAGGTGGCACTTGTGAAGGTTGTACATTATTGTTATTCCTCCAACTGAAATTTGGATGATTTCTCCAACCGGGATTATAAGTCTGTGAATATGGGTTTGGTTTATTGAAAGTGTTAATGGCATTAGCTTGATCATTTAGACATTCTTTAAGTGCAGGCAGAGTGGGACAATCTTGAGTGAAATGATCATTCAAACTACATATGTTACATGCAATTTCTTGAACAGATTTTACTTGATCACTCTTTTTATGTTCCAAAGCTTCAACTTTCCTAACTAAGGATGCAAATTTTGCTTGTAAATCATGATCTTCCCTAAGGTTATGGATTCCTCCACTAGATGGAGATGGTTGTTGTTTATTTGTCAATTCAAAAATTCCAACAGTATTCCAATGTTGTGCATTTTCAGCTAATTGGTCAAGGTAATCTAGTGCATCCTCAGGATTTTTATCCCTAAATTCACCGTTACACATCATTTCAACAACCTGTCTACTTTGGGGTATTAAGCCCTCGTAGAAATAAGTGACCAATCGCCAAGTTTCAAAACCATGGTGTGGGCATATGTTAAGCAACTCTTTAAACCTATCCCAACATTGGTATAATGTTTCTCCATTTTTTTGAGTGAAAGAAGTGATTTGCCTTTTAAAAGAATTGGTTCTATGAGGTGGAAAGAATTTTTTCAAAAACTGTTCTTGCATGTTATTCCAAGTTCTTATTGATCCAGATCTAAGGTTTTGTAGCCAAGTTTTGGCTTTATCTTTTAATAAAAAAGGAAAAAGCTTTAATCTAATTATGCTCATGCTATAATTTTGGTTTGTAGATGTATTAGAAACTTCCTCAAAATCTCTTAAATGCAAGTACGGATTCTCAAATTCTAAACCATGAAATGTTGGTAAAAGTTGGATAATACCTAGTTTGAAATTGAATCGAGATGCTTCTGGAGGAAATACTATACACGATGGTGCTCCGGTTCTGGTTGAATTTATGTAGTCTCTCAGAATTGTTGGTTGATTCTGACCATGTCCATGTTGAGAATGGTTGTCTCCTTGATCAATTTGAGGATTAGGTTTGGCCACAAGGTTTTCGTCTTGTATCTCATCCATGATTGGTGGTAGAGATTGAGATCTACGAATTAACCTGCCACTTGAAGTTCGAGACCAATGTCTCATGCAATGGTTATATCACAAAAGTAATATTCAAACAAATTAATAACAAAATAAAAAAACTAAATAAAAATTACAAAATAAAAAAATTATATATGTAAATAATATAAATGTACAAAAGAAAATTAAAATTAAAATTAAACAACAATTTTGGCGGTTGAACCCACCAATTAAATTAACAAAATAAAATAAATGCGAAAGAAAGAAAAAAAAATGAAATGGTGGTTGAACCCACCAATTAAAAAAAATAAAGCAAAATAAATAAATTCAAAATAAAATAAATATTGAAAATTAAATAACTGAAAATAAAAATTAAGAGTTAGTAGTTAGTTTGGTGGTTGAACCCACCAATAAAAAAAAATAAAGCAAAAATAAATAAATGCGAAATAAAATAAATGCAGAAAATTAAATAACTGAAATTAAAAATAAAAGTTAGCAGTTAGTAAGTTAAGAGTTAGTAGTTAGAGTTAGTTTGGTCCAAATTAAGTCCAAATATGTCCAAATATGTCCAAGATGTAAGTCCAAGTCTTGATTCTTGTGAGGAATTTCGTTCAGGGATCTTATTGCAAATTATTTATAATTTTATGGCCAAACCGTAATTTTTAGAAGTTTAGAATTGAGCCATTTAGGATGAAAGTGAAACTTCTGAAAGATGTTGGGGTCAAAACATAATTATGAGAAGAATGAGCTAGAAACGAAAATTGTTGGGGTGAAACTAGAATTATGAAAGATGTGGGGATAACAGAGAATTTAAGAAAGGAAAAGGGGGCAAACGAAAATTGACATATAAGAGAAAAATAAAAACGGAAAAACAAACCAAAATAAAAACTTTTTTTAAAATACAGCGCCAAAACTAACACAACTTAAAAGTAATTTTAAACTCCCAAGTATAGGAGTGCCTTGTTGTATTATATTTCGGTGAGTCAGGTCGAATTCGATCCATGAGAGAAAAGATTTAATTTGTTTATTTTATTTTATCTAAAAATTGAAATTAAAACTTAAATATAAACAACTTAATTTAAATGAAACTATGAAGTTGAACTAGTTAGGGTTATGGATCCAATCTTAGAAATAAATAAGACTTAATAAATTCTTTTTGCCATTTTTTAAAGATTTATTACCCAAAAGATTAATTATATAAATTATTATTATTTTCCCTTTAATTTTATGATGGATTAAGTATTTATTGTGCCAAAATTTAATTTGTCTACAATAAGTCAAAATACCATTTTACCATACCTTATATTAAGATCTTAAGAATTTATTGTGCCAAATTCATTTGTTTGTCTACAATAAATCAAAATTTCAAAATATAAAATATGTATAAGATTAAATAGAAAATAATTTAATTTATAAAATTAAAAATAGAATTTGATTAAATCATATTTATTTCCTAAGAGTTTCACCTTCTCTAACTAATATTATTTAGTTAAGCATAATTGAAACAAAAAAATATTAAAATTAAATTACTTATAATTGAAAGTAATAAAAACAACTAAAATTGAAAATAAAACTAATTTTATTTATAAAAATAATTATACAAAATATTAAAAACACACCTTAGAATCAAGATTACAGGGAGATGGAGAGAATTTGAGAAGAAGAGAGTTGTAGAGAGAGATTAAAAACATAAAAATGAGGCTCTATTTATAGAAAAATAAATTCATAATCCAGTGCTTTGCGGTCCATCATAAGCTTCATGCATGTGCTCCTCACAACCTTTAGATCAATATCCAATGGCTGGTCAAACTTCAAAAGTCAACATCACATGGCATCATTTGACTCGTCCGATTTGTCCAAAGAATGGTTGAGATTTGGCGGGTTAATGGGTGGATCGGGTCGACCCGAATACAAAGATTCGGATCCTGCAACTTGATTTACCAACTACTGCCACGTGGCACAATCATGGCCATTGAATCATGAACGGTTGAGATTCAGTCAAAATTGCCAGCTATCCCATGCACTCAAGTCTATTGTAAGCTCATTTCAGCATCCAATCATAGCTCAGTCAACAGGAAAAGTCAATTATTTTTACACAAGCCCGATTTTTAGCCGATCTTGACTGATCTTAAAGTTTTCGGACCTCCGGAATCCAAATTTCACCTCGGTTTAACTGTTTGGAGCCTCGATTTACGTGAAATTAATATTTTTCCTAATTAACACACAAAAATACACAAAATTAGATATATTTAAAACATAATTAATAATTTCTAATATATTACATAAACACAAATATAAATTATAAATTAAACATAAAATAACATTATTATCGCTTGATAATTATACAATTTTTAACGCTAATCATCATTTAAAAAAGGATTTGAGTTTACAAAGAATTGAAAGCCAATTACAAAATGAATTTATAAAAAGAAAAATCTCTGATTTTAAAACCCTCATTGAAAATGAAATATGTGCTGATCTACCATCTGCTTTTTGGAACAGAAAACAACATTTGGTTGATTTGCCTTATGAAAATTCTTTTGATGAAAAATAAATACCCACTAAAGCCCGTCCAATCCAGATGAATATGGAATTGGAACAACATTGTAAAAATGAAATAAAAGATTTAGAATCTAAAGGTCTCATTGTCAAGTCTAGATCTCCTTGGTCTTGTGCTGCTTTCTATGTCAATAAAAATTCTGAAATAGAAAGAGGAACACCCAGATTAGTCATAAATTATAAACCTTTTAATAAAGCATTAAAATGGATTAGGTATCCCATACCTAATAAAAAGGATTTACTCCAGAAACTTCATAATGCATTCATTTTTTCAAAATTTGATATGAAATCTGGATTCTGGCAAATTCAAATTCATTCTAAAGATCGTTATAAAACTGTTTTTACTATTCTATTTGGACAGTATGAATGACAGTTATGCCATTCGGCCTAAAGAATGCACCCTCAGAATTACAAAGGACCATGAATGATATTTATAATCCTTTTACAGAATTCTGCATTGTCTACATAGATGATGTGTTGATCTTTTCTCAAACAATTGATCAACATTTCAAGCATTTAAAGACTTTTTATCTCACAACTAGAAAAGCTGGATTAGCCATTTCTAGTTCTAAGGTGTTTTTGTTTCAAACAAAGGTCAGGTTCCTTGGTCACTACATCTCTAGAGGAACCATAACACCCATAGAAAGATCTCTTGCATTTGCTGAAAAATTTCCTGACAAAATTCTTAATAAAACTAAGCTGTAGAGATTTCTAGGTAGCTTAAATTATGTTCTTGATTTCGGTCCAAACATCAATAGAATGTCGAAACCATTGCATGATAGATTAAAGAAAAATCCTGTTGCTTGGACTGATGAACATACTAAAGTTATTAGATTAATAAAAAATTCTGTTAAAAATATTCCATGCTTGTTTCTTGTAAATCCTGCATTACCTAAGATTGTTGAAACAGAAGCATCAGATTTAGGTTATGGAGGTAGCAAATTGAGAATAATAACAAAGAACAGATAATATAATACGTTTCTGCACATTAGAATGACTGTCAAAGATTTTATTCTACTATCAAAAAAGAGATTTTATCTATAGTTCTGTGCATATCTAAATTTTAAAGTGATTTGTTAAATCAGAAATTTTTACTTAGAATAGATTGCAAAGCTGCAAAACATGTTTCAGAGAAAGATGTCCAGAACATTGCATCAAAACAGATTTTTGCGAGATGGCAAGCTATTCTGAGTGTTTTTGATTTTGATATTGAGTTTATTAAAGGAGATACAAATTCTATCCCTGATTTTCTAACTAGGGAATTTCTCCAAAACAGATAATGCCGCCCAAAAAGAAAGACAAAGGCAAAGCCATTCTTAAAGAATCTGATTCAAAATCAATCTCCAAAGAACCTCAAACAACTCCCTCAAAAGACAAACTACTTTCTTCTGTCATGCCCATTAAATCATGGATTGACATGATAGAAGATGAAGAAGCAAGATCTAAAGCAATAGCCTCCCAAGAGCAGGTAAAAGAATGGATGAATTCCCTTACAAAGTCCCCTGAACTTTTATTAGCTTTAAAAGATATATCCCAAAAAGCTCTTTCTCAATTTCCTGAGGAAGAAAAATCTGTTTCTAAAGCAATTTTAAAACCTTCTTCTTCTAAAGAAATTGTTTCTTGTGAAAGGTCATCTTCAGAAATCATTGTTTCTCAATCGAAGCTTTCACAAAAGTCTTCGGATTGGGAGAGTAAAACCTATCATCAAAATGTTTTGACTATAGAAGATGGGTTTTATCATTCTGATCGATTTCAAGCTATTACAAAGATTTTTTTGAAAGGCTGGTTTTTCAAATCTTGGGATTTATCAAAACCCCAGTCTTTCTATCAAGCTATTCTTGAAGTCACTGAGTCTGTAAAATTCAAACATTTCTTTCTCAGTGAAGCTCATTCTGAGCCAGCCTATTCCACGGCTACCATCCTCAAAGTCTTAAACCCAAAGCTGTGGGGTGACCAACTCCACAAAACAAAGAATTTTCCCGCCAATTTTCAACTGCATTTAAACCATTGCCTATTTTTTTCCTATTGGAATTACCAACAGGCCTGGTTTAACACATTCTTTATTCAAAACCCTAAAAAGTCTCATTCATGGTTATTTTTCTTTAATTCAAAAATAACCGTTCAAAGCCTTCCAAATTGGTTCCAACAATGGTGGAACTATTTTGGGCCAACCCCAAATATTCTAACTCCAAATGTCATAAACTGTTTAAACCTCTTTAAAGCCCATTATATCCCTTCTGAGTCTGAGAAAAGGTTTCCTCCTTTTCTCTGTTTCTGTACAAATTTCTTCCTCCCTTGGATTTGGATGTGGAATTTCCAATACCACACTCAGGATACCCAACTCATCCTTCAAAGATATTTTAAAATCAAATGGTGGTCCAAATTTGACGAAAAATCAAAGCTTTCTGAGGCCACGGTCCAGCTTTCTAAGCCCCAATCACTATTGGCCAGCGCAAAGACTGAGGAAAAGTATTTCAAAGTTATGCAACAGCTCCTTGCCTCAAGATTTGAGACGTCAGTTGCCAGCTCTTCGGATGATGAAGAGGAGCCGTTCATTTCCCTCGGAGATGAAAACGAAGATGATTGATTCGGAATATTGTCTCCAATAAAGCATTGTAAATAGTTTATTGAATTTACTATTGTAAAAAAAAAAGGATATGATTTTCCATTTCTGTAATTTTATTTATCACTCATATTGTAAAGCCTCCATTGTCGCGTTCACAAACAAAGACAAAAGCGTCAAGCATCTTATCTTTTGAAAACGTCCTTCCGGACACAAGTGTGGCTGCACATGTGCCATGTTTTCAAAAGATATTACTATTACCTCGTGATGCCTTAAAGCAAAAGTATCCATGACTGTCTTGCCTTCTGAAAACGTCCTTTGGACACAAGTGTGGCCACACATGTGTCATGTTTTCAAAAGTCATGATTCCTTTTATCAAAAGATCAAGGACCCACTCACATGAAAAAGTCTACAAAGCTGAAGATGTTGTCTCCCACGTTCCAAAAGCATAAGTTGCTTTTACTGTTGATGGCCCCATTCTCCACCAACCCACGTGAGGACTAATTATAGCATTTTCTTTTGTAAAGAAAATTTTGTATATAAGGGTGATTGAAGACTAATACTCAACATCCTTCTTCGAACTACTTCCTCTCTTTCTCTCAAGGAAATCTGGAGAAAGACTTAGAGTATCTAATCCTGTCTTTCTAATTTTCCTTTTCTTTTTGTAAATTTCTTTCTCTTGATTCAAATAAAATCAAATGTAAGCATTTAATTATTTAAATCATTTTAAAACATTTAAAGTTTGTAACATTTTAATTTTTAAAGTTTTAGATCTAATGGTGCATGAATATGTTCTTCCAAGGCATAGAGACCGGATATCTCCCCTTGGTCGTATTTCTCTTCTCCCTCCATCCATTCAGAGTACTATTTCTGGGATCCAGATCTAGTACTAGCTATGAGCCTTAAGTTGCTTAGGGTTGTTTAAAGCATTAATTTATTTGTTTTAAAGAATTTTGGTATATCGGCTGGAAACCAGAGCATGCGGTGGAAACCAGAGCATGCGGCATATTGATCTGTTCTAAGTCAGATATGGTCCGTAAGGCAGATTAAGTTCTGCATTGATTTGGTAAAACAACGCCACGTACCGATTTCTTTAATTAATTTACTTTATTTGTTTTTATTACAAAGTTTTCTACCGCACAGATATCTTAACTTCGATACAAACTGATGAGGATAGAGCACCCATCCTTGATGAATTCAATAACCCTATCCAAGATGCGGTTGCCACCCTGATCCTCACTATATCTCTACATTTCATAGGTGATCCTTCACACCTTAGAGATAAAAATGCTGAGTTACTACACAACCTAAGGTGAACAAAACTTAGTGAATTTCAAAGCTATAAAACCACGTTCTTTACCAGACTTTTCCTAAGGGATGATGCAAATCATATAACTTGGAAGGAAAAATTCCTTGCAGGTTTACCAACCCTATTAGGAGAAAAGGTCAGGAACTCTATTAAAGCCCTTTTTGACAATCGCATTTCTTATGATGAGCTCACCTATGGTGAACTTGTCAATTTTGTCAATAAAGAAGGACTAAAGATCTGTCAAGACTTAAAACTTCAGAAACGCCTAAAATGGGAACTTAGGAAATCTAAACAGGAATTAGCCAGTTTCTGTAAACAGTTTAATTATGACCCTTTTAAAACCTCAACCTCCAAAGATTGTAATCGTAAGTGTTCTTCAAAACCTTACAAGAAACATTACAAGTTAAAAGGTTATAGAAAACTCTTTATTGGTTGTAGAGAATCTTCTCTTAAGAAACCTTCAAAACCTTATAAGAAACCTCATTTCGCTAAAAGAAAAGATTCCAAAACCAAATAAAAAACCTTTTTTAACTACAAGGATGCCACATGTTTTAATTGTGGAAGGAAAGGTCATACTGCAAAATTCTGTAGAATGAGCAGAAAGCTTCATGAGCTTGACCTTGATGATGAAATACTCTCTAAAGTGTCCCCTTTACTCGTAGAGTCCTCTGACTCTGAGTCTTCCATGACGGGAGATAGTAAGCCCCTACAGATTGATGAGTTAATTGACTCTGATTCTGTATATGATAATAGCAGTGATTCTAAAACAGAATCCTACTTAAAGAAAATCAATGTGTTAACTAAAGATCAAGAAACTTTTCTTGAATTAGTTAAACACATTTCTGACGCTACCCTATAGAAAGAATACCTTGACAAGCTTCTAAAAACTTTAGAAATAGGTAATAAAGCAGAAACTTCTAAAACCCCAATTGTTAAAAAGAATGCCTATGACCTCACTGAAATTTCGGATAAAAAGAAAACAAAAAAAAAACAAATCTCAATATCTAAGATCTTCAGAAAGAGATAAAAGACATTAAACTTGAGATCAAAATCCTGAAAGAAAAAAAAAAGACTGATTCTGATACTATCCAACTCTTGTTACAAAAACAATTAGAAAATAATTCTGATAAAGAAACAGATTCAAGTGATGATGATGACAAAGAAAAACAAAACCTTGAAAACATTGAATCAATACCCAATAATTTTCTTTTTGTTTTAAAATAAATCACCACAAGAAAATATTTGATTTGGTAAAACAACGCCACGTACCGATTTCTTTTATTAATTTGCTTTATTTGTTTTTATTACAAAGTTTTCTGAAAACACTATCGTCTTAGATTCTTTTCCTATTGGTATCATCAAGGATGGGTGCTCTATCCTCATCAGTTTGTATCGAATTTAGGGTTATTGAATTCATTTTAAAACAAAAAAAAATTGTTGCTGGTATCTGATACCAGTAGGAAAAGGTATCAAATTTTTAAAATGATAGTGTAATATTAAAGCCCTTTTCCTACTGGTATCAGAGCCATGAGAGGGATAGTGTAATATAGATTAAAGACTCTAGGTTTAAAATTTTGTGTGACGGTTGAATATTACTGGTATGGTGAGAGTTACTTTTGGTATCAGAGCCACGGGAGGGATAGTGTAATTCATCAAGGATGATATATACTGTTATGCTCAAACACTTCATAAACATAAAAAATCACCAGTCAATCAATTTTCATCAATCAATCAATTTTAATAGTCTCAATAACATGATTAGAGATATTAATGCGAAAATTTTATCATCCCAAGTTCATGCCGAATTTTTGAAAATTATTCTCCGCAAAGAGGTTTTGCAAAAATATCAGCAAGTTTTTTTTTTCGTAGAGATAAACTCTAATACAATATCTCCTTTTTGAATATGATCTCTCAAGAAATGATGTCAAATTTCTATATGCTTGATTCTAAAATGCTGAATGAGATTCTTTGATAGATTTATAGCACTAGTGTTATCACACTTGATAAGAATTTGTTCAAGATTAATGCCATAGTCTCTAAGTGTTTGTTTCATCCAAAGGGCTTGTGCACAACAACTGCCTGTGGCAATATATTCAGCCTCAGTAGTTGAGAGTGCAACCAAATTTCGTTTCTTACTAAACCATAAAACAAGTGAATGACCTAGTAAATGGAAAGTTCCACTAGCACTTTTCCTATCGACTTTGTAATCGGCAAAATCTGCATCCGAATAACAAGTCAAATCTATATGAGTTCCTCTAGGATACCAAATGCAATACCATACCCTTTTTCATTTTGAATTTTCTTAAAAAACACTTTAAAGCATCAAGAGCATCATTCTTATTAGTTAAAAATAATACCAATGTATATCTTCAAAAATCATCAACAATTACAAGAGCATAATACTTCCCACTCAAGCTAACATACATTAAAGGTCTAAATAAGTCTATATGAAGAAGTTGAAGAGGTTTTGAAGTAGAAATATGATTTTTTCTTTTAAAAGAGGTTTTGATTTGTTTACCAAATTGGCATGCTTCACAAATTTTGTCTTTTTGAAAATTGATTTTTGAAAGACCTTTAACTAAATTATTTTTAGAAATCTTTGAAATTAAATTCATGCTTGCATGTCTTAGTCTTATATGCCATAACAAACTATCATCATGCAATACGGAAAAACATTTATCATGTGTAGATGCACAATCTATATCAATGGTATAAACATTGACACATCAATTTCCTACAAATAAAATCTTGCCATCACATGTATTCTCAATAACACATCTACTTTTATCAAAAATAATTTTATAACCCTTATCACACAATTGACTAATGCTAAGCAAATTATGTTTCACGTTTTCAACCAAACACACATTTCTAATAAGAGTAAAGGATACATTACCGACATTGCCAATACCAATTATCTTTCCTTTTGAATTGTCTCCAAAGGAAACATTTCCACTGTTCTTGATCTTGGTAAAACTTGAAAACCAAGAGTAATTCCCTGTCATGTCTCTTGAACATCCACTGTTCAAGTACCATTTATTTTTCTTTTTCTTTGATCCTTGCAGAAAACGTTTCTAAGCTTTAGGTACCCAAAACTTCTTGGATCCTTGATTGTTAGCAATGATTCCTTTTGTAACCCAAACACACTTTACACCATAATATGTATTTCTTTTTACTGAACATCTATATTTCATATGACCATTTTGATTACAGTAATGACAAGCAATTTTATGATCACTTGTGGAAGTGACTTTAACAAAATAATTCTTATAATATTTCTGTTTCAAGTTAGGTTTATACCCAAGTTCTCTTTTATCAAACACACATTTTTTAGAGTTTAGCAATTTTTCCAAGTTCTTTTGACCACTAGTGAATTTTAGCACAATTTCATTTAGCTGATTATTCTTCTTCTTAAGGATTTCATTCTCTTTTATCAATTCATCAACATGTGATTTTTCATGCTCATATGAAGTACTTTGTTTACCTTTAAAAGATGCAATCCTATCATACAACATTTTATTGTCTAATTCTAATTCTTTTATCTTTTCATTCAATAAATCATTACATTTTTGTAGGACATCTTTTTTATTTGTAAGTTCTAGCATTGTCTTTTTAAGGCATGCATTCTTTTTACTAATTTTTATCCACTTATCCTGTAGTTCTTTAAAGGCATTATGTAACTCATCATATGTTGGAAGATCACTTACCTCATCAAGGTCATCAAATGATTCTTCCCCGATTGCCATGAGAGCTAGATTTGTCATCTCTTTATGCTCTTCATGATCACTTGTTTCTTCATCACTGTCATCCCATGTGGCTACCATTGCTTTCTTCTTGAGCTTGTTGAGAAGAAGACATTTTGATCGCATGTGTCCAAGCTTCTTGCATTCATAGCAAGTGATTGGCTCCTTCTTCTCCTTTGATTCTTGAAGTTTTTGAATTTTCTCCACTCACTAGTTTTCTTGTAGAATTTTCTGAATCTTCTAGCTAGCATAGCCATCTTCTCATCGTCCAGCTCGCTCTCCTTATCACTTTCATGTTTTGAAGCTTTGAGAGTAATGCTTTTCTTCTTCTCCTCATGCCCTTTTTTTACTGCTAAGTCTTCTTCAAATGAAAAAAGAAAGCCAATTACATAATCAATAGGTAAAGTATTTAAATTTTTGGCTTCTTCAATGGCAGTCCTCTTAGGCCTCCATTCTTTTGGAAGTGACCTAATAATTTTCTTAACTTTCTCGCTATTAGAAAAAGTTTTTCCTAGGGCTCCTATGGTGTTCACTATATCCGTAAATCTTGTATACATAGAATACACACTTTCATTTTGTTCCATTTGGAATAATTCATATTGACAAGTGTATCTACTAATTTTAGACTCTTTAACTTAATTTGTCCCTTCATAGATAACCTCAAGTTTATTCCATATTTCTTGAGCACTCTTACAACTAGATACTCTATGAAATTCTTTCTTATCAAGAGCATAAAATAAAGCATTCATTTCCTTGGAGTTTAAAGATATATTGTTCTTTTCTAACTCACTCTATTGACCCGACGATTTTAGAATATCATCGCCTACTTCATTTTTAGTCATAGGCATAAATAGACCATCATAAAAAACTTCCCAAATTTTATAATCTAAAGCTTGTAAATAAATTCTCATCTTAGTTTTCCAATATGGGTAGTGTTGCAAGATATTAATTCAAACCAGAGGAAATTGTACCAAAAATAGAGTTATTAGAATTAATCTAGTTTCCTAGAATAGCTTCGGGTATAGTTGTCAATTAGCTAGGATAGTTTCCTCAATTAGCTAAGATAGTTTCCTCAATTAGCTAAGATAGTTTACTAAATTAGTTCATCGTAAAGCTATATATTTATACTACTGTATTCTGATCAAATATACAGTAATACATGTTATTCACCTTTATGGTATCAGAGCAGGAAATTCTTTAATTCTTGGAAACCCTATTGCAGTTCTGCTCTTTCGTTTACCTGTAGAAAACCTAGCCGTTCTACTACTTTCTTTTCTACCCTAAAATCAGTTTTACCTCTACATCATGTCCGACGTTATTTCTGAGTCTACAAGCACCCTTGAATAGGCCCAGAATGCTTTTACAACCTACCAACACATGCTGCTGCACCACCTAAAACCCAGGCTTCGACCACAGAATCTCACTCCATTCAGATTACTACCATTAAACTGAATTGAGAAAATTTCCTGCATTGGTCTCAATTTGTGCGCATGTATATCGTGGTCGGGGCAAGATCTAGTATTTGACTGGAGAGACAAAAGAGCCTACAGTTGATGATGCAACCTATCTAACATGGGATGCTAAAAACCCGATGGTAATGACTTGGTTGGTAAACTCTATGGAGGAGGACATAAGCTCCAACTATATGTGTTATCACACCGCCAAGGAGCTTTGGGACAACATTTACCAAATGTATTCTGAATAGGAAATCAATCTCAAGTATACGAGTTAACTCTAAAACTCAGAGAAATCCGCCAAGTTAGAGGCAGGATTATTGGGAGGCAGTTGCTTCCCTTTATTGGAGAAGTGTTTTTTGAGGTATGCCGTAAGGAGAATCGGCGTCTTGTCATGCTTGGCAAAAGGAATCTCGGTAACACTATTGATAACTCGACCCTTGTTGCTAGTATTAATGTTGGCTAAACTGCTACAAAGAAACCTGATGAAAAATCTCACGTTTGGTGTGATCACTGCAATAAGCCACGACATACATGAGAGACTTACTGGAAGATCCACAAAAAAACCAGCAAATTGGAAGGGTTCTCATGAAGGCAGGTTCACTCGTACTCCTGCTGTACATGAGGCCGAGTCTGTCCCCTTTAACAAAGAGCAGATGGATCACCTTCTGAAGTTGCTGAAATATAACACAGGATTGTTAAGTACACCTAATGCTTCTATTGCTCAAGTAGGTAGTAAATTAAATGCTCTCTCTTGTCATTTACCTGTTTATTATACTCCTTAGATTATAGATTCTGGAGCCTCTGATCATATGACAAGTTTTTCTTATTTATTTCATACTTACACCCCTTGTTCTGGTCATAAAAAGTTCGTATAGCAGATGGTTCATATTCCCCTATAGCTGGCAACGGTTTGATAAATCTATCTAAAATCATATCTCTTAAAAACGTTCTCTATGTTCCTAAACTTGTAATCTGCTATCAGTTAGTAAATTATCTAGAGGCTCTAACTATCATGTTATTTTTTCCAAATTCTACTATGTCTTTAGAATGCAGAGCTCGGGGAAGATGATTGGCAGTGCTAAATTGATAGATGGTCTCTATTGTTTTGAAGATGAAGAATATAAGAATAAAAAAGCTCAAGGCTTCAGTAGTATCAGTTCTACTCAGGTTAAGGATCCGATTATGCTTTGGCACTATAAGCTAGGGCATCTTGGTTTTCCTTATCTTAAAAAATTATTTCCTAGTTTATTTAAAGGTTTGAATTATTTCGAATTCCATTGTGAACACTGCATTTTATCAAAAAGTAATAGAACTATCTATCATTCAAGGTCTTATCAAGCCTCAAAGCCTTTTTATTTAATCCATAGTGATATTTTAAGGTCTTTCAAAAATTAATACTTCTTCAGAAAAAAATGGTTTGTGACTTTTATTGATGATCATACTCACCTATGCTGGGTTTATTTAATGAAGGAAAAATCAGAGGTTCAGAACTTATTTAAAATATTTTACTTGATGATTGAAAACCACTTTCAAACTAAAATCGAAATTATTCATACCGATAATGGAACTGAATATTTTAAACAAAATCTTAAAACTTTTTTTTGCAGAAAAAGGTATTCACCATCAAACTACTTATGTTGATACCCCTCAGCAAAATGGCATTGCTGAACGTAAAAATAAACATTTACTTGATGTTTCTTGTGCTATTATGTTTTCTATGAATGTTCCTCAATATCTTTGGGGTGAAGCGGTTTTAGCTGCATCCTAACTAATTAACAGGATGCCCATCCGCGTTCTAAACGACATTATACCACTTGAATGTTTTAAAAAATATTTTCCTAAATCACGAATTCAATCTAATCTTCCTTTGAAAATTTTTGCATGTATAGCTTATGTTCATATACCTAATAAAAATCGGTCTAAACTCGATCCAAGGGCTGAAAAATGTATTTTTATTAGTTATGCACCAAATAAGAAAGGATATAAGTGTTTTAATCCAAAAATTAGGAAAACTGTTGTTTCTATGGATATCACTTTTCTGGAAAATCAAACTTTTTTTCAAAAAATTTCTCTTCAAGGGGAGAACATAGGAGAAGAAGGAAATTTTTGGGATGTTATTTCCAATCCCCTACCTAAAACTGTAGATTGCATTACTAAACCTATACCTCAAAATGAGATTTTTAATAAAAAGGAAATTGTTTTTCCTAATGCTGTTTTGGAAACTGGTGATACCATAACCATTTTACCAAACACTGCTGAGACCGCGACAGAGGGAGAAATACTACCTTCTATTCTCAAGGAACAAGATAGAGAGCTTCTTACTTATTCAAGGAGGAAACATACAAGGAGCAAGAGACCTACTATCCTTTAAGCACAGGGCCAAACAGACACTCTGACTGAAGAATCCGAAAGAAATACAGGTGTTCTTGATACTTCCTCATATAATCTTGTTCCTAATCCTGATGAAATATATGAACTTACTTTTGATCCTATGCCTGATGTCAATTCTAATGATCATGATATTCCAATAGCAATCAGAAAAGGAAAACACTCTCGTACTTCTCATCCTATGTCCAAATATTTATCCTATGGTAAACACTTGAAAAAATACAATGCTTTTATATCTAAGATCTCTTACCTGTGTCTGCTAAGAAACATTCAAGAAGCACTTAATGATCTTGATTGGAAATTAGTGGTGATGGAAGAGATGAATGCTCTGAGGAAATGTGGGACATGGGAAGTTGTTGACCTACCCATGGATAAAAGAATAATTGGATGCAAATGGGTGTTTACATTGAAGTGCAAGGCAGATGGAAGTATAGTACACTCGTGGCTAAGGGGTTTACTCAAACACATGGGGTTACTATTATCCTTAGCAGTAAACTATAATTGGCCATTACACCAGTTAGAAATCAAGAATGCCTTTCTGAAAAGGAATTTAGAAAAAGAAGTGTTAATGAGAACACCGCCAGGATTTGAGAAGGTGTTCAGTCAAAACAAAGTCTTCAGACTTAAAACATCCTTATATGGCCTTAAACAATCTCCAAGGGCGTGGTTTGAACGTTTTGGAAGGGTTGTGAAGAGTTACGGCTATCACCAAAGCCAAGCTGACCATACAATATTCTATAAACACTCAGAGAAAGGTAAGATATCAATAATAATTGTCTATGTGGATGATATAATTCTAACAGGTGATGATCTTAAAGAGTTAGTAGATCTCAAGGAGAAAATGGGACGAGAATTTGAGATCAATAAATTGGGTGTGCTAAAATACTTTCTTGGTATGGAATTTGCAAGATCAAAAGAAGGTATCTTTGTAAACCAATGAAAATAAATCCTTGATCTTCTCAAAGAGACAGGTTTTTTGGGTTGTAAGGCTGTTGAGACTCCCATTGAAGTCAACTTAAAACTCAATCCTACTAAAGCTAAAGATGTGATTGATAGGGAGAAATTTCAGAGACTAGTAGGGAAATTAATCTACTTGTCACATATGCGTCCTGATATAGCCTTTGCTGTAAGCATGGCAAGCCAGTTCATGCACTCACCAGGACAAGAACACTTTAATGCAGCCTATAGGATACTAAGATATCTAAAGGGAACCCTGGAAAGGGTCTTATATTTCAGAAACGGGACAACCTTCAAATTGAAGTCTATATAAATGTAGATTGGGCTAGTAGCTCAACTGACAGGCGATCAACTTCAGGCTACTGTACCTTTATTTGAGGAAATCTCGTTACATGGCGGAGCAAAAAACAAAGCATTGTGGCACGTATTAATGCTGAGGCAGAGGTCAGGTCTCTTGCATATGGAATTTGCGAGGCAATATGGATAAAGAGACTATTTACAAATTTAAAGATTCCAGAGTCTCTTCCCATGAAGATTTACTCTAATAACAAAGTTGCCATCTCAATTGCCTACAATTTAGTTCTACATGATATAACTAAGCATATTGAGGTTGATAAGCAATTTATCAAGGAGAAAATTGAAAGTGGGGTAATCTGTGTTCCCTATGTACCAACCGCACAACACATAGCAGACATACTCACCAAAGGACCACACAAGGGACATTTCAAACTACTAGTCAGCAAGCTAGCTATGGAAGACATCTACAAGCCAGCATGAGGGGGAGTGTTGCAAGATATTAATTCAAACTAAAGGAAATTGTACTAAAAATGGAGTTACTAGAATTGATCTAGTTTCCTAGAATAACTGCGTGTATAGTTGTCAATTAGCTAGGATAGTTTCCTAAATTAGTTCATCGTAAAGCTATTATATATTTTTACTATTGTATCCTGATCAAATATACAGTAATACAAGTTATTCACCTTCAGGTAGCCATTACCATCAAGGAATGGTGGCCTAGTTGTGGATTGTCCTTCCCTAAAGATAGAGTCATTTTGGGTTGCCATGAATCTTTTACTCTAGATGGTTAAGTTCTAATAAGAGAACCTTGCTCTGATACCAAATGAAATACTATCTAAGCAACCCAAGAGGGAGATGAATTGGGTTTCTAAAATATACAATGCTTTAATAAAATTTTAATGCAAATATTAAATAAATTTAAAACAATAACAAATAAATCAACCAAAATGTAAAGAGACAAGGGAAGAGAGATTCAAACACAGAGAATTTTACGTGGTTTAGTCAACTTTGGCTACGTCCACGCCTCCAAGCTCACCGGGCTTGAGGATTCCACTAATCAAGCCTCCAAGACTTCAAGAACACTTACAATTGACTTCACAAGTATCAATCAACCTTTACACCAAGAGATTATCCCAAATCTCTTAACATAATTCTATCCCAACACTTACAATCACTCAAAACAAATATTATAAATTTGTTATTCTCTCACACAATATATATAAATGCAAATGAATGCTCAATATGTGAATAAATGTAACAAACACGAATTTAAGACTCAATGAATGTTGTATTCTCAATTACAAGATCAATGATAACTCTTTGATCAACTTTTCTTTGAATTTGATTAGCTTATTTATAGTTGGAGCTGAAAAATAGCCGTTATTGACTTTTTGCTAGAAATCGAATCACTATTAACTGTTATCGGTTAACCATTTTAACTAGTCCAAGTGACCGTTGAGTTGAATTTTAAATAATCGGTTAACCGTTTGCTACTATTGGTTCCCCGTTAATTTCCAGAGACCTGCAAAATAAATTTTGGCTATCCGTTCTTACTAAACGGTTCAAGGTTAGCATGAAATTTTATTCTGGAAATTATTGGTTAGCCGTTTGCAGTTAATGGTTCGCCGGTTATTTCCAGTAACTTATAAAACAAAATAGGTTTATCCATTTTTATTAAACGGTTCAAGGTTAGCACAAAATTCCATTCTATAAATTATCGATTAACCATTTCGATATTAACAGTTCACCGTTTAATTCCAGAATCATAATTTTAACATAATTTCGTAGGGAATGATTTTCCGATTAAAGTTAACGAATATCCATATTTCATGAACATATCTAGAAATATTATACGGCTTTTAAGAAATTGTTTATTAATTAAAACTCCAACATTTTTAATTAAAAACATATAAAGTTTGTTATCATCAAAATCAATACTATAAACATATACAAGTTAACAAAACATCATCGTAAAGATTTCATATAAAGATGTTTTAGTTAGAATGTTGAGGATTTTGCATTCGATTGATTAAGATTTAGAGAAACTTATAGAAATTCTTTACATATACAGCATAGAAATAGATTTGACGAAGTAGTTCGTGAAATACTAGTGTGCAACCCAAGAGGGGGGTGAATTGGGATTTTAAAAATTAAGAAAAGCAAATCGCACAACAATTAAAACTAATGCCTTAATAAATTCGAAAACAATAAATTCAATAAAAGCACAATAATAAATGAGTAAGGGAAGAGAATGCAAACTCAAGGATTTTTACGTGGTTCGGCTATCCCCGCCTACGTCCACGCCTCCAAGCAACCCAAGCTTGAGGATTTCACTATCCAAGCCTTTCCAAGGCTTCAAATGCTTACAATTGACTTCAAGGTGTCAATGAACCTTTACAACAAAGAGATTATCTCTCAATCTCTTCACTCAAGTGTCTCACACACTTAAACACTCACAAATTTGTGAGGAAATGAAGATTACAATCAAATACTCTCTTAAAGAGTAGATTTACAAAATGATGAACAAAGATGATTCAATAAATGATGATTTTCGAAATTGAAGCTCAATGTATGTTGTATGCCTTTTTTTTGTGCGTGCTGAGATTACCAAAAATGATTTGGATTTGAGTTTATATAGTTGGAACTAAAAAACTAGTCGTTATGCACTTTTTGCTCACTGTCGGATCGCCGTTAACTAGATGTCGGATCGCCGTTTGACTGGTCAATATGACCGTTGGGCTGGATTATCAAAATGTCGGATCGCCGTTATCAAGATGTCGGATCGCCGTTAGTGTCCAGAGGCTAATCTTCAATTCTGGGTGATGTCGGATCGCCGTTATCTAGATGTCGGATCGCCGTTACCGTCAAGAGGCTAATTTTTAATTCTGGAGATGTCGGCGAGCCGTTATCAAGATGTCGGATCGCCGTTATCTACGAGAATCGCTCTGATGATTGCTACAGTGAACTATTTTACAAAATGACAGTTTGACCCTAAAACTTTATATAATTGTACGATGGCCCAAAATGTTATGAAACTTTACAAATAGGTCCAATTTTAGAATTTCTAAATAATACACTGTGAATCCCAAAACATTCTGAAATCATGATATGACCCAAAATGCTATAAAACGTTTCAAATAAATCCTTCTCCAAAATTTCAAGCAATACCTGTTGATTTCAATGTTTTCAAAATTCTTTCAATTAAACCATAAACTTGAAAAACAACCAATTTCATAAAATCATTTCTCTATTAAATATAAAACCTTTATAAAGTGAAAATAATGATTTATTTAAAATGTATGAAAAAATAATTTAAGCTTTCAAAAACTTAATCATTCTTAATTTTGTTTGTTATCATCAAAATCAATATTATGTTAACATAAATGTTAACAGTTCGTGATTATACATGTTATGAGAATAATGAGGAAAAACAGTGACTTTACTTTACTTGACAAAATTATTTCTTCCAAGGAGAATATTAATTGGGCATTCATGTCTGCCATCAATTCTCCACACACAAACATTGATTTAGATCAACTGCCAAAATTTGATGACTATATTGATATTATAGAATCAAAGGAGGTAATTGTTCATACATCTTTTGGTCTTGTGGAGCAAAGAGAGGTAGTTATTTGTACAATCTCTTATTGTTCTCTTGATTTGCCAAAAGAACATAAAAAAGGTTGTGATATTTTTCAATGGTTAGTAGATTATGAGAACAAATCATTTTTTATCAACTATGTTGAATTCACCACGAACAATACAAGAAGTTAATGTTAGAGAAATTGCTGATAGAAGAATTTATTTTACACTATTGGAGTGATTGGATGGCGTTGGAAAATAGAAGATTTAGCTGAGATATTGCCTTATTTTGGGAGATTTGGCTGAGATATTTTTTAGGATTGCTAGTTGTTTATTTGTATGTAAATATAAATCAGGAAAGTAAGATATTAGGCTAGCTGGTGTAATTATTATTTCCTATGTTTATTCTGTGTAAGTAGGAAGCTGTTTAAGTTATTCAAGAGAAAATAAAAATAACAAAGACTTTGTTTTGTATCTTCTCTTCTAAGTCTATAAATGGTCATTATTACAAAAGTTAAAAAATTTAAAGTTCATTTTCTACATCAAAGCTCTATTTTGAAAATTAATCCTTATATATGTGAAGATATTCTTAGAGACTACAACAATCAAAATTCGAGGACAAGTTTTCTTCACTTGGCAGCAATGATGCAAAGAAAGAAATTGAAGAAATCATATTTAGATTGAAATTTATAATATTTAGGAATATTTTAATTAAATTTTATTATTGTTTGTTTTGATTACCTATTTTGATTTTTATTATTTAGGCATAGCTTATTTGACTTGTATTCTTAATTGAAGTATAAGTCTGATTAAAATAGGTTTTTTAGTCAAATTGTGATAAGTCAAAGTTAGTATAAATAAGTGTCTTTTGTAATTTTTACAAGCAGACCTTGATTATTTGTTATTGATTATTTCTTAGAATAAACTCTTGTTTTGAGTTCTATTCTTGTTATTTATCAGCATTCTGCGAAATCAACGAGTTTTAACACTTAGATTTGTAGGTATTCTTAGAATTAACGTGGATTTAGATTATTTCTTTATTTTGGTATTCTCAAGAACCAACGGAGTAATTGAAAATATACCCTCGTCTATCCATTACCCTTTAACAGTTTATCCTTTCGCTGCATCAATTTCACTATAGAGCTTTCTTTTGTAGAACCAGGCTGCATCACTATCTGATTGAAAATTATCCAAAAAAATCCATGTTAATCTTATGGTTGTTTGGATCGAACTATAAAAAGTAAAATATTAGTTTGTTTATCATACATTAATAATTAAGGTGATGCTTTTTTTTTTTTTGGGTCTAGAATTTGAATAAACCTGAATTAAACTGAATTCTGAATAAAGTTGAATAGTTGATTTTGAATGACAAGTTTGTTTTTTTGCTTTAATTTGTTAAAAATAAGTATTACGTTATCTTTTTTTTTTCAACTTAAAAAATCTGAAAACTATTACTTTTACATTTGTGTCCTTACAAATTTAAATGAAAAAAAGAATAAAAATCTCAATGGACATATTTTATCATAACATAAATCATATTCAAGTGAATATAATACTTTAATATTCTAAATTAGAACATGATATTTTGGAGAATTTTTTTAAAAATGTCATTCAGACTTTTTTAATTAACCAAAAAGTCAAAAAAATTAACATAATAATTTAATAATTGAAAATTTTTATTAAGTTGAAAAGACAAACAGACTTAGATGGCTTTTCTTCTGAAATCTTAATAGGTTTGAATTAACTTAAATTTTGAATGGAGCTGGATGTTTGAAACTGAACTATATGTTTATTTTTTTGTCTGAATTACTAAAAATAAATATTAAGTTATTTTTTATTTTAAAAAATATAAAAACTAATACTTTTATATTTGTCCCTTTACAAATTATAAATGTGAAATAAATAATAAACATCTCAAAGAACATAAATATGATAACATATTATCATAATATAAATCATATTCAATTTAATTCGATTTTAAAATTCTACATTATTATATGTTAATCAATTTTGTTATAGTTTATGATGTTTTTGTATGAAAAATATTCATAAAAATTATGAAGATTAATAATGCTAATTTAAAGAAAATAAAAAGATGAAAATAATAATAATTTATTATTATATTATCACAAGTTATAAAGATGACATTCTCTAATTAATAATTAGACAATAATTATTAATTATTAAATTAATAATTATTATAAAGATGAGTAATAATTATTAAATTAATTAAGTCATAGGTATAAAGATGAGTAAGGATGAAAATTAATTAATTAATTAAAGAAGAATATTTTGGAGAATATTTTTAATGATATTATTTTGATTTTTTAGATTAAGAAAAAAATTAACTTAATAACTGAAAATTTTTATTGAATTAAAAAATAAATTTAATAATTTAACTAATTAAAATTAAATTAATTTAGTCATTAATTAAAAAGTAATCGGACTCTGGAAACCATACCAACCCCAGTCTCATACCCACCTTGTATTGAGAAACCATTCCGAGTCACTCCGTACATCTTGTGGGTGTCGGTTGCGACAGATAACAAAAAGCAAAAGAACAAACCATTTTAGTAGAGAAATAATTTCTTCCCGAGGGGTGGGTTGGGAGGAGTAATAATCTACTGCTTCTACCAGATACGCTGCCGTCTTGTGAATATTATAAAATAACCCCTCAAGGTTCAAGGCCCTAACCACAAACAAATTAATCAACAAAGAAAACGGCAAGAGAGAGACAGAGACCATGCTCGCCCCTTCGAACCAACACCACAAAATGGGAACTGAATCAGCTGAAGCTGATCAACTTCACGCGGTGATGTTCCCATGGTTTGCTTTTGGTCACATAAGCCCCTTCGTACAACTTTCCAACAAGCTCTCACTTCATGGAGTCAAGGTCTCTTTCTTTTCGGCTCCTGGTAACATTGCCCGCATCAAATCATCGCTCAATTTAACTCCCATGGCCGACATTATCCCTCTTCAAATCCCACACGTCGATGGCCTCCCTCCTGGTCTTGATAGCACCTCAGAGATGACACCTCACATGGCTGAGCTCCTCAAGCAAGCCTTAGACCTCATGCAACCACAAATCAAAACTTTGTTGTCACAGCTCAAACCCCATTTTGTGTTCTTTGATTTTACCCATTACTGGTTGCCGGGTCTTGTTGGTTCTCAACTTGGCATCAAAACAGTTTACTTCTCTGTTTTCTCTGCCATTTCACAAGCCTATTTCGTGGTCCCCGCCAGGAAACTCAACAACAGTTTAGCAGATCTAATGAAATCTCCTGATGGGTTCCCTGCAACTTCCATTACCTCGGTCGATGAATTTGTGGCTCGAAATTACTTGTATGTTTATACGAAGTTCAATGGCTGCCCGAGTGTTTATGAGAGAGTCAGTCAGGGCGTTGATGGCTGCGATGTTCTTGCCATCAAGACATGTAATGAAATGGAGGGTCCTTACATAGATTTCGTGAGAACCCAGTTCAAGAAACCGGTTCTTCTAACCGGTCCACTTGTTAATCCTGAGCCGCCATCCGGGGAGCTTGAAGAGAGATGGGCTAATTGGCTCGGTAAGTTTCCTCCCAAGTCTGTCATTTATTGCTCTTTCGGAAGTGAAACATTTCTCACCGTTGATCAGATGAAAGAGTTAGCCATTGGGTTGGAAATTACGGGATTGCCCTTCTTCCTGGTCTTAAATTTCCCGCCTAACGCCGATGGTCAGAGTGAGCTGGTCCGGACTCTGCCTCCAGGGTTCATGGACAGGGTGAAAGACAGGGGAGTGGTGCACACAGGATGGGTGCAACAGCAGCTCATTTTAAGGCATGAGAGCGTTGGATGTTACGTGTGTCACTCAGGATTTAGTTCAGTGACTGAAGCTGTGATTAGTGACTGTCAATTGGTGCTTCTGCCTTTAAAAGGTGACCAATTCTTGAACTCGAAGCTCGTTGCTGGAGACTTGAAAGCTGGAGTGGAGGTAAATAGGAGAGATCATGATGGGCATTTTGGGAAGGAGGATATTTTTAAGGCTGTTAAAACAGTTATGGTGGATGTGAACAAGGAGCCTGGAGCTTCAATCAGGGCTAATCTGAAATGGTGGAGGGAGTTTTTGTTGAACGAACAGATTCAGGATAAGTTTATTGCAGATTTCGTCAAGGAACTCAAAGCCTTAGCTTAATTTAAACTAAAATAAATAACGTTCGGCCTTCTTGATTTAGCGTTTCTTGTGTAACTTTGTCTTCTCCGCGATTGAATGTGTTTATGTGCTTTGACCATTATGTCTGGCTGTCTCTGTCTGGTTTGGTTGTGCCGGTCCCAAATTCATAAAAATAATTTAAGGTTGTCGCTTCTGCTGGGCCCAGTAATACATTCCACTTTCACATTTTCAAATTCACGTAATTTATTGAAACTAAAGAACGATAAAAACACACTTAAAATAATCGGGTTTTTTAAAAGAAAAATTATCCACCGTTTATTTTTTTTATTTTTTTTAAAAGTATATAATTTTTTTTATTAGAATTCACCAGAAGTTATATTTATTTTCACTTTTTTATTTTCGTTTTGGAGACCGTTATAACTTTTCTAATATCATAAGAGTAAAATTTTCATTTTACAACGATACAATAATGAATAGGTGTAAATAATATAACGTTAAGTGTAATTTTATAAAAAGAAAATTAAAATTATATATTTATGAAAAAATTAAAATTATATATTTATGAAAAAATTAAAATTATATATTTATGAAAAAATTAAAAATAAAGGTAGTCGGTGGATAATTTATCTTTTATATTTGAAGGTAAAAAAGTCATTTAAATAATATTCCGTCAGTTTTCTTAACGGTCTCTAAACGGAAGTGAAAAAATGAAAAGAAATGTAATTTCAAGTAGATTTCAGTAAAAAAAGAATTATGTATTTTTAAAAAAATTAAAAAAAAGATGGACGGTGAATAATTTTTTTAAAAATTATAATTAATATAATTTACAATTAAATAAAATTTACTTATTAGTCCATCCGATCCCAGTGCTCTGATATTTATTTTATACTGAAAATATCTAATAATAAATTATAATAAATATGACTTGAGAAATTCGAATAATATAATCTTGGTGAATTTATGTATTTATTTTTTTGTTGGACTAGAATTTGACAATCATTTTTCTTCTGACATGCATGGCATAGGACAAACAACTTTGTCATCAATGTCAGTATGCAGACAATTGGGTGCCGCCCACGTTGGAAAGAAAAGGAAATTCAGTGCCCTCCACGTTAACTTCTCCAATTGGGTTTGGAATCGGAGAATTAAGAGTGGAGTAAATTGTCCACCTGCATTAAAATAGAAGTGTAGCATAAAATTAAAATTTCATTTGTGTACATTTTTTTTAGATTGTGAGTGAATTATTTTAAATTATATTTTTATTTTTATTTTTATTTTAAAATTATAATTTTTTATTACAAAGTAAATAAAAAATATATTTGTAAAATAAATTATTTATTTTAATTATACAAAGTAATAAAAATTATTAATATTCTTAGTTATGTAAATCATAATTTTTCATTAATTTTAATTTTAATTATGTAAATTAAAAATTATTGATAACAGCATCACAAATGAAACCTTATTATTAATAATATAGTATAAAATTAACATTTTCTTAGAATAAACTATTTATTATTATTAATTATTAATATTAAATAAATATAATACTATTAAAATCAAATAAATATAATAACATTATATTTTCAAATAAAGATAGTAGATAGTAATAGTAATTCTCTATGAATATAATAATATTATTTTTGAGTAATTTTAACTTGTAAATTATTATTTTTATCTAAATATAATATAATATATTTAAATAAGTTTAATAATATTATTTTCATATACATGTAATATTATTAAATAATATAATATTATTATTTAAACAAATTTAATATTTTTATTTTTAAATAAATGTAACACCATTTTATTGTAATAAATATAATTATATTATACTTAACAAGGGAAGGGTACAAAAGAAAGTGGCGGGAGTCTCATCTCTCTCCATGGGAGTGGGAATCCCACTCCTTACTCTAAAATGAGGTGGACTCCCACTCACTTCCTTAAATGAGCAAGTAAACGCTGGAGTAGGACAAATTCACACCGTTCACTTCCACTTCAGTAAGAAAACATAACTTTATTAGTAAAATAGTTACGTGAATGCCCTTGTTTTTATAAATACACTTTTCTTTTAGGTTAAAAAAAAAAAAAGAAAGGGTTTATATCTATTTTAGATAGGGGTAGTAAAACGAATAAACGAATCGAATTCAAATCAAATCGTAAAATAAATTGGATTAAAATTCTACTGACTTGCAGTCAATTCATTTAATAAACGAATCAAAATCTCAAGATTCGAATTCGATTCATTTATTAAACGAATATTCGGTTCGATTCGTTTAATTCTTTTAATAGAACTAATAAACTAAATGAATCGAATCGAATCTAGATTCGTTTACAATTCGTCTACAAATTACAATATTAACCTTCAAATTTTAAAAAAATTTCAAATAAATTTAAGGACAAAAAAGTAATTTAATTAAACGGATAATAAACGAATTTTAAACAAATGGGTTATATTTGATTCATTTATGACCCATTTATTAATCCAATCCTAAATGAATAAACGAATCAATATCTTCAAACCCGAACTCAATTCGTTTGATTAGCGAATCGAATTGAATTCACCCATTTATTAAACAAATCAATTTTTTCAAACCCAAATCCTTTTAATTTGTATCCAATCGAATTGAATAAACAAATCCATTTTTAGAATACATAAGGAGATATTTGGATCCCATAAAAAATCTATGTGACTATTTTATTTTATAAAATAAGAACTCTCTCTATCGTATGGTACCATAAGTGTTCATATCTTTTTCCTAAAATGATTGAAATTAAGTCAATTAAGTCATTAAATCAAAAAAACAAATAGCCGTTTAATCACTTAACTGATTAAAATTAGGTCATTAAGTTAGAAAAACAAGCACTTGCTGTATTTTAACAAAAATAGATACAAAATAGGGGCATGTTAGAGAATTTTTAAAAATATGTGTACTAATTGAATTAAATCCTAAGAACTAAAAGAATAGTGGAGTTGTTTAAACCCATTAAAATACTCATTAGAGTCACATTTTAATAAAATTTAATATTACTAAATTGCATATAGTATAAATTACTATAATGGGCAAAATAATTTATTAAAGCTAAATTTTACTTCGTCCTTATTGTTGAACCCATTTTTAAGTCTATTAATAGTGAAACATATTTACAATATTCATCTGAATCTATATCTCCAAAAAATTACAAAAATGGTTCAGAAATTCAATTCAACTTAAAATTGACAACATATAGGCCTTGAAGAATACAAGTTAAATTCTAATTAGAAGCTTCAATTAGATTAATTGTTCACAAACCAACAAGCGCGTAGATCAGCTGGCATGGGGCTGTTCTAACTTAACCAAGGTCCTCGGTTCGAAGCTTGGGAATGCAACTGCGTTAAATATTTGTTGGGAGAGCTTTACTGCCCTAGCGGCTCGAATTTGAATTTGTCAAGGCCCAATGTAGTCTTTAGATACCAAATGGCCTCTTGTACCCAAAAAAAAAAAAGATTAATTGTCCACAAACTAAGCCTTCCGCACTATAAGAAAACTAGTAATAAATGACGAAAAAAAAATTGTCATAAATGAGAATGGATGACAGAATATCTATCTATCATTTATATATATGTTACTCTTTTATGAAAAAAAAATACATCATACAATTTATGATAGGTTTTACTGGGGATGACAATGAGATGAGGTGGGGATGAGGAGACCTACTTCATTCCCTAACCCATTAAAAGTTTTGTCTCTATTACCCACCCCATCCCCAAATTAATTTAGTGGATTGGAGATAGGGAATCCTCACCCCATTCCCGATTTGTTTATTTTATATTATGTATGGATAAATAATTTCGGTAAATTAAAAACAGGAGACTTCAATAAAATTATTACTATATTGTAAAGTATTTAAATTATTTAAAAAATCTCTAAAAGGTTGAAGCAATATCTTAAAATGATATCAAAACTAAAAAATGTTTGAAGAGAACAACACCTTAAGAGAGAAAAGAAAACATAACAATGTTTTACGGTTGAATAAGAATTATACTGTAAGGCTTTCTTTTAGTTATAACATATTTATGTTAAGTAAAAATAAAAAGAAAATTTAGAAAACCAACATTGTAATTGACAAAACAAAAATTATTGAACAAAAATTAAAACAAATATTTATATATAATAGAGATAGGGGTGGAGTGGGGAGTACAAAACTAAACCCTGCTCCATTAAGAATTTGGGGACTATTTTTTCCCCATTCCCTACCCCATTTTACAAAAATATTCAAAATTGGCCCCATCTGGGGTGAGGTCCCATGGAGATCTAAACTCATAAAAGATTTTGTCATCCTTAGGTTTTGCAAGTCATATGTCTATCACGAAGGATTGAGTGAAAATTTAATTTTTTTAATTAATTTTGCAGAAATTTTTAAATGTTTTTGGCAGAAAATTTGATTTTTCTGATAAAGAATTTAGTTTTGGTGGAAAATTTAAATTGGATTATGACATATTTTATGACTTGTATTTTCAGTCATATATTTCATAGAAAAGTTTCTAAATTTTTGTAATTCTCCATGCTTCTTTTAAAATTTAAATTCTAAAATTAATATACAACAAACTAAAAATAAAATTCAATCAAATCCAAAAGTTTATAATACTAACAAAATATTAAATCCCATACAAAATCTCAATTGCATTAAACCAAATAGTATAGTTAAAATGTATACTGAAACTACATCAACAAAGTGACATTTTGTAATCACCGTTTAAATCCTGCTTGAAAGTTGAAACTCAATTTTTCCATTAACATCAAGAATACAAGCTGTCAGTCGTGCCACAAGTTCCGTAACTCCAAATATTATTCCTGTTCAAATAAAAGAAGTAGTAAGCGAGAAAACTCAAATTAAAGAATCAATACCATTTAACTATCATTGAGGAATGATTCATTTAAAAGGCTTAAACTTCTAAAAATGGCTCATACATATAAAGATGACATATGCAGAGTATACAAGCTAAAATTTATGGCACAAAAGTCCAATGTCAAGTATAAGGAATAAATGTATGCACCCATTCTAGTCAATAAGAAAATGAATATTCTGAATTATTTGATTGAACTATTCTTCACTTCATTTGAAAGTTAATTAAATTGCATATCTTTGAATATCATTTACCTTCCAAGGCTAGATTGACTGTGTGACAACAAGAGAATTGTATGATTCTTGCTCCACGTATGTACTTGAGTAAGGTGCAGCGGCCTCCACAACCAATGGGCCATTTCTGTGCCTATTCATAATTAATTATATCAAAGAAATTATGTTCAGACCTTTCCTAGTTATTTTAAACTTGAAAAAAAGTAAACTGAACTTCGAATTGAGAATATTTCAAGGTATAAGAGCTAGACGAAAGAGATAAATTTACCTGGGGTTGGCACAACAGTTATTGCAATGTAAATGGTGCAGAGGCTAATGGAGACCGGAAGGGACCATTGTACCTCAAGGCATTGAAAAAATTTTGAAATTTTAAAAGGAAATATTAAAAATTAAATATAAACAGATTGATTTGGCCCCTACACAAAATAGAAAATAGTCTTTTAAAATTTTGATAAAATTTAGACTTAACTCTTTGATTTTTATTTTAATAATTATTTTTTCTTTTTTTTTTCACTTGAATAGCAGGCTCAATTATCAATTAAAATCTCTACAGCTACAAGTCAAATTCCTAAATTTCTTTACACCACAACTATAAATGGGAAATCCCTTTGAAAATTAATCTCGTACTAACACTTGAAGTTTGACCTTGGTTCCCCTGAATATTTTACTCCGAAATCTGCCCCCAGTCCCTTAAATTGGACATAGCAAAAGATTCTACATCCGGAATAAACAAGCTGGCTCTCTGCACCTAATAATCAACATGTGCTCTTTGTAGACCATAACATTAGTGACAATGAACACAAGTCTCAAGCAGCATAATTCTTTTTTACAGTAAGCAATAATACACGAGAGTGATTGTATCATTTCGACTCTTTATCACTAATTGCAGACTATGTTTAATACCAAATTCTCGTACTGAAACGCTTGGCCTTTCATTCTCTCTTATTGCCTATGTCAAAATTAATTGGTGAACCGTTAGAAGAGCTTTCACCCCTTTCAATTATTGTCACTGTACTGTTTCGTTATAAAGTGACTTCAAGATCTTAATTTCTTGTTCCAAGATCCTGAACAAGGCATTTTATTTTTTTCATCAGCAATCAAACAGGTACAAAATTGACATCGGTATAGGCACAAAAAAAAAAAAGAAAGTCGAGATCGATTCTACTTAGTGAAGGACAACATTTGTCCAAGAAATAGATTACTGCACAAACAGTTTCTGTTTTTGCACGATTTGAAATCCTTAAAACATCTCAATTGTGATGCCTCTAATCAGTTCACATTTAGAAATGTTCCAGGAGTTCATAGGATTTGAAATCACCAAATTTCATTTTGAAATGAAAGAGATAATGAAAAAACATGAATACTAGTTCATGATCATTTATTCCACCAAATAAAGCCTTTATCTTTTCAATAATGACATCAAACATTATCATGAGTTAAACCCACCCACTAAGCCATTCTTTATTTAATGTTATCTTATCACTCCAATAATTTATTTAATCAAATTAATTTTGAATAAATAAATAGCCCAATTAATTAATTTTGTCTTTAATTAATTAAGCCCATTTTGATCAAATCAAATGGTTAATTATGGGCTTCTTTTGTGACATGTTCTTATGCTTTTTCCTAATCCATATTAGGTCCAATAAAAGCCTAAAATTCAAAACCCAAAATTGGTCTAGAAGTCCATAATCATTTATGAACCGAAACATGTCCAATATAGTCATTTTACGTGCTCGATCTTATAGTTAATGTTTGATTGTGGATTTATGAGATTTATTTTGTTCCCTAAATTATTTATGGAACATCAAAATTTCTATCTTAAATCACATTATATATATATATATATATATATTCATTCTCAATGAATTATAATATAAATATTGATTTTCCTAAAATTAGGAAATTTAACTCCTCATTTTCTAGTAACTCTTTTTTCATTTCTATTAGATGTGTGACCTTTTAGGTTATTTGTTATTAGGTAGTAGAACTATTTTAATAATAACTCTTTATTCATTAAATGATACTAAATTCTTTAGTCATCAATTAGAACTTTTCTAATGACCTTAAGATGCATTGCTAATGAGCTTTATCAATAATGATCTTAAAGTTTCTACAAGTCATGAGTGACACCTAACAGTATTTCACAACCACCCAAATTACAAGAATTGTTGGATCTATAAAATCTATTCCATTGTTTCTCTATGTCCTGGTCTCTTCATCATCCATTTCCAGAGAAAAGCATGGCTTATGGTTTAGTGTGTTAGGCATTTATGCTTTATCTCAAAATTAAATCTAAATGAACTATATAATTTAACTCCTTCAAATATATTCCACCTTGGCCAAGGATTTCTCATGCCAATTCATATTATCTTACAGGGACATCCTTTTTGTTTATTATAAAGTGATGAATTCCATATTGATCATACATTTGTCTCCATACATAGCCAATCATGACATCTATTGCTAGATCTCTTCTTTGATTAGGAATCAATCTTTATGCTTTCACATATCAGAGATGTCTACGTACAAGACATCCATGATGCCTCAGGTGTAAAGACCATTACTAAACATAGTGTCTATCACAATGTATAATAAACCATTAACACTCAAAACCATATGACTTATTATTATTAGGTCAAGTTCAGTAAACTTGTTCTCGCAATAAATACATATGTGTTTGATTTGACATCTCATGTCAATGATATGAAACTCACCATCCATTTTAGTATCTCATATCATAAAGAGTCTAACACATATTAGTGTTTATAAGAATTTTTAACGTCCAATCATAAATCCACCACTAAGAACTATTTTAGAAGTATAGTATAAAGAATACACATTTTATATTCTCGACAAACTCGAGAATGTGTTTCTTTACTATTTTACTTCATGTACTATATTCATTAAATTAATTTATAAATGTTAATAACTTTTCCATTTTATAAATATCAAAATGCTAATCAAATACAATAATTCCCTAAAAGCAAACATCATTCGATTGGCCTTTAAGGCATATCACTAACAGTTAGCACATTGATTCACAGGGGAAAAAAAAAACACAACCAATCACCCAATTCGTATCTTAATTCGCACAACTCCAAATCTGGTACAAATTAGCATACTATATAATTACAAACCAACTAGCCACCAAAAATGAAAGATGACTTTGTAAACACAATCGTCAACCAGACTTAAAACTCCGCAAAATAAGTATAATCCAAAAAATAGCCTCATCACCAGTGACAACATAAATTAACATGTTAATCAACATAATTAACAATTCACATTACTTACGAGAGAAAGAATCAAAGTTGCTTACAAGCTAATAAAGGTACTATAATATCACGGACCGCCCAAACTTGCCACCAATGAAGGCTAAATTGGTGCACACAAGTACGCTCAATAAAAGTCCGCCCAATAGCAGAGTAAGCTTAGCAGTAGAGTGTGCTCAGCAATAGGCCGTCTCATACAACTAGCGACCAGTGATGCACTCAATAGTGGATGTATTTAGTAATGATGGGCTGCCACAACGCGAGTACGCTTAGAAGCTCAGCCCGATTTTAGAATTCTGTACAATTTGTAATCACCTAGAAATTTCTACACTTTTGCATTCTATTCCTTACTAGATTTCTAGGCAACTTGCCTACTTGTTAGGAAAATTCATGAGCTAGGTATCCAACTCTACAAATAGGACCTAGCACCTACCATTTGGCTCAACACAACACACAACATCACACCAGGACACACACACAACACACCGGCATCTCAAGTACCCTTGTAAAATGTTCCCTTGTATATTTTCTCATTTGAGTAATAAAACTATATTTGGTCATATTGCTCATTCTTCTCTCTAGCATTTTCGCAATCATCCTTGCTTGGCTAGCTTGAGAAGTTTTTTAAAACTTACTTAGCAACTTTTGTGCTAGAAGTTGTCTAAGTGCCGTACGCGTTGCTACCCAAAATACTTATCTCGTGACAATCAACACTACAACCTCTCATAGTCAATTCATCAAGCATTTCAACTGCATCAAAAGATTTTCCCTCTAAGCATGTAACCTAGAAATTCAAAGCTACAAGTAGATCAATAATATATGAAAAGATAAACCAAACTAAGAGCAAAAACCAACACCATGCATTTGTATCAATAGTCACCTTTTGCCTCAATGCCTATGCAAAAAAGGCCTCAACCCATCTTTTTTGTTTTTATGTGTTATATATGACATAGAAAACAAGACATGAAAATAAAATCTAGTGTTATTGTGTTAGTAAAAACAAGACATGAAAAGAAAATCTAGTGTTATTGTGTTAGTAAAGTAAAAAAATGAAGGAATAATAATATATACTTATAAAAATAAATTATGATCTAAATTATCCTTAATTCATGCAACCCAGAAGCAAATTAAAAAGCAATCAAATTCAGGAAAATACATTAGTCCTAGTTTTATTAAGAAAATCCCACAATTTGAAGCCAAAGGCTACTAAAAATCACACACCTAGGGATTTAAAAATGAAAATGAATAAAGAAGTTTGAGATTGTGCAAAATTCAATTCAAAATCAAAGAGTATCAACTATAAATCACACCTAGGGTTTTGAAGATACGAGAAATTGAGAGGCAATAGATGGAAGTTCAATTTACCATTCACACAAATCTCGTTCTTCAAGCAACAGCTTCGGACATGACAACAGTAGGTTGTCTTTTAGAATTGGTCCTTTACTTCATCAAACATTGGTTTGAAAGAGTAAGGGTTAGTGATGATTGATTGTAGGTGATTGGTTTTATTACTGGTGAGTGTTGTGTGATGAGTTTGGGTACTGAGAAAAATTTGAGTGTTGTGTGATAGGTTTGGGTACTTAAGAAAAATTTTTGTTTTTGTTAGGTTTGGTTCAAACGCACCGTTTTGGTTTCTTTATATATTTTTTTTATTTGACCATTTAAAACATGAAACTTTGATTATTTTTTAATAAAATATGAATTCAAACACGATCAATATTAAATTTAGATGAAAAAAAAAATTTTATGAAGTAAATTTCTATCACTACTCTATCATAAACTCTTGATAGATAAAAAAAATCTATCATAAGTACATCATTAGTCGTTTAATAGACTAAAATTCTATTACGACTACATCATACTTACATGATAAAATTATTTTTATCATAAAGTGGTTGTCATCTGTTGTCAGTTTTCTTGTAGTGGCGCCAATTTTCTTCAGGGGGTATTTCAACTTGGATTTTGATATCATTTGCAAATTGAAGAAAGAACAACTGGAGAAAGAAAGTACTACAAGAAAAATGGTCTTCAGTGACACTTTGTTAACAAGTATCAGTAATTACATACATTTAAGTCATTTTCTGTATATAACAGACAAGTATCATAAATTATTGATTCTATGGTATCTATAGATTAAACGTCAGAAATTATTGTCACCGGATTATTAGTATCAAATAAATAAAGTACCTCTAAACTGAATTTTTTTGTTTGTTTAAACAACAAACCACCGGGCCAAAGTAATAGTTTATTTTATGTTATAAATATTATATTAAATTGATATAAAGAAACAACAATATAAAAGCAAAACCCAAAAAAAACTAAAATCAACATAAACCGAAGAGTAATAATATAGCCACAAACTCTTATACAAATTTATTTTGTACAAACTGATGTAGTATGATAAAACTGGTTGAATTAAATATCTCTTGGTCCTCATGGTCTATTTTTATTATTTTATATTTTCATTCAACCAATAAATTAATGCCAAATCAATTTGTAAAGATAAATTTGTACAAGAGTTTGTGGTTGTATCATCACTCTAAACCTAAACTTCTCTAACTTTGAATTCTGGGCCAGCCACCTTATCTCTCTAACCATCTCTCTAATCAGTGCTCAAATTATTAGTGCTCAAATTCTAAAACCCATACCATATAAAACCCTAACGAGCTACATCATGTTGCAGAATATCCACCATGCCGCCACGCTAAAAGCTCACAAAACCCTCTTTAAATATCCACATTTTGCCCTGATGGCCACCATGCTCAAGTGTGCATCACTCGTCGTGCTTCAGCTTCTCCGGATTTCTCGTTAGCTAAACTTTCACCTTCTTTTATTAATTCAATCTTCGGTGCCATAAATTAACTCTCCAAATTCAAGGAATTATGATTAGACAGACTAGTTTGCTTGTTTGAATCGGTGAGTCAGTGTCCTAGTTCGAGCTTCAAACTCCATCATGGTTGAGAAATCATGTGCGAGACTCAAGACACTACCGTCAAAGGTCATATCACTATTTTAGCCTCTGTTGAGATTTTAGCTTTATTTATCTAATTGGAAAATTAATGCTTTGAATTGTATTGTGTTTATTTTGTTATACTTGAGTTGTGGCTAAATTGATTTTTTTAGTTAAACTTATAATCATGTTATGATATTATAGGGTTCAATTCTTGCATTTACTGTAACTATGAAAGTTTTGTGAGTTGTTTTGTTTTTGAAAGATTGAAGTTATTAATTTTTATTGACAAAACAATCAAGAAAAACTATAGCATGTAAATAGGATGGGTACTTAATTTCTATATATGACTAGATTGGTTATTAACATTTGAATGATTATTCTTTTTTATGAATGCAAATTTCAATATTTTTGCAGATATGCTTATAGTTGAGGATGATGATTTTTTAGATTAACTTATGTTGTTTTGGTGTTTGTTTGGCTGGAAAAAGAAAGAATTTTAAAGCGAAAATTATGAAACTTCTATGAGGATTAGAGGACTCTTGTTGTAATTTTAGTTGTTTGAAAACTTGACTAAATGATTTTCAATTGACTAGAAACTTTGAAAAACTAAAGTTGAATGTGTACGATTTAGTTTTGAAAATTTAGGAGTAAATTGGGTTTATCTTTGATTTTTAATAAATTTTCAAAATGGTTAGTTGCTGTCTAATTTTATCAAGAATTACTCATGTACCATGTTTGGTGTTGCAAATGAATAGTCTAATAACATCAAAATGAGTTGAAATTTGAATAAACTAAACTTGTATATGCATACTCCAAATCTGAAAACTTTCATGTTGATTGAACTTATAGCTTGGTTTTAATGATTTTTCAAACTTTACTGCCTCTACGGCAAGTTCTATTAACAGAATTGTTCGTTAACTTTTGATCTTACAAAACACCTGCCTAATGATATCAGAATGACCTTAACTTTTAGGGAAATTATCATTTGTATACTCTTAGTTTATTTCGTTATCAAAACTACTACAACACTTTGAGGGTGTATCAATCGTGCACCCTAAGTTGACAAAATGTATCAGCCGACCACCAAACCGTTAGTTGCCGTTTAAATATGATGACGTCAGAAGGGTAATTTGGTCTTTTCATATGATAAAAGTGATAATTTAAGCGTATACAAGAGATAAAAGAGAATTTAAGGGTATACAAGTGATAATTTTCCTTTACTTTAATTTAAGTTTCAAGGGTAAAATCGTCAATTCACTGTAATTCTGTTAACTTTCAAACGGCAACTAACGGTTTGGTGGTCGACTGATACATTTTGTCAACTTAGGGTGGACGATTGATACACCCTCAAAGTATTGTAATATTTTTTATAACAGAGTAAATATAGGGTATACAAAAGATAATTTTCCTAAATTTTAATATGTTGTTGATTCATGTGTAGTTAAATATTCAACTACTTTTTGTTGTTGTGTTGGTTTTATAGGTATTTTTGACTTATATAGTTTTATCATATGAGAACCTAATGTAAAGTTGTCCAAATGACTTGAATTTTTTATATGTGGTGTATTTATGTGTCTAATTATATTTTGAAAGTTTTTATAAAATTCTGAATAATATTTAATGTTAAGAAAATCTAAAACTCACATTGTCAATGTTTCCTGTTAAATTTAACTAGTGATAGACTTTCTATACCATGATGAGTGGCTCAGTGTCGAGAAGAATAAAAGAACAACTATTGGGCCTTTCCAAAGGTCTTTCTTTCATCTTTTTTTTTTAATGGTATTTACTTGTCAATATGGGTATAATTCTTTTTGCATTAACTTTCAGATAAATGTGACTTTGAATAATTTTTTAATTTAATTACATGCATGGCATTGATATGAATTTGACCTTTTTTATGGATTTGCTTCTAATTGATCTATGTTCCAATTTGGTTGCTTGCTATGTCCAAATTTCATTTAAGTAGTTTATTAATCCTAGCTTAGTTGAATTAATTTTTATTAATCATAACTCTTGTAGTTTTCTGTTTTTTCTCTATTGGTTATTTTAAAATTAGTTTTTAAGATTTTTTTTAATTATAGGGACAACACAAAAAAGGTGCAAAAGTGGTGGCCAATATCTCTGGTTGGAAATTAAGTACAAGTAACCATTGACAAATTGATTTTATTGTTGAGCTAATTTCTTGTGATATAAATATTCGACTATATTTATTTCAAAAGTAAATGCATATGTTTATTAAGTTCATATATACATTGAGATTTTATGTTTTTATTTGGATAAAAATAGCTAGATTGAATACATTAAAATTCTTAGCCTTTTGTTCTGCTAAGCTAGTCTCATCTTATCTTTAATCTATGCGTTGCAATTGAACCATGGATGCTAAAGCTAATAAAGTTGGGAACATTTTCATGTCAAATGTGAATATTTTATAAAAAAAAATGCAAAAGAGATTGCTTCTGTTAGAAATCGGATCACCGTTAATTGTTACCAGTTAACCATTTTGACTGGTCCAAATGATCGTTGAGCTGAATTTTAAATAATCGGTTAACCGTTTGCCATTATCGGTTCGCCGTTAATTTCCAGAGACCTGTAAAACAAATTTTGGCTATCCGTTCTTGGTAAACGATTCAAGGTTAGCATGAAATTTTATTCTGGAAATTATCAGTTAGTGGTTTGCAGTTAACGACTCGCCGATTATTTTCAGTAACCTATAAAACAAAATAGGCTTATCCATTTTTGTTAAATAGTTCAAGGTTAGCACAAAATTCCATTCTGGAAATTATTAGTTAACCGTTTCGATATTAACAGTTCACCGTTTACTTCCAGAATCACAATTTTAACAGAATTTCGTAGGGAGTGATTTTCCAATTAAAGTTAACAAATATCTAGATTTTATGATTATATCTAGAAATATTATACAGCTTTTAAGAAATTTTTTATTAATGAAAACTCCAACATTTTTAATCAAAAACATATAAAGTTTGTTATCATTAAAATCAATACTATAGAAATATATATGTCAACAATTTCCCCTTTTTTTATGACGACAAACTTTCCAACATTTTACTCCCCTTAAATGTATGCTCCCCCTAAATATATGGTCAATAAAATTTTTAACCAAAATGAATTTAACCATATTTATGAAAACCAAAATATTCATGAAACCAATATTTATCTCTCGCTTCATCATAAAATATATATATATATGTGCAAGATGAAGATATTACCCATTTTGTGTAAGCAAACATTTCGGCAGAGTCTCCTTTTAAACATGAACATATCCTCAAATACAAAACACGGTTAAACACTTCCATATAAGCTTAAACAATTGTAACAAACCAACAACTCCATCAATTCATCAAGCAACACACATACAACCATCAATCATCAAAATCATCAAGAAATATTTATGCAATCCAAAAAGAAATAGAGAAATACATATGTCAAAATAATATGTTCTAAAAACATAGCATGAAATGTATGTGCGAAACGGATAGATAAAAACTAAGAGGGAGGCTGCGAGGAGGAATTGCCAAGGAAAAAACCAAAGTAACCAAGGAGGCATCGCTGACCAGTAATTAGTTCTTGCTGCTAGTCTAGAATCTACTACTGAAATGTTTAAAATTGGAATTAGAGCTGCTGCTACTGTATGGAGAGGGTATCCATTTTGGCAAAAAGTTGTTATTGCTACTCGAAAATACTGTGAACATCATTAACCAACTTCTGTAGGAGGTCATCCGAATCTGGTGGATGCTCTGGAGTTGGAGGGTGATCAGTGGCCATCTCACGCTCCTCAGAGTCAGAATCGGCTGGAGGCTGGGGTACAGAACGACAACGAGGAGGTAAAAGGTGAGCTCTTAGCCTAAAATCAGGAAGCTGATTGGGAGGATAAACATTGTTAAGCTTGCGATCATCTTTCGGAGCAACAAGAGTGTCTCGGTTACGAGAATTAGAGGTCATGATCCATTCCCCGTTCTTCTGAGAAAAACCAATGCTCGTCATAGCTTCCCGACCAATTCGTTTAGTCTCCTTATAAATTGCATCCCGAAGAGGCACTTGGAAGTGCCGTGGTATCTTAGAAATGATACTGCCATATGGGAGCAAGCGGTGGTTAACCGCAGGAGTACTGAGCAAATAATATACCCAAGATTAATGGGTCGCCCCTTAATAAGACTATCCAATAATCTCACATCCAACCTCGTCACTTCATCCAAATGACCCTTCTTAAGAGTAATAATATGTTGTAAAATGGTGTGAAGGATCCCAACTTGTAAAGGTAATAGTTGTGATTGGAATAAAAGAGCACAAATATCACTTGTTAGGTCTCGACGCCTACAAATATTCCGAACACCATGAAGATGAACAATATCGGCAAAAGAAAGTTCTTTCCTAGAAGTATAAATCTCATGACCGGCATTCAAAATGCCTAGGATGTTGTTCAAATCCTCAACATCAAATTCTATAGGAACGCTCTTGACATACGTAACTATCCTATCTAACTAGTTGCGGAAATTTCCATGTTCGAGTAAAAAACATAGACTAGATTAGGATATAATTGGTCATCAAAATCTAAAGTTGCTCCCAAGTAATAGCATGTTTCTAACACTTCTACCACATACAATCAACTCCTTAAAATCCTCTAAATCCACATAATAAGAATCAATTACCTTTCGTCCCATAAAGCCGTCTTCGAAGCATTTGACCATCGGAGCTGTGGAGAAATAGATCCTTTCAAATTCAGAGGTTTCCTGTGGTGGTTTTGGATTCCTACCGGGAGTACTTTTTCTCTTCTGAGTACGCCTTGATGATTCAGACATGGACACACTCGAGGAAATTGGGAATTTTTAAAAAGGATGAAAATAAAGGAAATGAAACCAATTAAAGTGATAATGGAGAGTAGAGAATGTGATTAGGAAGCTCAATCTGGCCAAAAAATGATAAAAATCTAGGCAAAATCGAAGAAAACTGTTCGACTGCGCGCCCTTAGGGTTTTGATTTGGGAATTTTTGATTTGGGGCTTGATTTTTTGTTTTGAATCGGTGAAAGTAGTCTAAAGATGTGTAGAAATGTTTCTATCGGAGTAATTTGGAAGGAAAGTGCAAGAAAAATGAAGGATTGGAGAGAGAGAGATATATATATATATATAAGATGCACTCAATTGCATTCCTTGATTTTATTGCAGGATATTACGTACTCACAAGGATTATCTTTATTTACGTCTTTCACTGCATCTAGTGATAATTGATTAGAAATCTTTGCTTTGAAGTATTCAAATTCCTTAATTTTTAGTTCCATCTGCATAAACATAAAATATTTTAATTATAATATAAAACGACTGAAAAGTTGCATAATAATGTATTTTAAACCAATCAAAAAAATTACACGACACACCAGTCGAGTAAAGCATTCATTACACGACTAGAACGAGTAACAAATAAGTTTTGACTTCTACATCTCCTTGGATTTAAATCCTTTCATGATAAAACATAATACTTACAACATAAAACTAAATAAAAGCTAAATATGTTTTGACTTCTATATCTCCTTGGATTCAAATCTCTGTACAGAATTTTAAGTGAATGATAGTAAGGAAAGAATTTACTTTTAATGGCTTGTCAACGAATAAGGACAATGAAAATTTTGTTTATTATAAAAAATATATTGATGGACCATTTAAAAGCCAAATGGACATTTAATCATTAACATATTATTTGAAATCCATTCAATATGGGTAAGAAATAATTAGAATTGTAAATTGAAGGTTCCATAGCAAAAAATAGAGAAAACCTAGACTGCGACATAATGAATGCATACACGGCTGAAGAAAATTAATATATAATTCTCTTGGATGAAGTCCAACTACAAACAACAATTAAAACCAAACACATATCTAATAGATAAATCAGTGTAGCCATAACCGAGTAGTCATAAGGATAATATTTGTTTTATCTAATTCCCTTTGAATATTTAATTAGGAACTCCCATAACCATTACAAGGAGAGTGATCTCCCTTGAAATCACTCTCTTCAATTTCAACTCCACAAGTTCAAGAAGCTTCATTACATGAATCAGGAAGAAACATTATCCGCAAGCATGCAAGTGAAACAAATAACTCAGCCAACTACAATAATGGCCAAAATCACGTGGGCAATTTATTTTTTAAAACCCTAATGCACATAACCCCAACAATTATGAATCCTAAATTATCTTTATGAAGTAAAAAGTAAGTGTAAATATGGTAAATATCCTCTAATTCGGTGAATTTCCAGCCTTTAATTTGGTGAATTTTCAATTAAAGCGGCGGATTTGTGGTGTTAGAACCAGCAGCAGAAGAAGCACGAACTTACAGCAGCAGAAGCATCTTGGGCTTTGTAATATCTGATTTAGAATTGGAGTAATTCTGTAATTGCACATTGAAAAAAAAGCATATATGAGAAATTTTGAATTATGAGGATGTATTTAAATAAATACCCTACTTTTGGGGTATGGCGTGGACACCCATTGGACAATGGCATGTATAATTTCCGAATGTGTTCTTGCAAGTTCCTTCACAACGGTACCTTTCTTTATCTTTGCACGCGTCAATGTCTGTCACACACACACACATATATAAACATATGGTGACAAAATTTTAGTAAAACAAATTGATTAAAAGATTGATCATTGAAACCAAGTATAGGAAGAAGCGTACCATGACACCCAAGATCCCGAAATCCAGGCTTGCATAAGCAACGGTAACCTTCGCCATTTTCAGAGTAATCACAGTTGGTATTGTCACCGCAGCCGTAAACGTTTGAATTTTGATCATCTGGACACTTCCCTTCTTTAACAACCCATTCAATCGTTACATTTGAACTTGACTTATCGTAATCAGCGAGGTGAAAATCTGATAAATTAAAGGTTTCCTCTGCTAAGAGTGCGTAATCACACGGCATGAAATTTCCTATTCTACTGTGATTATTTGCGCTACGAAGAGTGAGATTCAACGACTTGATACTTTGGGGCAGCGGGTTGTGGCAGCAACCGATGCCTGAGCAGGAATTTTCGGCTATCTTGGCAGATTCATTATTGCATATAGAGAAACAGCCACTCCAGCAACTCCCAACAATGTCATCCATATAGGCAAAGGTGTCACAGCCGAAAGCCGTGAGCTTGTTTCTGGTGTCTGAAAATCTGAATGGTCCCTCTCCTAAGTCGATACGAACATCTGAATTGTTATATTCTCCCAAGTCATTATAGCAGCGCTGTGCCGTCCAAATGCTTCCGATCATGGTGCCATCTTCAATTGATATATTGAAAACCTCCCATCTTTTTATTTTCTTTTCCTCATTTTTTTTTTTTACTAAATTTAATTTGCTATCTTTTCTATCCGATCTCTTTTCTCTTCTCTCTCGTTTAGCATATTCCTCGTAACTCATTCAAAGAAAACGATATTCTTGTCGGAGACTTGGTAATGTTTCCACCGCGGGACAAATTTTGAAGACGAAGATCAATTGTATCAAACGCCAAAAGCTATTGTTGACTTAATTCAACCATGACTCATCGACCAAAGTCTTATGAAGACAAAATGGGGCACAACACAACTATTAACTCTCGCACCGCCAAAGATTCCACCAAAAAAAAAAAAGGATTAATAAGTGGGCACAACAAAATAGTGAAAAGACCACGCATAACAGCTATTATGAACTATGAAGTAGGGGTATAATCTATATATTTTATAAAGTTTATTATTTTAGTCAATTTTATTTATTTATTTTTATAGGATGCTTATAATTTTTTTGATTTTCTTAAAACCAGGTCGCCATCTTTTGTTAAAGTTTAATGAAATAATTAGTACTAAAGTACTACGGGCAGGTGTGGCAGACAAAGGAAGACTTATGCTAACGACGACTCATAATGATCAAGTCTTTGCAGGCTTTAAATGTTAGATAAATCATTTATGGTAGACATTGAAAGGACCAAACAGTTGTTAGGTGCCTGAAACATTTTGGTAGGATGGTAACTATCTTTGGTTTCTCGCAAGAAAGTTCCCATCCTTTTCTTAGTAAATCAATAATAAATCTAGGCTTGTAGTTCACAGTTTCACGTTATCAAGAATGCATGGGTTTAATTTCCTTTAAAATTTATCTTTGCTTGTCTCTACTCTCTCAACTACCCGTATATTTATTTTTCGGAACTTTTATTTGATACGTTGGTGTGCTAGAATTAGGAATGGACTGGACTCAAGTTGCGCGTCATAGGCTTACCTGTAGGATTTTTCGCTGCCACCAGCTCCTTCTCCATTTGTATGTACACTCTACTTCTGAGATGTCAAACTGTGACATCTTATAAGTTGTAATGCAGGTCCCCTGTTTCTTCATTTTCAATCCCCGCAAGCCAGGATCCTTGTTAGGACAAGAATCCTGCCTCTAAGATCTTTGAATTTTTCAACGAGCATTCCAAGCCCAATTGTATTCAAGACCAAAAATGGTCTTGCGGCTCCATGGATGCTCTGTCGGATAAATCCCTGATGTTACACTACCCTGCCTCTTTGAGCGAAAATTTGAATGTGCAAGGTCTACTCATTTGAATGACACTGTACAGTAATTATCAATTCATCGTATGCCAAGTTTTAATGCCCCTTATGCAATGAAACGAATATGTCAAAAGAACTGCATAAAAAAGTAGACTAAATTTGTTTATAATGTTATGAATAAATTTGCCTCTCCCCTACTTCATTTTCCTTTTTCCCGTTGTTGCATATGCTCTGCAGTCCATGTTGTGACTTCCACCGTTTGGTTTTGAACTTGAGTGCCGGTGGATTTGAACTGCAATAAAAATCATCTATTCTCCTCAAAAGCTCGAGCTTGTTATAATTAGATTGAGCTTGATAAATCTCTATACAAGTTTCATACATCAAGTCAAAATGTAATAACAATTGGGAAGAGGCTGCCACTCTGGGTTTTACAAGAATTGTCTAAATCCAGATATTCCTCTTATGAAGATTGTTTTCCATCAGAAGGGATTCAAGGTGATTTCATCTCCGTAGAAGCAGTCATGAACTCCGAAGAAAGATGATAGGATATAAGGGTAAGCCCCTTAAGCAACAAGGCCTTCAGTTGGATGAAACGGCTTCATACCATGCATCTTTTCTCACTCTAATCTCGTTCACCTTTGCAGTAGATGTATCTTCATTTAGAGAGAAAACTTTTCAAGATCTAGCTTCTGCTTGTCATCTTGACCTACCCCGTGGGAGGCACTCGCAATTCTCCAGACAGTATCTTCGTCTGGTCTAACACCAAGCTCCTCCATGTCTGCAAATATGGTATGGCGTCCTTAGTTCTACCTATTTTGGCGTCTCAGAGTTTTCCTTCAACAGAGAATTAATATTAAGTTGTATCAATTGGGTACTTCGAGGGAAACCCAAATCCTCCAATGTTTTGACTTCAAGTGAAGTTGGTAAACGCATGTTCTGTTATTCACTGAACTTCAAATAAATGGAACCCTTACAAATTCAGTTCCTTGTAAATAGGAAGACTTATTCAAATAAAATCTAAATAACCAAAACTAACAAACAAGACTAATTCAAGGCCACGTATCAAGTTGAGTAGCCACGTAAAGCACGTGTTTGTCGCTAGTGACAAAATACCTGAATTAAATACCAAGAAAATTCAAAATTAAGACAACAAAGATATGATTCTTGTGTAAGAAAGGCTCCAAAATTCATTTTTCAAGTAAGAAAAATAGCACTACATCGACTGCACAAGTCATTACAGGAGTGAAGGGAAATTGTGCACCAGTTTTTACCACCTCAATAATCTTACTATCTGGCATGTTATGATCATCATATAAAGAGATCATCCTTGAAAACAGCCGCTTTGAGGTAAGGCGAGTGCGTGTATGCAAAATCATGTTCCACAATGATTCATCCTCATCATCTGCCCTCTGATCCTTGTCAAACGCTAGTAAAAGTGTGTCATATGTTCCACATTGTGGCTCCTAACCTCGACCCTTTGTGAGCATCCACTTTGCTACCTGAGAATTAGTAATTGAACGTCTTTTCTGGGAGGCTGGAATTGATAAACATAAATGAATTTTTTTGGAAAATTAAATCGTTTGAATCCAACTTAACTATATTTTCTTTCAAAGAATTTTCCTTGAAAGAATTACAAGGATAAGTTGAATACTTTAAAGATCAATTAATATCAGTGAATCAAGGCCTAACAAAATATTCAAAGCTGTTACTTGCTGGCCAAGTTGTGTGATGTAATTTTACAGTTAATACATTATATTTGTCCTTTAACCCATACAAATTCATGTTTATCTTCATTGCATACCTCATCTTATCCTGACTGCTGAAGGTCGTTTCTGGTAGATGCTGATTTACCTGTCATGCTTGCCAGACCAGGTTACATGTCAGTTGACTGAGATGTTGATCTCGATGCTTGATGATAGGGATTGTTATGTCTTAGGTGCTGCTTGATAGAGCTAATTCATCAAACACGTAGTTCATTTTATCAAAAACCTCGTCAACTAACGTGATACAAGAGCGATAAATTGCAAAAGTCTCACAGTTTCGTTTGTTTATGAAATAATTCGTAGAGGTACAAGAAAATTCTTACGCTTTCATCACAATTTTTTTGAAATTATAAGGATCTGCGTCAGTGGAAATGTAACACTGTTTAAAAATGACGCAGTTAAAAATGAATCAGTTTCAAATGTCCAGTAGAGTCTCCATGCATCCACAAAAATCATGCAAGACTACACAAAAGTATCTTTAAAAGTCATAGTTTCTAAATGATGTTAATAGATTTTTTGAAGTTCAGAATTGTACCAAGGATCATGTTCAAATAAAATAATTACAGAATCTTCTTCGGTCTGCCAAAGGTTGAGGAAAGACTGTCAAAGGGAGGAACGACTAGTCCTTAAACATTTCATTTATTTCATAAAGACTTCGGAATTAAGCAACAATATGTCAAAACAAGTCGACAATAATTCTTCAAATATAACGTAATTGTGGAACATACACAAACTTATATAACATATTTGGGGAACAAACCCAAACTTATTTCTAGGTACTACATAAGTTGAAGTACTTGTACGAGACTGGACTGATCACATACTGTAACAGTGGTCCTCAATTTCGAATGACACCACAGTCTGAGTTTCTGGTTCTATCATAGCCGTTACATATGTTGATGATTGATCACCTAACAAATGCTTGCTCTCTTCACTGTTCTCCTGAGCCCATAAATTGTCGAGAACCTTTTTCTGACTTTCTAACTCCTTCGAAACTTGCTTCATTGTTGGCCTGTTTATGCCGCTACTGCTTAAGCATTTCTTCACAAGCTCAGCAAAAATTTCTATCCCCTCCATTTCACTTTCATCAGCAACCTCAAAGCACAGAATCTGACGCAAACTATTATTTTCAATCGAATAGAGAAAATGTTGAATAATGCTAACCGACTCATTCGATGCCAATGCAATTCGAGAGCGAGGCTTCACGCCAGTTAACAATTCCACAAGGACAACCCCAAAGATATACGCATCACTCTTCTCTGTCAAATTACCTGTCATTTGTTGAGTGCTAGTTAGCCTGACAGGTAAAATATTTCGGGATTGAAACCCCGCCCTCACATTGGAGATAGAATTGGGTTGTCGTCATGTTATCAATTAATAATAAATAAATAAAATTACCTGTCATTAGATACTCTGGATCTAAGTAACCAAAAGTCCCTTGCACTTTCGTGGCCATAGCAGTTTCATTTGATGAAATCAGTACTGAAGACCCGAAATCAGCCAATTTTGCCGTATACTTGTCATCCAATAGTATGTTAGCGGACTTTATATCTCCATGTATGATAGGAGAAATTGCCAAAGAATGCAAATATTCAAGGGCTGAAGCAGTTTCCGCCGCAATCCTTAGACAGTTCTTCCAAGTTTTGAAAACTTGTGAACTGTTACTATAGATTTGCTGAGCCAGAGTTCCATTGGAAACAAATTCATAAACCAGTAGAGGCACTTTGGTTTGCAGACATATCCCTAGAATCTTGACCACATTCTTGTGGTTTATTTGAGAAACAATGCCCATTTCCTTCTGAAGTTCCTGATGCATCCGAACCTTTTCTGCCTCTTTAGGCTTCTTCACTGCAACTTGGGTGTTGTCAGGTAAGACACCTTTATAAACGGAGCCAAAACCACCCTCACCTAGAAAGTTGCTCTTATCATAATTTTTCGTAGCTTTTAACAGCTCCGTCTCACTAAAAATCCTCACTCGTTGATGCTTTAATATCAAACCACCATTTTTAAAGAAGTTTCTCTCCTTTCTTCGTGTTCGACATGCATAAAGAGTTAAGATTCCGACAATCACAGTGAATATGCCTGCTACAATAACTGCACATTAAAAAAAAAAAAAAAGGTGAGGCTATTTGCATTATAATTTTTTAATTTGAACTCACTGAATTACTCTATAAATTTAATAAAAATCCCACTAAAATTTGAAGATTAAAATTTTACTCTATTCACCTACTTTAATGCCAGATATTCCTTCCAATTACTAAAAGTCTAAATCTGTCCATACACCCATTGGTTCCATTCAAGTGCAGCCAATCTATTAATTTCGAAATGTCTAACTAAGGCCGACAAATTAAGGGCCTGAATCGGGCTTTTTCAAGTCTAGGCCCAAGCCTAGGCTCAAGTTATTGAGAATAGGTCTCGTCTCTTTAAAAGCCCATCCAAATCTAGACGGACCGGACTTGGCTAGGCTAGGCTTGGGTCTTCATTAATTTTGAAATAAGTTTTAATAAAATAAAAATTTAAATTAAAGATAATTATTCAATACATAATAGAATAATAGTCTAATACACAAAATATTAGCAACACAACATAATAAATCACGAATACTAATATAAAAAAAATATTAATATAATATTTTGAATTTTTTTAATTTAATATTTTTTTATTTATAAATTAAAAAATTCAAACTTGATATTAGTAACACAACTTGATATTATAAATCACGAATATTAATATAAAAAAATATATTAATCTAATATTTCGAATTTTTTTGAATTTAATTTTTTTATTTATAAATTAAAAAGCCCAAGCATTTTTTCAAGTCCTTTATCTAAGCACCCATGCGGGTTTCATACTTTTTGGCCCATATTGAGGTCCAATCTGTGTGGACACAAGGCTTTAAACCCGCAAACCTGGGTCGGGTCAGCCTAGGCTTGGATCGACCAAAACTTTTTTGCCAACCCTATGTCTGACTCCAAAATTATTGATATCAAGTAACTAAACATGTATTTAAAATGGAATTGATCTCAAAGATTGACAAATTAAAATTCGGTTAAAAATTATTCTTGAATTTTTTGACAATGCAAGTCCAAAATGATTACTCCCATATTTTTGTTACAGTCATTTCCTTTTCATAAAGAACAAATCATATATATTTCCTTCTCATAAAGAACAAATCATAAACGAAATTAAAATACCGTAGAATGTAAATTTGATTAATCATATACCTTTGTTAGAAGAAACCATATTTGGTGTCGGATGTAAGAAATTAGTGGCCCGCGTGACTCATTTATGGAGTTTGATAAGGAAAGAATATAAATACTATGAGAAGTTATTTCCTAATGAGACTCAATTTGAATGGAAAGTGAGTCATGAGTGAAATATGAAAGTTTGGTCTTCCTCTGCCTATAAATCAAACCCTATGTTGCAACTAGTAACCTTTACATAAAATTATAAATAGGTTAAGAGAGAGAAACATAGTTAGTTTCCTTTCTCAATCATCTTCGACAATCGAAAGTTATGGATTAAGGTTAGTCATTTTGTTTAATGATATGTGAAAATCATGTTATTTGAGAATTATATTTTGTGCCTAATTTAGCATTAATATTAAGGTTTACTTTACATTGGAGTCATCTAAGGATTTTTTGCAAGGCTGTATGTTGGAACTATCAAGGTTTATTAATTTTTTCTTTTTTTAGCTTTTGGTTAATTTTGTTGAATGAGAGTGAAGATTTATTTTGTATTCATAGTAGCTAAATCTAGCTCTAGTAATTAACTTTATCATTGTCAAGATTGGAGATGCGATATATAATAGCAGCTAAAAGATGAGTGTAGGAATAAAATAATCTTCTACAATGTTATTGAATTGTCTATGTTAGTAATTTAAGTTTGGGGTATTTTAGTAAAAAAATATTTATTAAAAAAGTACATTGACACAGGAGTGTTTTCATATTTAGTCTAACAGATAAGCACAACCGAAGATTATGACTCCACTTTTTTGAATTGACAATATTTTTCTGGAGGTAATTAAATTATATGTTATATATCATTAGAAAGATAAATGTGTCTAGTATTTGAAAATTTTTATGGAATCAAATTCGGGCTTTTATTCTTAAAAATATTCAAGATTTTGTCAATTAAGGTCACAGTCGTTAGGAATTGTGTACAAGGCCGAAAGTTATGAATTTGTTGGCATTAATGCATCAAGATTTAATTAACAAGCTTTATATCACTAGAAAAATCTTTGAGTCAAGAGTTTAATAAATTTATAGTGTTCAATTTGGAGTTTTCTACACTAAGATATGATTAAATTAATATTGACTGCTCACACTTGCTCTTGAAACTGACTTTGAAGTCAAATTATATTTTTCTTTGTTCTCCTCCACCTCATTGCAGCTAAGATCTTCAATTCAAGTTTAATTTGGGTTCTAACATGATAGAAATCTTATCCTAATCGTACGGGGATGTTCTTACTTATCTATATAAGGGTTATAGGTTGTAACTTTAGAAAATAATGGTGATTTTGAGGGTGTAACTTAAAAGAGTGCTCTTCTTAGAGTTTCTTCATGCAATTATGTATCTCTTGTTGGAAAAATATGCTCTTTAAAGCATATTTATATATTTATTGTAATAAACAATTTTTCTGATTAATAAAATAAATGAGGTATTTTATTCAAGTATCTTAATTGCATTAATATTTTGAGTAAAGTCTATTTGATCATATTATGTGTATTTATGTGATCACCATGTGGATTCACAGAAGATGTAAATACAAGTTATCTTATGATTAAATAAATTATGTTCACAGTTGATAAATAAAGTTGGTCACTTTATTTAGGTATAGACTGTAATAAATTCATTGAATGGTTTGTCTTAATCATGTATGAATTTATTGATGTAGTACGACTACATTGAACATGATCACATATGAGATTTAATTAACCTTGAAATGATCCCGACTTATTAAATCTCATAGGCATTGATTTTACTGTAATCTTAATCTTGAGTTAGTTATGATTTCATAATTGTAATTGTTATTCCATTTGAGTTACCAATGGGCACGACACACACTTGTGGTCAAGATTACCCGGTATCTTGGTAGAGACAATTATGAGTATTGGAGTTATAGATTAACAATATAAAATTTGTACGACGCATCTCTTGATGGGTTTTCGGCACTTGATCATAGAATTCTCTGGCCAGAGTGTGTGAACATATTTAGTATGTTAAAAATGATCATTAAAGAAAATCAGTAAGTATCAAGTAACAAGATGTAATTAAATCGATTGGACAGTTGAGATATCAATTTAATTAAAGATGTAGCATAAAAGATTATGCAGTAAAGAAATCAATGTGGCTTGGGCGAATTATTATTCGAGCATACAATTATGGAGGTCAGTTCCAATCTTATAGTGGAGTAGAATTGGAATTAAATAATTATATTTGTTTAATTACAAATTTAATTATTTTAGCCACTATTGTATGTTCCGAAATGATCCCCGGGTTAGCTCATTTAATTGACAACACCATCACTGGACCCAAAAGCAAGAAAACTGGTGTATTAGGTAAAAATCATAATTATAATATTTGTTAGAACCTAGTATGTTATATTCAAGTGTAAAAGAGAGGCTTGTGATATTTTACAAGGTGGTCCCCTAGTTAGTTACACATTCTCTCCACTTTTACGTAAGTGGAGAGATAGTATTTAATTTAAGTATTTAAATATTTAAATTAAAAGAGGAATCCTATTTTAAATTAAAATAGGAATCATAATCCTAACATATTAGGGTTTTTCATAAGATATTATAAAAGGGGTACTTTTCTCTCAAAAAAAAGAGATATAATAGAATTCCAGGGTTTTCGAGAAAAATATAGAAACATCTAAGAGACGCCAGTTGCAATTGGGAGTGATGAAACAGACGCCCACATGTCCAGTGTTGATTGATCTTGAGTCATAGCCTGGAAGATCGTTTGGAGACGGATCTACAACCCTCAATCGTTCATCTTCTCAGATCATCAAAGGTACGAATTTCTAGATCACTTAATTCTTATATGTTGTATGAGATCGGTTCAAAAAGGTTTTAATTGAAAAATTGAAAAATATGATTTTCTCCCTATATCTCTTGGGTGGATTTCTTAGAGTGATGAGTTAGAAAGTCATATATTTCTCGTAGGACATCATTGGGAGGTGAATATCTGTATCCTTCTGTAATACTCTTGAGTAGTGAGCTTTGGTGAGTTAGAGAGCCCTATATGTCTTGCGGGATATCATTGGGTGGTAAATTTTTTGTATCGTATTGTAATCCTCTAGAGTGGTGAGCTTTTGGTCTTGTCTTGTCTATTTGTGTTTGTGTCGATTAATAATAAAAAGTTTAGTTTATAATTAGGTCGGTATCATAGATGTAGAAAATAATATGATGGGTTCAAATATCATCACCGTTTAATAAATTTTATTTTACAAAAACAAACCTAATGTAATTTACTATCAACTACATTCATATAATTTAAGAATACTAATAACATGCGCACAATTACTAATTCTTTTTAATATTATATATACATATATATGGGGGGGGTGGGAGTCGTGCTCAAGTGCGGACACACACACGAATTTTCGTGTGGATTAGGAAATACTTTTACAACATTTTAAAATATCTCTTTGGGGTTTAACAACGTTATAAAACTCTTTGGCAATGTTTTAAATCCCCAAATCAGCCTGAAGTTCGTGCAAACATCCACACCTAAGCATTTCCATATGTATATAGGGCATGTGTGTGTGTGTGTGTGATCTATCTCTTATACCAACAAGAAAATTCAAATTTCATTAGATTCACTATGTGTAATATGGTGTAATAGTGAATACATACGAAATTCATATTTACGCATCCACATCTGAGAATTATCCTTGTTGTTATTGTTGTTGTTATTATTATTATTATAGAGAGCCATTATCAAGTCCAGAATTAAAATTCAGGACAAATCTATTGTGTTGTAACTTTAATTTGGACTTTAATTCAGAATTGAAAATTTTCTTGTATGTATGTATGTATGTATATAAATATATGTGTGTGTGTGTAAACACAAACACACTCAAATATGAATATTCGTATTTTATAAAATAGAGATGTGACTTTCACAACATGATCAATGTACATCATAGCATGAATTTTCGTGTGAATATTTCACTAAAGAATAACTCCTATATTCAGAGGTGAAGCTAAGAGTTGGCTAACCCGGGCTGCAGCCTGGGTAAGCCAACTGAAAAAAAAAATTAATATATATATAATTTATAAATTTACCTTTATTAATAATTAAAAAAATAAAAATAAATCTAATAGCCCACCCTAAAAAATGGTACTAGCTTCGCCACTGCCTATATTTATGTATGATCATTTAACAGTGCACTGAAGATAAGATATGTTACCCTCGAGGCACTGTAATTGGACATTTTAAACTTAGGGTATATTTGGCATATTATACTGTATTGCATTAGTTGTATTACAGTAAGGTATATTAAGCTATAATGCAATATCATACTCGATACAATATGAACTATAGTGTATATAATAATATTTTATATTATTATTGATATTACTATTAATCTTACATTAATATTATTTAAATTTATTAATGTTTAACTATTTATTATTAGTTATATTAAATTGTTAAGTAATAATCAATTTTTAGAGATTACTTATTATAAATAATTAAATAATGTAACATTATATTATATTTTTATTTTCATATATTATTTAAGTTTTATTATTAGGTAAATTTAAATTGTTAAACAATAACAAATTTCTAGATATTAATTATTATGATATAATTAAATAATGTAGTATTATATTATATTATATTTTTTTATATTATTTAAGTACTATCTAGTAGTTATATTGAATTGTTAATAATATATATATATATATTATGTAATTAAATAATACAATATTATATAATATTTTTATTTTTATATAATATTTAAGTATTTTTTATTTGTTATGCTAACTTATTAACTAATAGTAAATTTTTACACTAATTATTATAATATAATATAATTAAATAATGTAATATTTAATTTTATTTTTAATATAATAAAAATAAATATTATATAATATTGATAACATAATATTGATTTACGAACTTATTTTTATTTGTTATAATATTTAAAAATTAAAAAAAAGAAGAAGAAGAAGAAGAAGAAGAAGCTAACGAGACAAACTGATGCATTAGCAGATCAGCATAATGCAATGCACTCTTATGCTATGAGACGTACCAGACACACCATTACAATACATGTGTTTCGCGAATTTAGAGTTGGGATGAAAACGTTAGACCCATCATATCAGAAAACTTTCACATGGTTTTAAAGAAAAAAAAAATTGAAGAGATTTAAAATCAATAATCATAATAAAAAAAAATAAGTTACTGAAAATTTAGAAAGAGGACATCACCTCCAACAATAGTAGTGATACGAAATCCCCGGCACCCGAGTTTTCCATCGCCATGCATGCCAATTGGACATTAGCACGTGTAACTCCCGGGTGTGCTCTTGCAAGTTCCTTCACAACGGTATCTCTCTTGATGTTGACACTCATCGACGTCTGTCGCACGTAAATGTAAGCGTATATATGGTGTCAAAAATTTTATTAAATAAATAAAGGATAAATAAAAATGACTCAGAGAGATTATTAATTAATTAAAACAAAATAAAAAAAAAGCATACCAACGCATCCTAGATAGGGGTTTCCCCCAAATCCAGGCTTGCATAAGCAACGATGACCTTCGCCATTTTCAGAGTAATTACAATAAGTATTATCACGGCAGGCATAGTCGGATGAAAATTGACTGACTTGGCACGTCTCTTCTTTAATTACCCATTCTACAGTAACATTTGAACTTAGACGGCCGTAATCGGAGGAGCCCAACTTTGATAAATCAACGGTTTCGTCCGCTAAAACTGCATAATCACAAGTGATGGTGTCCCCCTTTAACAGTCCCGTGTAATTAGATCCACTATCAAGAGTTATATGAAGCGACTTGAGACTTTTGGACAATCCAATCTGGCAGCAACCGAGACAATGGCAGGAATCATGTGTGTTGTTCAAAAAGTTAGGATCACCTAAGCATATAGAACCACAGCTATTGCCAAAAGTCAAAAGGGGGTCAGTCATCGTGGCGAAGGTATCGCAGCGGAAAACCGTCAGCTTGTTTCTAGTGTCTGAAAATCTGAATGGTACGTCGTCTCCTAGGTCGATTTGAACAGCTGAGTAGTTCAACAATCCGGAGCTATTGTAGCAGCGTTGCGCTGTCGGAATGCTTGCGATCATGGAGCCATCTTCAATTGATATATTGAGAATAACAGTATTTCCAAACATCAGTTTGGGTCGCGGCGAGAAGCTCTTGTCGCAGTTTAGAGAGAAATTAACGTTCAAAGCACACTTGGGGCTGCCAATTCCGAAGGGATAAGGAACAGTGACATCTCCACATTTTTCCTCGCAAACAGGCTTTGCATTATTCGAGCTGCTAGCTGCCGCTTGCCAAGACAAGAGCAGCAGCATGAACCAAAGCTTCCACATTTCTTTTTTTTTTTCCCTCAATTAATATTGTTCACGATCATTCGCCGCTTTCTTTTTTGTTTTAATATGCTATCGGCTCCTAATCGAGATCACATTGGATTTTATACAAATGCATTTTCCGAGAGGAGCCAACTTAGAAAGTCTTGAGAGTCTTCGTTGACATCAAGTCATACTCCTTAGCTGCAAATTTTTCAAAATCATGTTTTCACACTTATAGACGCGCCTAACCCTGTTAAATACTCTTCCCTTTCTGTTTCTGTAGGCCCCACATCCAAAATATTACTCAACCCTAATATAAACTATACATATAGCTAGCATTGTGTTACGATAAAATTTAGAATTTTAGATAATGTTACAACAATTTAGATGTTGTCATGAGATAAAAATTAAGTAAACTAAGATAAGAAATTGGGCTCGGTAATAACCCAGTGACGACGGATTGATGCTCTCAGTATTGTTCAAGTCCCCATGACTTTTTCTTATGTTAAAAAAAAAAAATGGAATAAAAGGAAAAAAGATATCTACACTCTCAAAACTTGGGAACAAGGTCACAAACAGCCCTAAATTTTTAAAAAGAGACACCAAGACTTCCTTTTAATTATAATACCCCTCATCTCTATTATTTTAAAATTTTGACTCTACTGTTTTGTAATAAATAAAAATATTACATTAAAATAAATGTAGTAATATATACATTTTAAAATAATTTCAATATTTAAAAATATTTTAATAATTTATAATCTATTAATTATGATTTATTATATTAAAATAAATTTTATAATGAATAGAATCATAATATTAAAATATATGTTTTAAAATTCAAATTATTTGAATATTATGTAAAATAATAATTTTAACACTCTTAGTATGTGACATTTTTTTAATTGTAGAATGTATTTAACGCACAAGTTTAATTAAAATCCTACAATAAATAAAAATATATTATTAAAATAAATATAATAATTTACATACTTAAACTTACTAAAATACTTGAAATATAGAATATTTTAATATTATTAGTCTACTGCATAAATTACATTATTTATATAATATTTATATTTATAAAAAATTTTAAAGTCAATTTTTTGGGATAATGGAGGTAAATGATATAATCGTCAAAAAGGGGTCGCGGAGTCCCTTTTTAAAAAGATTGAGGTGCTGGTGACTATATTCTCAAATCTTGGGGGTGTAGATGTCCTTTTCTCTAATTAAAAATATATTTTTCTCCATATATATAGTCTATATTCTAATAGATTTGTGCATAATGGTGCGTTTACTTACCGGATTGGGGAATTGGAATCCGGAATCGGAATGATTGACTCGTTTACTTCGCAAAAATAAAGCGGGAATCGAAATCGGAATGGTGGGGCCACAACTATTTGGGAATGAGGAATGGGAAATTGATTCCCATGGGGGGAGGTGGGAATTCCTTATTGGGGCCCACAACTTAATTTGATTCTCATTCCTTATTCTCATTCCAGCTCATTCCCATTCCTGTCCATTTCGATTCCAGGCCATTCCGATTCCAGTTTAGTAAACGCAGCATTAAAGTAAAGAAGTATAACCAACAATCAAATTTTAGGAAAATCAAATCTATTATAAAGTCTAAACTAATTACAACTCTACTTTGGTTGAAAAATAAATATTTTGTTTGAAGATATTTAATCTAAAGATGCAAGTAAAATTAAAACAAAATTAACACGAAAACTCCAAAAATTGAAGTTGCTTGGGTTTTAGATTCTGCCACTATTCAAACAATTACCTAATTATTAATCAATTCTCAATTGAGTTGAGCCATTAGCACCCCTTTATTGTTCTAATAAAACGTCTTTGAAATAAACTTACATTAAAGGACATTTAAAAAAAATTAAACCAATCATTATTTCTCTTTCCACCAATTCTTTACACCCACTTCTGTGTAATTTACCTTTACTTTTTTCGGCCAACACTTTGCATTCATCATTCATCATATTCTGCAACTGTATTAATATGATCTCTTGTATTATCAAGATCGGATGAATACAAATAGCTTAAGAATTAGCAACCAACAAAAAGCTTTTTAAAGTCAAATACACACAAATTTTTGTAAGGATATTTACAATTCGCTCTTGCAAAATTGGTTCAAAGACATCCAAAAATAAGAGTTTGACTTTAAGAATTTTGAGATGAATTTGTTCTATTATCATAATTGTTTTTTGTAGTCTTGATGAATTTTATTTTAGTTTATTTTTTTAAAGAAAGGAATCAAGAAAAAAAAAAAGAAACACATCAATTGAAGTTGAAAATTATAAATCGGTAGCTTATCCTAGTCTACACAACAATAACTTAGTTTATTTTTTTAAAGAAAGGAATCAAGAAAAAAAAAAAGAAACACATCAATTGAAGTTGAAAATTATAAATCGGTAGCTTATCCTAGTCTACACAACAATAACAACCATAGAAGCAACAATCTTTTATTTGCAACACCTCATGAATAATGATTACTCAATTGCTAGTGTATAAACATCAAGAACAATCTTTTTCTTTCTCTCTTTTCTGATAGCTTTCTTATAAGTCAATTATTTCCTGAAGGATTGGTTTTAAACTCTAAATTAAAATGTACGTTTGATTCAAATTAAAGATGAAAGACTGATGGAAAGAGAACGAGAAACAAGTATATCTGTATTTGGGATTTCAGGAGAGAGAAATTTATTTAGAATAATTGAAATAATGATATTTTTGGAATTAAAAGAGAGTGTTAATAGTTATGATGAATTTTCTAATATTATTTAATGGGCACACTTAATAACAGGGTTTTAATAGGATGTGAGAAGGGTGCCAATAGCTCCACTCTTCCCAATATTAAAGTGACAACTCAAAATTAATTTACGTGTAGCCATCAATATAACAATTAAGCCATATCAAAATTAATCTTATTTAGATTCTTTTTCTACTTAATAAAGTGATATCTAAGCATTCCGTATAAACAATATTGAATAAAAAGAGTTAATGTTTTTCTTAACACTTTATATAAATAGTTTAATAAAAGACACAAAATCTAAGATAATTACATATCAACTTTATAAACCCAAATATCGATTTTTTCAAATTGTAAGTCTAACAATCAACAATACATGATAGAATTGGTGAAAATATTTAATTACATCTAACAAAACATGTGGAACAAGAATAATAAACATTAAAGTGCATATCTAAGAAATTAATTAATAAAAAGAATTCATTGAATATAATAACATCCTTAACCCAAATATAAGGAAATTAAAAAAACAAAGAGGGATCTAGAACAGTAAAACCAGTAAAATCCATAATACAGCTGCTGCCTCTAATTCTTCAATTCTCACTTCCTTTCCGCGTCTGTCTATGTCCCCTCCAAAGGGCAAAAAGCTTGACTTTAATAATGCAGCTGCTGCCTCTAAATTTCTAGTTCTTCAATTCTCCCTTCGTTTCCTCCTCTTTGTATGTCCCCTCCAAAAGCAAAAAAAGCTCGACTTTAATAATGGCATCATGCTGCCACCGACATCTCCAATTCACTTCACGTTTGACCCGTTATACACGTTTACCTGCTGATCCTCAGTTTATTACCCGTTCAATAAACAAATAAATTATCTAAAATAATTAATAAAAGAATTAACAAATGAAGGATTAGAGTTTAAATATGTATATAAATTATGTCCAATAAATGCCCTAAAACTTCAATTTTGCTAACCTTAGAGCAAAAATAAAAATAAAAAGTAATAAATTAAATTAAATCCTTACAATTAATCACGATTGCATTTAGCGTATGTAAGAAGCCTTTAAACCCCTAAGTAGCCTTAGTGGATGCATGAGGTTTTTCAGTGATAATATCCACAAACATAATCAAGAATACTCTAATGACAATAAATGAAAATCAAAAGAATGACTTTTTTCAAGGCATTTGTATTTAGCTCTTCAATTAGATTAATATATAACAACAATCAAAGAAAAGCATAAGCATCATCTCAAGCCTAAAGAATATCACTTCCACACAAACCATTGACACGAATAAGTCAAGTAAACTCATGCAAAATAATCAATCGTCAAAGTTACATTAATCAACCCACTTTAAAATATAACATGTCAAATCCCAAAATCTCATAGGATAAGAATGACACTCTCAAATAAAATAATCCCAACAAAAACAATCACTCCAAAAAAAGGGTAAAATCACTACAGCAAAAACATGTGTTTCTGAGGGACATAATCCCTTAGTAAATATAAAAATCCCTCGGTAATACTCGGTAATAGATATTACCCAGGGAAAATGTCCGTAGTGAAAATACTTGTCGTTAATTCTATAATTCCCGCAATCCCTCGAAAATATGGATTATTACTTAGGGAAATATCCTCAATAGAGAGCAAGTACTTCCATTGGAAAACAATTCAAACAATGAATAAAAATATTGCCTAGAGACATATTTTCTCAATAATGCCATATTTCCAATGGAATATATCCATTGGTAAAAATCTGTAACCCTTAGAAAAAAAAAAAGAGATTCCCACCATATTTTGAACCCTCGGAAATATTGGATAGTCCTTAGGAAATATAGAATCTTTTTGCCATTATGTTACTGAATTGGTACATTAATTATATAAACAAAGTTTAATAAAATTAAAACAATTACTAAAAGAATCTAATAAATTCATTATCAAAATAATAATCCAGTAAATGTAACAAAGATAAATGTAATTCATTAGTTGTTCAACTTCATATACATAAAATGATTCTTCATCTTTATTTGGTCTTACTTATTTTATTTTACAGTTAGTATGCTAATCAGAGATTTTTATCATTTGATTTGCAAGTTTTCAATTTTTGGAGTAGACTGATTTTTGCATGTTACAATGTTAATTTTTTAAAATGAAAAAATGTTACTTATTGACATTTTTTTGAAGGTTTCACAACTTTTCTTAAAGAGTTTAATTAGAGGAGAATCCAAAAAAAAAAATAATGATTGAAAAGAGTACTCAAGAAACAAAAAAATAAAGAGTGAAGGAAAAAAAGTAAAAGAGTGAGAGAGAGAAGAACTATTAACGAAAATGTAAAAAAAGAAAATTTAATGGCTGTTTGTTTGTTAATTAGTTTTAGAACTTTAATTAACCCAAAATGGTGAGTTTTTAAATTTATTTAAAACGGTTAAGATTAGATCTAATCATATCCATTGAATTATTTAACTGTCATATGTCAATCTCTTCTATAAAGATTAAGAAAGATTAAACTAAGAGAGGCTTCGAATTAAATTTTTAATTTGGACACATTATTTTAACAAATGATGGAGTTACTTTGCAAATTTATTTACTAAATAAACCTCCTAGTAAAATTTCAAAATTAGAATTTCATGCTATTCACACACTTCAATACTAAATATGCTTTCAGATCACTAAAAGTCTAAAACTATCTATACACCCACTAATTTCAATCAAGCACAATGAGTCTATTAATTTTAAAACATTCGACGCCAAATTTATAGATATCAAGCATAATTTTTAACCGAATTTTAATTCGTCAACTAATATATTTGTATTTTAATTTGAATTTTTTGACACTGCAAATACAAAATAATTACAAATATATTTTTGTTACCTATATTTTCTTTGCATAAATTAAAAAAAAGTTCATAAGCGAAATTGAAATTTAAAACGTAATTTTGATACTCATATATCTTTTTTAGAAGATGTTGGGTCCATCTCATTTGGGTGGCCCAAGCTCAAGGTTCAATAAGTTTGGACAATTGAGTAATTAAAAAAACATTGAAGGGGGCAAATAAAATTTGCCATAAAATTTGCCTACAAAAATAAGTGAAAGCCGCTGCTTTAGATAATAGGGTGTTCGGAATTTAATCCGATCTGCTCAATCCGTCTGATTCACAAAAATCTAATTCGTGGGTTGGTGGATTTAATTGGATTGAAAATTTAAAAATCCGCAGTCAATGGATTAGATATGAATTTACTTCTGTGAATCTATAAAAATCCGTAAAAAAATAAAAATATTTATTTAATAAAAAGATTAAACTTGTAAATATAGCATTATATTTACTAATAAATAAATAAGTTAAAATATAGTTACATTAACATCATATTATGTCTTATCCGATAATAATATAAAATAAAAATAATTAAATAAAAAAATAGCTTCCCCAGCAGTTAATTTTAATGTACTGATCTAATAAATGAGATTTTTTTTTCTTTTTGGTGTTATATTTTGAAACTTCGAATGTATTTTCTATCATTTATTTAAACAATTAATTTATTTAAATCTTATTTAATTTCAAATTTGATAGGTAGTAAAAATATTTTTATATTAATTTTTTTATTTAGTTAGTTTGTGGATAGGACATGATTAAAAATTTTTAACCAGCAAACCAATTTGTAAAATGGTGGATTGGATATGGATTGGGTCAAATTCGCATCCGACCCCTAGATGTATGGATTGAATTTGGATTGAATTTCACCAATCCGTGGATCGGGTAAGATTAAAAATTTATGATCTGTAAAATCATGAATCAGATATAGATTGATGTCAAATCTGTAAAATTCGATCCGGAAACACCCCTACTAGATAATGCGAGTGTGCGCAAGAAAAGTGGCAAGAGAGAGAGAGAGAAGTCAGTGGAAGTTTTTTATTTGGGAATAATAATTTTTAATCTTTAATTAGGTGATCGGAATGCAAAATTAAATCTGTTTTCTCCCAAATTTTGAAGGTAAGTTCCTGGTATCACCCTTTACAATCCTACTGGTCTTGATTTTTATTTTATTCTCTCGTTAGTTATTATTTGAGATATACACTTATTAGAGAGACAATTATTAGGCTGTTACTGTAAGCCAAAAATATTGAGATTCTTGATGTTAGTAGCCTCTAGTATTATCTAGAGAAGAATAAGTGTTATAATCCCATTAATATAGCCGAAGATTATATCGGACTACGGTCCTGTGATTTTTCCCGCTTTGGGTTTTCCACGTAAAAATATGTATCTCTTGTCGTTGGTTTTTGCTTTGGATTTATTGGGTTATTTTTCTGCCTATTTATTTATGGTGCACATCCTATTTTAATCACACAAAGAGGGAAATAGTTTTGTTTCCATTTAATTTACAACTGTTTATGGTAGTCTTTTTCCCAACAGAGTGATATCATAGCTTTAGGTTTTGTTTTTATTACTTGTGTGGTGAGATATAGGAATCATCGGCATGCATGATTAAATTAAAATCATAGAATTATGGAATTTGAAAGTCTAGGATGGAAGATTTGTTGTACATAAAAGACTTACATGAACCCATTGAAGGCGAAGAAGCTAGACCTGTCAATTTACATGATAAGAAATTGACTTAATTAAACCAGAAGGCCGTGAGTACTATTAAATCATGGATTGATCAGAGTGTACATCACCATGTCGCGAAGAAATCCAGAGTTGATGTTCTTTGGAGAAAATTAGAGACTATTTATAAGCAGCCAACAACACAGAATAAAGTTAGTCTGATGAAAAGGCTTGTTAACTTGAAATACATGGAGGGGTGCAGTATAACTGAACACACTAGTGAGTTTCAAGGCTTGGTTGATCAGTTGACTACTATGAAAATTATTTTAGATGATGAGTTACAAGCATTGTTGTTGTTTAGTTCTTTACATGACAGTTGGGAGATATTAGTGGTGTCAGTGAATTATTCAGCGCCAAACGGGAAATTAACCATGGATATGGTTACAAATAGGTTGTGGAATGAAGAATCTAGAAGAAAGAGTGTGAAGCAGTTTTCTCTAAGTCAGATGCACTTGTTTCAGAAAAGCAAGAAAGGCTGGGGAGAAGCCAAAGCAGAAATTCTCACCAGCAGATACTGATAACCATAGGAGAAACGTGAAGTGTTTTCATTGTTAGAAAATGGGTCACGTTAAAAGGGAGTGTAGATTGTGGAAAAGAGAATAGACAAAAGAAAAAGGTGATGTTAGAAAAATGACAAAGAGAACACTGCAGCCATGGTTGATGGTGATTTGGATATTGTTTATGATAAGAGTTCTGTAAATCTCACTTGCCATACCAATGATTGAGTAATTGATTCGGGTGCTTTATTTTATGTTACTGCACATCATGATTACTTCACATCCTATGTTAATGGTGACTATGGCCATGTTTGGATGGGAAATGAAGGGGCATCCAAGATTGTGGGCATAGGTGATATTTGCTTAGAAACCAGCATTGGCTGTAAGTTGTTGCTTAAAAATGTTAGACATGCACCAGATATTCGCCTTAATTTGATCTCTACAAGTAAGCTTGATGATGATGGTTATACTAACCAATTTGGTGAAGGAAAATAGAGCTCAATAAAGTCTCCCTAATGTTAGCTAAGGGGAGGAAAGTAAATGCCCTCTATGTGTTAGAAATCAAGATCAATAAAGAAGATGTGAATGTGGCTGTAAAAGATTCTGACATTGAAATATGGTATAAAAGGCTTGGCCACATTGGTGAGAAAGGATTGGAAACTCTTACTAAAAAAAGATTTCTACCTAACTTCGCAAGTATGTCCCTTAAGACTTGTGTTCATTACTTAGCTAGAAAGACACACATAGCAATTTTTAAAAGCTTTTCTCCATCTAGAAAGTCGTAAATCCTTGATTTGATTCACATTGATGTTTGCATGATGTAAAGTAGATCAATAGAAGGTGCACTTTATTTTGTGACTCTTATTAATGACTATTCTAGAAAAGTGTGGGCTTTTGCTTTGAAATCTAAAGACCAAGTGCCTGATATATTTAAGTTCTTTCATGTTTATGTTGAGAAAGAGACAAGAAGAAAATTAAAATGCATCAGGGCAGATAATGGTGGTGAGTACATACGGCAATTTAAGTAGTATTGCAAATCCCATGAAATTAGACTTGAAAAAATTGTACCAAAAACCCCGCGGCAGAAAGGTGTTGCAGAAAGGATGAACAAAATAATTGAAGAGAGGGTCAAGTGTATGCTTTCTGATGCCAAGTTTCTTAAATCTTTCTGGGCAGAGGCTATGCGTACTGCAGTTGACTTAATTAACCTTTCTTCTTCAGCTCCATTAGATGGCGATGCACTTGAGAGAGTTTAGAGTGGGAAAGATGTTTCTTATAAACGCTTGAGAGTGTTTGGTTACAGAGCATATGTTCACATCCCTAAAGATGAGAGATCGAAGTTTAATAATAAAGCCAAGGAATGCATTTTCTTAGGTTATGGGTATAAAGAATTTGAGTACAGATTATAAGATCTAATGGTAAGGAAATTGATCAGAAGTAGAGATGTTGTATTCCTTGAAGATCAGATAGTTGGTGATGCAGAGAAGAGTGATGACTCTCAATCATCTCTAGAGATTCCTATTATTCCAACTTCAGTTTCTCCACCTATAGTTCATAATGATCATGGGGGAGGTGGAGAGGATAATAATGATGATCCAGCAGAATCAGTTGACCAGGCACCTCCAGAACCAGCTGCACCACCAGTTGAGCCATAATTGAGAAGATCTACTAGAGAACCAGATATCCTCCACATGAGTATGTGATGCTTACAAATGAAAGGGAGCTAGAAGATTTTAAAGAAGCCATGTCTCATCAGCATAAAAATGAGTGGGTTAAAGCCATACAAGAGGATATGAAATCCTTAAATGAAAACCATATTTATGACCTAGTGAAGCTGCCCAAGGGAAAGAGGGCACTAAAGAACAAATAGGTTTGCAGGTTAAAGACTGAAAATAACTCACAACAGAGGTACAAGGCTAGATTAGTTGCGAAGGGTTTTGGTTAGAAGAAAGGTGTTGATTTTGAAGAAATATTTTCTCCTATAGTGAAGATTAAACAACTTGATGTAAAGATAGCTTTTTTGCACGGTGACTTAGAGAAAAGAAATATACATAGAGCAACCTGAAAGATTCAGTGTCAAAGGCAAAGAAGAATTTATGTGCAAGTTGAAGAAAAGTTTGTATGGACTGAAACAAGCACCAAGACAGTGGTACAGGAAGTTTGATTCTTTCATGGAGAATCATAGTTTAAACAAGACTATGTGCGACCATTGTGTTTTTGTGAAGAAGTTTGGTGATAAAGATTTCATCATTCTATTACTTTATGTGGATGACATGTTGATTGTTGGTCAAGATGCTTGCAAGATGGACAATCTGAAGAGAGAGCTTAGCAAGTCTTTTACAATAAAGAACTTGGGACCGACGAAGCAGATTCTTGGCATGAAGATTTCCCGCGATAGAAAATATGGGAAGTTATGGTTATTTCAAGAAGTATATGTTGAAAGATTTCTTGAGAGATTTAACATGAGCAAGGCAAAATCTGTTTGCTCTCCACTTGCAGACCATTTGAAACTTTCTTCTAAGCATTGTCCTACTAGTGACAAACAGAAGCAAGAGATGAAAGGAGTTCCTTATGCTTTAGCAATTAGTAGATTGATGTACGTCATAGTTTGTACAAGATCAAATATTGCTCATGTAGTTGGTGTAGTCAGCCGGTTTCTCTCCAATTCGGGCAAAGAACACTGGACAACAGTGAAGTGGATTCTCAGATATCTCAAAGGCCCTTCCAAGGCATGTTTATGTTTTAGTGGTGACAAACATGTGTTATAAGTGTACACTGATGCAGATATGACAGGAGATGTTGATTCTAGAAAATCCCTATCGGGATATTTGCTCACCTTTGCAAAGAGAGCAGTCTCATAGCAATCCAGACTTCAGCAGTGTGTTGCCTTGTCTAACACTGAAGTAAAGTATATTGCAACCACTGAAGGTTGCAAAGAAACTTTGTGGATGGAAAATTTGCTACAAGAGTTGGGTGTGAAATAAGACACCTTTATTGTGTACTGTGACAGTCAGAGTGTCATTTCTTTGGCAAAGAATTCGACATACCATTCGAAATCCAAGCATATTAATGTAAGGTATCATTTGATACGAGGCGTGTTTGAGAAGAAACAGTTGCAGGTTAAGAAGATACACACAACGAAGAATAGGTCAGATATAATGATAAAACCATTACCCAAGGAAAAACTGAAAAGCTGTATACAGAAAGCAAGCTTGGTGGTGCCATTCACATGATTTGGAAGGGGAGATTTGTTAGGTCCATCTCATTTGGGTGGCACAAGCCCAAAGTTTAATAAATTTGGGCAATTGAGTAATTAAAGAAACATTGAAGGGGGTAAATAAAATTTGTCATGAAATTTGCCTATGTAAACAAGTGAAAGCCCCTGACTTAGATAATGCGAGTGTGTGAAAAGAAAAGCTGCAAGAGAGGGAGAAAAGTCAGTGGAAGTTTTTAATTTGGGAGTAATAATTTTAATATTTAATTAGGCGATCCGAAGATGAAATTAACTATGTTTTCTCCCAAATTTTAAGGGTAAGTTCCTGTCATCCCTCTACAACTTTACTGGTCTTAATTTTTATTTTATCATCTCACTGGCTATTATTTGATATATATACTTGTTAGAGAGACAGTTATTAGGCTGTTACTGTAAGTCAAGAATATTGAGATTCTTGATATTAGTAGCCTCTAGTATTAATCAAAGAAGAATTAGTGCTGTAATCCCATTAATATAGTCGAAGATTATATTAGACTACGGTCCCGTAGTTTTTCACACTTTGGATTTTCCATATAAAAATATGTATCTCTTGTGGTTTGTTTTTGCTTTGGATTTATTGGTTTATTTTTCTGCCTATTTATTTGTGATGTACATCCTATTTTAATCACACAAAAAGGGAAATAATTTTATTTCCGCTTAATTTACAACTACTTATAGTAATCCCTTTCCTAACAAAAGAGACCATACTTGGTCTCATAATCATCTATGACTGCTTGCAAGGCTCTTGTATTTTGGAACCATCAAGCTTTGATTTTTCTTTTTTTAGTTGTTGGTTGCTTGTTGAAATAGAGTGAATATTTATCTTTTTGTTGAAATAGAGTGAATATTTATTTTCGTACTTGTTGAATCGAGCTCTGGTAATTCACTCTTATCATTTTTTAGATTAAAGGTGCGGTGTAAATGTCTGTTGAAAGATGAGGGTAGGAATAAAATAATATTCTTTAGTTTTATTTTGTCTATATTAATAGTTTAATTTTGGGTATTTTGGTAACAAAAATATTTGTCAAAAGTGAGTGGTAGAGTATTATGATAGATTCAAAAAATTCTAACCTTTTTAAATTTTATACCACTGAAATAACTTTATAATAATTTATTACGAACTACTTTCATATAATTTAAGCGAATACTATTAACAGTGGCAAGTACCTTTTTTTTTTAATATTATATGAACACGGTATGGTAAGTGAACAGAACCCAGTTACACTTTAAGCCCAAAGCATGTGAAGTCCAATAAAAGCCTAACACAGAAAATATAAAAATAAGGACGCAACTGCGTTACCACCGTGGTAAGTAAGTTGCCACATATTTTGCCTTTTGCGACATTAAATTTCAGTTGGCCCCTTGCTTTCTTTTATATTTACAATTCATTTATAAGTATTACCATAATTTCACTTTCCCATATCTTCTTAAAAAATTCAGTTATATCATTATAATTGGTGTAAAAATATAATTACATAAATATAAATTTAAAAATATAATAATCTTAATAAATAACAAAGTGCGAGATTAATTGAATCCACTAAAATACTTATTAAATTGATTAACTAAAAAAATCCACCATAACAATTTTATAAATTCATATTTTACTCTACAAACCTATCTAGATACTGAATAAACCCTTACTTGGCAAAGTTACCATTATAAGACTATTTTTCCTGAATAAATCTATTCTACATATTTTATTTTCTAAAACAATAAAAAATTTTATCCTTCATTTTAATTAATTGTATCTTAATAAAATATAAACTGGAATGGTGAATTAATTGCAAATAGATCAATATTACTTTTTTTTTGAAATAATAGATCAATATTACTTGTTTTGGCATCAATGTTTCCTTTGTAATTGATGCATGGTGGTTACATATGTTTTGTAAATATTCAAGAGTAATTGAATATGTTCGTTTGGTGATAATCTTGTACTGGGTTTGAGCCAGGAAATAAGAGAGTTTTAATGAGTAATTCATTTCTCCATTATTATAATTTGGTTTGTAGACATTTTTTAAATAAAAATTATAATAAAAAATAGATTTAATGATTTTTTTTTCTCTTTATTAGCTTCTGCATTGATGCTAATCTTACAATGCTCACTTATCATCCCGATATTCTTAACCAAATGTAAAAGAAATATAGAGTTTAACAAGAGAGAAGCAAGAGAGACAATGTTCGGAAGCTAATTCTGAAGAAAAGACATGATGCATTCACATTGTATAGTAAACAAAATGGGTATGAAAGACCTACTAGCATCTTCTTTTGTGAAGCAAAGAGAAGGAGCAATTCTGAAGCCATTTCCATAAAATCCATCTTTGCCAACCAATACTCCCATTTCTATAACAAAGAGCTGTCTATGTAGCTAGAAGCTTAAAGCAATATCACTGGATTAATACTGAGAGGAGAAGAAAACACATATACGTTTCATTTTGTCCATTATATCTAGAGTTTCAGCCTTAGCGGGTGTTTTCAATTGGCGATCAGTGACAAATTCAACTCCAAGCATAAATCCCCTTCCACTTGCATCTCCAATAGTTCCATATTTATCCTTAACTGCAGTGAATATTTCTTTCAAATAGGATACAACAACATGTGCATTATTCTGAAGCTTACCTTTCAAAACAGCGTGCCCTGCAGCTGTCCATACGGGATTCCCACCAAAGGTGTTGAAGTAACTGTCGCGAGTCGAAGACCTCTGCACTCTCTGGAGTAGTTACTAGTGCGCACCACGGGGAATGCCATTTCCAATGCTCTTTGCCATAGTCACAACGTCAAAGAGTCCTTCCAATAAGATAGAAACTAAAATTTTGGGAGAAATTTTAAAACTATTACTCGAATTAGCATCAAATTGCAATTTAAAAAAAAAATCATCAAATTATTAAGCCCTAACCTAATGAACATTAATTTCCTAAAACCTAACCCAAATTGACCTCAATCTACCAATCCCTAACCCGAGACCGAATTGGTTTCAAATATCCAAACACTAACATCATCATTTTAAGAGCACAGCAACGATAATTTGGAGAAGCAATGGTCATCCCACTGCATGGCAGCTCTGCAACAGCTGCCTCTGAGCGTGGTTTGACACTGCAGTAGGAGGTGCGCGTGCGGCAAGGTTTTGCATTCTAGCGGCAGCCGGGCGTTGATGTGATTCGTAATAATGACTTCCTAATGGTGTCGGCGTGCTTGATCTCTAATTGAATAAGATTGAAAAAAATAAGTTAATAATTTTTAATTGTCTAATTATTTATAGTTGTGAATAATTCGAACTTTTATATGTTAGAAATTTATCTTTTTTTAACTTTTATGAATTTTATGTAAACAGCAGGAGTATAATGTTAAAATTTAAATTAAAGCATCTCAACCGTTTAAACTACTCTTTTAGTAGATCTGATGGTGAAAGATTTAAGTTAGAAAAAGTTAAAAGTGGTGGTGCCTTGCAACAATTGCAAGGTATGTGAACCCATAAAAAGAAACTCCCACGGCTGTATAGGGAGTAAGGGACACTCGAAACCGAGATTAAAAAAATTAAAAGAAAAAAACATGAAGAAAGGAAGTTAATAAGACTAATAATTTGTTCACGCACCATTCTTATAGAAGAACATCAACTGAGAAGTTGGGTCTGTGATTAGAACTTCCTTTCAAGTTTCAATCATCAATCTAGCTAAATCAAAATGCATTTGGACACAACGCTGGTATCGGAATGATAAATATTTTAGAGATGTAAAGAAAAAATGATTACTTAGTAATGGAATGGTTTTAATGAAGAATTGTTGTGACATTTGTAAGAGTGCTCAAAAATTTTGAAACTAAATGCATAGATGTGCGAGAAGAGTAAAAGGGTGTTTAGAGTAGATTTGATGGAGATAATTTCATTAAAAAAAACAATTATTAGATATGAGAAGTAAATTGCATCCTAAATTAAAAATACCCTTAACATCCTTATTTTAATAAAATTTGATATTCCTATAAAATACTCACTTACTAAATTATATTTGAAGACATTTAACATATATAAGAAAATAGTATAACTTCGGACTCCAATTTTAGGACTGTTCATTATTCTTATGCAATAAGATAACTTCAGAAACTATAAATATTAAAATTTAAAATAATTAAAGACGTCAATGGATTAAAATTCTTAGTTAAATCAGCAAATTCTCAACATTAATGGTAGGCGAAGTAAGGAGATACGACAACACCAAAAGATTGGGTCACATACTCTCCCTTGTCACATTATGAAACAATGAATTTCATTTGATATCCTGATTTCAAACTTTCAGGGCAAAATATATAGCAGGTACAGATATGCAGAAACAGTTTTTACAATATTATATGACATCAAACATTCTACATGAGAATAATTATAAAAAGAGTGATAATACAGCCACAAACTCTTGTACAAACTTATTTTGTACAAACTGACCTGACATTAATTCATTGGTTGAATGAAAATATAAAATAATAAAAAAAAATCATGTGAGCCAAATGATATTTAATTCAACCAATCTTATCATGCCATATCAGTTTGTACAAAATAAATTTATATAAGAGTTTGTAGCTATATTATTGCTCAATAAATAATAGTAATTCTTAAATACAAATATTAGTATTTTATAAAATATGGATGCACTTTTCACAATGCATAAAAATGCATATTTACACAAATTTTTTTCATGCGGACATTCTTATAGATGAACATATACGATCATTTAATAGTGCATTGATTGTAGAGTACCTTGATTGGACCCTAGAAACTTAGTTATCTACTCAAATAGGTTAACGTTTAGCGTTTTATCGACAGACAACACGCGCCATCAGTCTTTTAGAGGTTAGATCACCAAGTTAGGCCCAGCGCACGGTGCTCACTCTCAAGATATTTTGCCTTTGGCATTTTAGAGAAAAGAGACAACTTACAATCTAAAGAATTTCATGTAGTATAAAAAAAATAAGAGGTTTAAAATAAATAAATAAATAATAAAACTAAAAGAACTTACTGAAAATTTGGAAAGAGGACATCTTCTCTAACATCACCTGCAACAATATTGATGATACGATCGAAATCCCTGGCAACTGACTTTACCATCGCCGTGCATGCCAATTGGACAATAGCATGTATAATTCCCGACTTTGTTTTTGCAAGTTCCATCGTAATGGTACCCTTCTTTGCACTCATTAATGTCTGTAACAGGTAAATAAATAAAATGAATGATTTGTTATAATAAGTAAAAGAAAAATGCTAATTACTAAGAAAGTCGCCATCTTTTATTAAAATTTAATGAAAGAATTAGTACTAGTGTTCGACTGGCAGGTGTGGTAGATGAAGGAAGAATTATGTCAATGACAACTCACAATGGTGGACAACACTGAGAGGACCAAACATTTGTTAGGTGCATAAGACATCATACTCTCTGTTTTGAACATTCTTTTTTTTTATGATATTAAAATCTTTAATGTCGATGTATAATAGAAGAATATAAAGGAGCTGGCTAGGGGTATTATTTTAGAAACTTTAGCTGTAAAGCATAAGCTAGGGGTATAATATTTTAAAATTTTTTTGTCAATTTTAGTTGATTGGACGGTCTTAATTTATGGAGGGCACACTTTGTATTGTTTTAGGGGGTTTAAAAGTGATTTTAAAAAATTAAAAATTAATTTTGGTATTTAGTAAATTTTCTCAGAAATATGGCAAAATCACCCCATCCTGAAGTAGCTTTTGAAAAGCAATAGGAGATCACTAGCTTTTCAAAATCTAATTTTGAGAATCAGTTTTATACTTTATATAGTTTCATACATATCCTTATATATATTATAAAAATTTAAAATTATCCTTATCAATTTGGAGATAAAATCATTAACTTTAAAGACAATTAATAGGATGGTTGCTATTTTTGGATTCTTACAAGAAGTGCTTGATAAATCAACAATAAATTTAAGCTTGTGTGGTTCACAGTTTCAGATTATCAATAATGAGTAGCTTTAACTTCCTTTAAAACTTATCTTTGTCGTGGAATTATCAAATTTAATTTCTCTTTAAATTAGGAGAGTAACCTTTTTCTTGTGAAATATCGAATCTCTGCTGCCCACTCAATCGAACTGAACCTCTATTTACTCCGTCTCTGTTTGACTCTTGAATTTTCTCAAAAAAAAATGATACCTTATATTTAATCTGCTTTTTCTGTTTCAAGCTAAAAACAAATTCTTCTTCCTTCTCCTGGCTTCCTTGGCAAAAATATTTGCACATCAAATTATATCTATTTTCATTCCCAAGGAAGTAAGCCTTGGCATAGTTGCTGTCAGCTAATTAACATTAATTCACACAGTAATTTTTCCATGGATCGTGGTAGAGTTGTTACTTAAAAACAGAAAGTTTAATTTTGGAAGAATGGACTGTCTACAAAGGTTAATATATATATATATATATATATATATATATAGGATTTTTATGGGTTCATAAAGTAGATATAATTTGTTTTAAAATTTAATGAGGGGGTGTTTTGACCAAATGGATATTCAATGTCAAAATTTTTCATACCAACATAGAAAATTTAAATTAACTCTCATTACCTTTATGCAATTTGTCTCAAAAATCAATTTATATATACCGTTCAAACTGATAACATAAAAAAACGAACATAACAATCTTTAGAATTTGGCGATTTCTTCCATATTTACAAAATCACTATAATCGTCGTGATACTCACCATATTTAACATGGAATAATGGCCATGGTTTTTTATCATGATTTACTTAATTGAGAAGCTTCAAGATCATATTTTAAGGATCACACTTGTCATAGTGTACTCTGTTCATTATTATACACAATTTAATTTTAGTAATGTTATTTTTACACGACATTACACATAAAATTGCCCATGACGACTAAAGACACGAAACGTTTCACTACAAAACAAACTCATTCACTTCACTCTATTTGTCATGTGCGATTTACGTGCAATTGTCATCGGCAAATAGCATCTACCTTTAATTTTCTCAAATTTCAATTATTTCTCTGTAAGATCTGACTACCAGCTTTAAACTCCTGCTATAGTCATTCCTCCCATCATGTCTGGAGACCCATCAAAATTCCTTCGCCATTGAAAATATTTTGTAAACATTTAACATTTTCTTTTACTATTTTACCCAAACTCAGACTCATTAATAATTTTTTAAATTGATCAATTTCCGGCAGTTATCTGCACTGCCTGCACTAAGATCAGTAATTAATTAAAACAAATCTTAATTTTAAGTCATGGTTAGGATTAAAAAGAGTAATATGTACAAAATTGGGAAAAAAAAAAGGTCGAACTTTCCAGTATCTTTTTAACGAGAAGAGGGTTTTAATGAGTTTTAGAACATAAGAGAAAAAGAAATCTATTAATTCAAACAACATGAAGATTTTGATGAAATCTTAATTAGATATTGAGCGCATTCGTGTGTACGCAAGTCTACACTTTGAGAGAGTTAATTTTCTTATCCTAATTCTTTAAACTGATTGATTGACCTCCGTAATGTTGGGATTATGTGCTCTTTTAAAGCATATTAATTTATTTTCTGATTAATAAAATATTTGAGATATTTTCAATTGCATAAATATATTAAAAAAGGTCTGTTTAATCATATTATATGTATTTATATGATCATCATATAGATTCACAGAAGACATAAATACAAGTTATCTTATTATTAAATAAATTAAGTTATGATTGATAAATAGAGTTGGGTGCTCTATTTATGTTTAGATAGTAAATTCATTAAATGATTTGTCTTAATCATGTATGAATTTACTGATGTAGTTTGACTACATTGAGCTAAATCACATATGAGATTTAATTAACTTTAAAATGACTGTTAGACTTATTAAATCTCATAGGCATTGATTTTACTGTAATCTTAATCTTGAGTTAATTATGATTTCATGATTGTAATTGTTATTCCATTTGAGTTACCAATGAGCACGACGCACACTTGTGGTCAAGATTATCCAATATTTTGGTGGGAGCAATTATAAGTATTGTAGTTATAGATTAATAATATAGAATTTGTACAACACATCTCTTGATGGGTTTTGATATGATCATAGAAATCTTTGGCCAGAGTGTGTCAACATATTTAGTATGTTGAAAATGATCATTAGAGGAAACCAGTAAGTATCAAGGAACAAGATGTTATTAAATTGATTGGACGATTGAGATATCAATTTAATTAACGATGTGGTACAAAGGATTGTGTAGTAAAGAAATCAATGTGGTTTGGGACGAATTATTATTCGAGCATATAATTATGGAGGTCGGTTCAATCTTATAGTGGAGTAGAGTTGGAATTAAATGATTAGCCTTGTTTAATTACGAGGCTTAATTGTTGTAGCCACTATTGTATGTTCCCAAATGAACCCGGGTTACCTCATTTAATTGTTGCGCCGCTACTGAATTAATAAGCAAAATAACAAGCTATTTTTGTTAAAAACCTAAATATATTATTTAGTGGGAGGCTCCATTAATATACTTGAGCGTAAGGGGCCTTGTGTTATTTTATAAGGTGGGCCCCTGTAACACAAGAACAAGTAATGTGACTTTTGTTTTATTGTTTTTAATTTAAATCAAATGTGATTTAATAGAATTAAAAATAAATAAATAAATAAATATGGAGCTTGGGGTTTCCACTAAAGAAGAATATAAAAAGGCTTATTTTCTCTCAAGAAGAGAGAGCAGCCACTTTATACATATCAGAGAAAAAGATTTTTCTCCATTGTTGAGAGAAAAATTTTCTCGTGCTAGTTGCTTTAGTAGTGATAAAGGCGCCCACACGTCAAGTGTAGGTCAAACTTGAGTCATAGCCTGGAAGTCTAAATCACTTCAGCGGAAAAAGGCTAATCGGATTTTCAAGGTACGATTTTTAGATTACAAATTCTTATTTATTGTATGAGAGCAGTCTTAAAAAGTTTTTTTAAAAAAAAAACTGATTTTTCTCCAACAATTGGTATCAGAACCATCTCATATTAATATATAAGAATTTCGTATGAAATCAATCTTGATACTTATGTATTAGAGTGGCACAATTTATTCAGATATATATTATTTGTTTAATATATGAATAAAGCATGTTGTGGTTTGTCTTAATTCATGGTTAGATTCTCTACTATATTTTCCATTTGGATCAGTAACAAGAGGGGTGGCTTAATCATCACCATCTTTCCCTCTTGATTTATTTTACTGTTATAGAATTTTTGTAAGTCAAAAATTGGCCTAGGAAATTTGTAAATCACGGATGTCAGATCTGAGGAAATGAAGGCCAGAAATTTCGACAACGGCAACCATCAAGCGCACGCTGACATGCTGCAGCAGCGTGTGCGGTCCTCGTGGCAAGCAGCGCGCTGCAACCAACAAAAACTAGCAATTGCAGCGGCAACGTGGCCAGCAAACGCGAGCGTGGGATGATTACGTGTGCGGGTCAGCTGCTTGCGAAAGGCATCGGAGATCGTTTGGTGATATTCCGGCGAGGCGGCGGCGGTCAAATTGGCTCGAAGATGTTAAGCACAGGAGCTGGTTTTTTGCGTTGATGGCGGCTGGAGAAGAAAAAGAAATAAAAATATGATTTTAGGGTTTCATGGTTTTTATCATGGAGGTTCCTATAGTTTCATAGTTTTTCTTTTGGGCGGAACGGTTTTAATTTTTTGCATTTAAGTCTAAAAATAATTTTGGGCTTAATAAATCCTAGTTTTAGGCCCAAATTGAAATTAAGTTTAATGGATTAAAATGCATAGATAAAATTGAACCCAGTAAATTTATTTTTGGTTCAAAAGTTTTATTTAAAAAAAAGAAAAAGAAAAGAAGATTTTATTTATTTTCTTTTAAAATTAAAATTGGACCAATAATAAATTTTAAAGCTCAATTTCCCCTAATCCATTAACAAAAACAAGCCTATGGAAGATGGATATTGACAAGAAGCCCAATGAATATTAGGCTTAGGGTTAATGCATATTTTCATTTTAGTAAAGCCATGAATTAAGATTATTTAATTATTTTTCTATATGTTATGTTTTGAATAATAACATGCCATGATAGCATGTCATATAAAATAGGTAGTGCCACTCTATGCATAATGATACACGTCATTCATATATTATGAATCTTGTTATATTGTTTGCAATTTGCGTATGCTTAATAATATTAGATATCATCTAGATAATATTATCGGAAACATGCAATTAACAATATGTATGTTTTAAAAAGGAAAAACCAATTTCAAAATATTGAGTGGGAGAGGGAAAATTCAAGATAAATTTTCCCATGGGCTCCATTGTTAGTTTAATAATAAAATTATATATATACCTCGACTTCATGATATGGTGATGCTCCCTACGGAGGTTTATATATTAGATATTTTATTTGATGAAAATATTTTTCAATCGATTGTTCACCCCAACGGTGACTATTGATATGAAAAATATGTAGATTGAAACAATGGTTATACACTCAACTAAAATTTGTTATTAACATTCCCAACGAACCTCTGTTAACAAATTTAGGCCCAAAGCGATAACGATAATTATTTGTCATGTCTCTACATGAAAGTAAATAATCCAATGGATAATTGGGTCTAGAAAGTGTAGACATGACTTCCCTAACGGATAGGTTGTTAAAGTGATACTAAATTATCGTTACAATAAATTAAAATGTATTTATGATTTTTTGCATTTTTTTCATTTATTGTGAATATTGTTTTAAAGTATTTATGCATATCTATTTTTTTTTCCAGAAAATGTCTTCCATCAACCTATTATTAATTATCCTTGTTAAAAATGAACTCACTGGCGAAAATTATTTAGATTAGAAACGCAATCTATTTAATATTCTCACTGCTAAAGGCTGTAAATATGTGTTGACCCAGCCATGCCCTCCAGAACCAACGCTATACGATTATAGAAATCAGAGGGAGCCTTATGAGAAATGGTGCGAAGCTAACAAAATGGATAAACTCTATATATTAGCTTTGATTTCTGTAGAACTGCATAAGAAACATCAGAGCATGGAAACAGCCACTGAAATAATGGCTAGTCTTCATCAGATATTTGGGCAAAATACTCATTTTTGGAAGAAAAAGACATTAAAATGTATTACGGATACTAAGATGGAAGAGGGCACAAGAGTTTGTAATCATGTCCTCAAAATGATGGACTATTTGAATGAAGTAGAGATTAATGGTGTTCAAATCAATGATAAAACAAAGATTAACATGGTGATTGAATCTTTGCCCGATACATTCAGAGAGTTTAAGATCAGCTATATCTTAAACAATAAAGACATGACCTTAATTGAATTAATGCACGAATTACGTGCTATAGAAGAATTTTATCATAGCAGAAAACTTCCTGGAAAAGGATTCTCTTCAAGACTTAAGTCGAAAGATAGGAATAAGCAAGAAAGAGTTGGGATCGGCAAACTGTCCACTAAAATAAGTGGCAAGCCAAGAGGCAAGTATTACAAATGTGGACAGAAAGGTCACTGGAAGAAAGATTGTCCTAAGATTATTAAAATCAGGTATAGGAAATCTTTAAGCTTCCTAATTAGTTTAGATTTCTATTGATTCATACAATAGTGAATTCTGAGATAACTAATCTTATTTGTAATTCATTTATTTGGTTTTCAGGAAACCAAGAGATTAAGTGAAGAAAGCTTCAAACAACAGTTGTGGACATGCTAATTTATATCAATTGAAAGGCTAGATCAATTTTACAAGAATTTAGTTTTGATATTTGTCTTTATTTTTCTAATTATTAGAGAAATTTAATTTGGTGGCTTGTTTTAATAAATAGGAGTACACTGTTATTTTTTGATCCTCTGTTTATTACTTATTTTAGTTATTTATAAAGACAATTTATATCATATAAGTCCATTGATCTATTCAAAGCAAGATATAATGATAAAGAGAATATGCATTTATCTAAGAAAAGAAATATTTATTCTAACTAAAATCACCTCTAATATTTATGCTTAAGTCATATAAACTGTAATAAGATTTTAAGAAAATGATTAATGATAGACTTGTTGGCCTATTAAGATTGATCATTGTAACTCTATAAATCTTATTTAGAAAAGTAATATGACGAGGATACTCTTTTTAAGCTAAAAGCATAACATTATATTGGATGATTTAGCGTATACAAATGTATACGGACTAATTAGTTTACATGTTATAAGAGGTTATGAGTATTCTATCAATCTTGTTGATGAATATTCATTTTATTTATGTTTGTCTAAATGCGTCATGATTCCATTGCTTTTGAAATTCAAAAGGGTACATGATAAGACAGAAGCAATTAGACAGGAACATAAAAGAACTTCGATATGATCGAAACAAAGAAAATCTCTTTGGAGAATTCAAGCTCCATTTGGTTGTCAAATGGGATAAACTCCCACAATGGAGAAACAAGATTCTTTTGAAGAAGACAAGATATATACTAAGTGGCTTATAATTTACCTTTTTGATTCCAGATACTAGTATTTAAACTACAAAGTTTGTTGAACTTAGTTTCATCTATCTCGGTGTCTATTACTCCAAGAAATTATGAAAAAGTCACAAACATAGTTTGAGATACTTTCGAATTTGGAGTTTACTAGTATTTGTACTAGAATCAGCGGTAGAGAAGATAAGATGGATTCATGTTCAGAAGCTTGCATGTTTTAGGTATCTTAAAGGAATAAGGGAAAGTCTGAATTATAGTCCTCAAGATAGGAATGTATTTATAGACATATTCTTTACTCTCTTTGAGGAAGACTATATAATGACTTATAACCTAAGAGTAAGGTAAAACTAGAGAAATAAAAGAGATTAGGTTGATGCTCAGCTTTCAACACCTGTTATAGAACATGAAGAATAGCAATAACCAGTTGATCAGCACAGGATTATCCCTGAACAACCATCACTTTTAGAACCTCGTCGTAGTGGGAGGGTAACTAGGTTACCTGCGAGATATATGTTACTGAGAGAAACCTATACAGCGATCTCAGTTGAACATGTACAAGATCCCACTAGCTACAACGAACCTCTAATAGACAGAGATGTTGAATTTTGGAAAAAGGTCATGAATCAAAAAATGGAATCTATGTATTCCAATAAAGTCTAGGAACTTGTAGAGGCACAAAATGGGGTAAAACCCATAAGATGCAAGTAAATCTACAAGAGAAAAAGAGGAGTAGACGGAAGGGTGGAAACATTTAAAGTAAAATTAGTAGCCAAAAGGTTTACTCAAAAAGACGGTATCGATTATGAGGAAACCTTTTCTTTAATTGTTATGCTTAAATCCTTAAGGATTCTACTCTCCATTTCTGTAGTGCTAAACTATGAAATTTGGCAAATAGATGTCAAGAAAGCCTTTCTTAGCCAAAAGGTTTACTCAAAAAGACGGTATCGATTATGAGGAAACATTTTCTTCGATTGCTATGCTTAAATCCATCAGGATTCTACTCTCCATTTCTATAGTGCTAAATTATGAAATTTGGCAAATGGATGCAAAGAAAGCCTTTCTTAACGGGCATCTTGAAGAAGATATCTACATGCAGCAACCAGATAGATTCGTAAAAAAAGGCCAAGTACACATGGTATGTAAGTTGCAGAGATCCATTTATGGATAAAAGCAAGCATCCCGGTCATGGAACATCAGATTTGATCAACGATTAAATCGTTTGGATTCATTCAGAATATTGATGAACCATATGTGTACAAAAAAATTCAAGGAAAATCTATAACCTTTCTAGTTCTTTATGTAGACGATATTCTCTTGATTAGAAACGATATAGGAGTATTGACTACAATAAAGAGTTGATTAACAAAATAATTTGATATAAAAGACCTGGGACAAGCAAGTTATATTCTTTGTATCAAATTGCTACGAGACCGGGAGAATAAAACTTTATCATTATCTCAAACGGTCTATACCGACAAGATATTGGCTAGATTAGCATGGAAAATTCCAAGACTGGTTTATTGTCATTCAGACATAGAATTGTATTCTCTAAGGATCAATCACCTAAAACATTTGAAGAGATAAAGAAAATGAGACGAGTTCCCTATGCAGAAGCTGTGGGAAGTCTCATGTATGCCATGCTTTGCACTAGGCCAAACATCTGTTTTGCGATATGGATGGTTAGAGATATCAATCAAATCCACGGACCGAACACCGGGCGTGGTCGAGCATATAATGAAGTATCTGAAAAGAACTAAAAATTATATGCTTGTGTACTCTGGTGATGAACTTATTCCAGTGGGTTATACTAATTCTGACTTTACGTCAGATAAGGATTGCAGAAAATCAACTTCCGGTTATGTGCTTACATTAGGAAGTGGAGCTATTAGTTGGAGGAGTGTGAAAAAATTTTGTATCACAAACTCCACAGCAATGGATTTGTTTTACTTGTTGGTTATGATATCTCTTCATGCTTTGGATATTTTTTCTAACTAATGTGCGTATATTGAGTTTTTGATGATTGATGGTTAAAAAAAATTGAGAGTAGTTAAAATAAAATTTTATATATTGTGCTTTTAAAATAAGAAAATGATTTTATGGTGTTAAGTTATTTTACAATCTTTGTTTTTAATAAATATTGTTTTTAATTTCGGATTTGGACCTATTTGAAAATATTTAAATATTGTGGGCCATTCTAAAATTTCACAAAGTTTGGGCGTGTTCATAATTTCAAAAAATTTTAGGATTCACAAAGTAATATTTATAAATTCTGATATTGGACTTAATTGTAAAAATTTATAACGTTTTGGGCCATAATACAGTTATATAAATTTTTAGGGTCAAACTATAATTTTGGCAAACAGTTTACTGTACCGTTACTGTAGCAAGCGGCAAACCGGATATGTTAAACAAAAATCAGTTACGGGGCAGAAACTCTCCGGATGAAAAGCAGCAATCCAGATTCTGTAAGTGGTAATCCGGTTGTTGGGCAGCATGCTTCTCGAGTATAAATGGCAATTCGGATATCACAAGCGGCATTCATGTTCTAAAATTCGGATTTTTACCTTAATGGTAACATGCAAGCGGAATCCCGGATACTATAAACGGTAATCCAGTTATGAGTAAAAAGCTCATAACGGCTAGTTTTTTATCTCCAACTATAAAAACTCAGATCCAAATCTTTTTCATGCTCTCTAGTAAGCAAAAACAAACAGCACACAACTTATCTTGAGCTCTCAATTCGCAAATCATTATTCTTTGAATCATCTTTGTTCTTCAATTTGTTCATCCACTCTTTAAGAGAGTTTTTATTGTAATTTTCATTTCCTCATCTAAATTGTGATTGTTTGAGTGTGTGAGACACTTGAGTGAAGAGATTGAGATATAATCTCATTGTTGTAAAGGTTCATTGACACCTTGAAGTCATTTGTAAGCATTTTAAGTCTTGAAAGGCTTGGATAGTGAAAACCTTAAGCTTGAATCGCTTGGAGGCGTGGACATAGGTAGGAATTGCCGAACCACGTAAAATTTTGTGTGTTTGTTTCTCTTCTCTCTTACTCATTTATTATTGTGCTTTGATTGAACTTATTGCTTTCGAATTTATTAAGGTTTTAGATTGGATTATTGTGTGGTTTTCTTAGGATAATTTTTAAAATACAAATTCAACCCCCCTCTTGGGTTGCACACTTGTATTTCATTTGGTATCAGAGCAAGGTACTCTTGTTTAGACTTAACTGTTTAGTGCTAAAGATCAATGGCAACTCATAATGATTCTACATTTAGGGAAGGACAATCCACCACTAGACCACCATATTTTGATGGAAACGATTACCTGTATTGGAAAACTATGATGAGAATTTACTTGCAAGCTTTAGATTACGAAATTTGGGAAATCGTTAATGATGGTCCTTTCATACCTTTGACTAAAAACGAAGTCGGAGAAGATATTCCAAAACCTTCATGGGAATGGAATGAATTGGAAAAGAGAAAGGCTTCTTTAAATTCCAAACCTATGAATGCCTTATTTTGTGCACTAGATAAGAAAGAGTTTCATAAAGTGTCTAGTTGTGAAAATGCTAATGAAATTTGGCACAAACTTGAAGTTGTTTATGAAGGCACTAATCAAGTGAAAGAGTCAAAAATTAGTAGATACACTCGACAATATGAATTGTTCCAAATGGAACAAAATGAGAATGTATATTCTATGTATACTAGATTTACGAACATAGTGAACACTCTAGGAGCCCTAGGAAAAACTTTTTCTAATAGCGAGGAAGTTAAGAAAATTATTAGGTCGTTACCTAAGAAATGGAGACCAAAAAGGACTGCCATTGAGGAACCCAAAGATTTAAATGTCTTACCTATTGATGATTTAAGCTCTCTTATTTTATATGAAGAGGATTTGGCAGCAGAAAAAGGACATGAGGAAAAGAAGAAAAACATTGCTCTCAAAGCCTCAAAACGTGAGAGTGATGAGGAAAGCGAGATAGATGATGAGGAGTTAGCAATGTTGGCTAGAAGATTCAGAAAATTTTACAAGAAGAATAATGAGTAGAGAAAGTTCAGAGGTTACAAGAATAAAAAGAAAAAGAAAGAGCCAATCACTTGCTATGAATGCAAGAAGCCTGGACACATATGACCGGAATGTCCTCTCCTCAACAAACTCAAGAAGAAAGCTATGGTGGCCACATGGGATGATAGCGATGAAGAAACAAATGATGAGGAAGAGCAACAAGAAATGACAAATTTAGCTCTCATGGCCTTTGGGGAAGAATCATGTGATAAATTTGATGAGGCAAGTGATCTTCCTACATATGATGAATTACATAATGCCTTTAAAGAATTGCATGATGAATTGATGAAAATGGGTAAAAAGAATGTTTGCCTTAAAAAGACAATGGTAGAGCTTAAAAATGAAAATGAATAATTTAGTGCAAAGATTACATGCCTAGAATTAGAAAATAAAAAATTGCATGATAAAGTTGCATTATTTGAGAATTCGAGCACTTCACATGAGCATTTATGTAACACCCTAAAAATTACCCATGAAAACACAAGGGTAAAATTGGAATGAAACCTCACATCATTTATTCTTATTAATAAATCTCAAGATAGGCAATCATTATTCATACTTCAACTAAATCCTTACATAAAACATCTGAAATAAAGTCTCCAAAGAAAAGGCTCTAATCCAAAATAAAAGTCTAGCAAAATTTAATCTTTAAAGCAACTCCAAAGATCCACTAAGAAAATTTCTCTATCTAAGAACCCAAGCCACATCTCTAATCAATCTGTAAAATATTGGAGACGAGGGGTGAGCCGTCAACTCGGTAAGCAAATCCATGCACCATGTTTGAAAACCTTTGTCATTAAACCTTTAAACATTTTATAACATCTTATAATAACATCTTCATTTAGCATAAGGGGTGGATTCATGTAAAAGCATTGAAAACATTAAAACATTCATAAAAACATTAAAACATAAACATTGGTAGCTCACGCCTCGTAGTCATCATCATTCATCATTCATCATTCATCATTCATCATTCATCATTTAGGGTGTTATACCCCGCATTGTTCGTAACATCCTTGTGCACAAGATCATCATCATACCAGCAAGCTGGCCATAACATTACATAACATCATAACATTTGCATTGTATACATTACTACGGACTATGAGCCAAAACATTTTTGAATCCGCCTTACATCTTTTCATAAATAGCATTTAAAGTCTTCTAAAACATTTAAGAATCTTTCTTTGATCATTTAATTCTTTTAGAAAATTCTTTAAGAAAACATTTTGTTTAAGAAAACTAATTTTTTAAGAAAAATTCATTTTAAAATACATTTATATAAATTCATTTAAAAGTGTTTTTATTTTACAAAATTCATTTAAATATTTTAGAAGTCAGTTTTGTAAAAAAGTTTCATTTAAACATAATTCTTATAACATAAATTGCATTTATTATAAAACACATCTTGCACGAATCTACTTACCTCGATCCGTAGCAATCAATTCAATACCTCAAGAAACAACCAACGAGCTCACCCACGTCCTATAATCATCATAAAAATATTCTTATCAATATCATCTCTAACCTTAAATATAATCCTGATCATCCTTAAATCATAGGCACTTATACTAGCTTAATACTTATATATATTCTAGACATATCCTATACTTATGAGTATCCTGCACACACTGATTTTTAATAACCTATTCACATGTCGGAAAAACCATGAAAATTTACAGAGGCACTGTGAACATGCATAGCGTTGCATACAATATTTCACAAAAATCAGCACAAGTCAAAATCAAGTCAGAATATTGCCCTTTCACCAAAGTAACAAAACTGTCCAGTATTGACCAAAACAGACCTTTACAACTTAGGAAATTCATAAAATATTCTTTAGTACTCAAAATCATATGTTTCTTTTTGCTAATTACAGAAGACATATTCAGAAAGCATATAATTAAAATTCATAATTTTTGGACTCTTGAAACTATTTTAAAATGTTTTATTTCCGAGAACATCTAACCAACCCAGAAAATTTCAGATTTGAAAATAGAATTTCAACAATTTGTATCTTTTATTTTACATGCCCAGAAACGACGATTCTAGTTTTTAAAGACAGAGGAAAGATTGAAATTTCATTATAAAATCCTAACGTGACATGTAATATTGATAATTTAGCCCAACTGTTACACGTTTCAGCTTACGCAGTGCGGAAAACAGTTTCAGATTTGCAAAGCAGCCACATGTTACGATTTTTAATACTTTAACCATAAGGAATAAAACTACGAAATTAAACATGCAACATAGGAGACATAGATCTGTTGATACAAAAATCATCATAATTTTTAAGGATCTGTAACCTTACAGACAATTTCCAGAATTGAGAACCGCTGCTGAAAATTAGAATTTTCCAGCACCAGTAACCCAACTTCGAAAACCCATAACAATTTGCATACTTAGACGATTTCAACACAAAACCTACTAATGAAAATCTTAGGATGTCTGGTTCCATGATATGTAAGCATATTCACGTGATTCTAAATAAAGAAAACGATTTCAAGGAAGGAATAGAGACTGTTCATATCATCACACCATTACAAACACACATATATTACCCAAATCATACTACAAGTAATTAAAGGCAAACAATTCATAAAAATAAATCATATAAGTCAAAGAAAAACTCAATACCTTAAGGCAAACACTAAGAAAAGAAGTTATAAAACTTTCTTTTCCTTCCCCAAAGACTTTTGTTTCTTTCTTTGCTTTTTAGGATTTATAACTGTATAGAAAATAAAAGACGCTTCCTCTTAAAAAGGTGACTTCCTCTTAAATACTAGGCAATTAATAAATATTATTTTTTTATAAAAAACTAATAACTTACTTTATTTATTTAAAGTAATTTAATAAATTTTACTCACACACAAACACTCAATAATAATTATCCTACTCAATTTAATAAGGGTAAAAGAGGAAATAAATAAATAAAAAGAGGAAACAAATAAATGAATAAATAAAAGTGGGTGTTACAATTTAGAATCACATCTGAATGAGTTGAAAAATGAAAATGAAATACTTAGAAAGAAGAGCAATGATCTAAATGTGATTGTGCTAAAATTTACAAAAGATGTTGGATAACTTGCTAAACTCCCAAAAATGTATGTTTGACAAATGAGGTATTGGCTATAAGCCTAATTTGAAACAAAAGTATTATAAGAACTACTTTGTGAAGAATACATCTATTAACAATCAAGTTGTATGTCATTATTGTAATCAAGATGGTCATATGAAAAATAGATGTCCAGAAAAGAGAAATGCATATTATGGTATGAAATGTGTTTGGATTCCAAAAGGAACTATTACTAACTCTCAAGGACCCAAAAGGTTTGGGTACCTAAAACTTGAGACTTTCTGTAGGGCTTGAAGAAGAAGAAGAATAAGTGGTACTTGGACAAAGTGGTTGTTCAAGACACATAACAGGGAATTATTCTTGGTTTTTAAGTTTTACCAAGATCGAAAATGGTGAAGATGTATCATTTGAAGATAATTCAAAAGGAAAAATCATTGGTATTGGCAATGTCGGTAATGTATCCTCTACTCTCATTAAAAATGTATGTTTGGTTGAAAGTTTAAAACACAACTTGCTTAGCATTAGTCAATTATGTGATAAAGGATATAGAGTTATCTTTGATAAATCAAAATGTGTTATTGAGAATGCATGTGATGGCAAAGTTTTGTTTGTAGGAAATAGATGTACCAATGTCTATACCATCAATATAGATTGTGCATCCTCAAATGATAAATGTTTCTCCGCATTACATGATGATAGTTGGTTGTGGCATAGAAGATTAGGTCATGCAAGCATGGATTTGATTTCAAAAATCGTGAAAAATGATATGGTTAAAGGTCTTCCAAAATCAATTTTCAAAAAGATAGAATTTGTGAAGCTTGCCAATTTGGAAAACAAATCAAAACTTCTTTCAAAAGCAAGAAAAATATCTCTACTTCAAAACCTCTTCAATTACTTCACATAGATTTATTTGGACCTAGATATGCTAGTTTAAGTGGTAAATATTATGCTTTTGTGATTGTGGATGATTACTCTAGATTCACATAAGTATTGTTCTTAGCTAATAAGGATTATGCTTTTGATACATTTAGAATTTTCTGTAAAAAGGTTCAAAATGAAAAAGGATATTCAATTACTTGTATTAGAAGTGATCATGGTGGAGAATTTGAAAATCATGTATTTGAGAATTTTTGTTATGAGTTTGGCATTGAGCATCAATTTTCATCACCTAGGACTCCTCAACAAAATAGAGTTGTAGAGAGAAAGAATAAGTCTATTCAAGAAATGGCTACGACCATGCTAAATGAAAACTTTTTACCAAAATATTTTTGGGCCGAAGCCGTCAACACCGCTTATTATGTTTTGAATCGTGTGTTGATTAGACCTAATCTTAATAAAACTCTATAAGAGCTTTAGAAAGATAGAAAATCCAACATTGGCTATTTCAAAGTTTTTGGATGCAAATGTTTTGTTTTGAACACAAAAGATAATCTAGGTAAATTTGATCCAAAATCTGATGTTGGTATTTTTCTTGGTTATTCAAACTCAAGTAAAGCTTATAGAGTGTATAATAAAAGAACCTTGGTTTTGGAAGATCAATATTTACATGTTATATTTGATGAGTCTAACCCCTCCTCTACGGAGAAAGTCGTTGTTGATAATAATGCAGAAGAAGAACAACAACAAGAAGCATCAAATGACAACCAAAAGGATGCACCTCATGGAATTCAAGAAGAACATCATGAAGAAACAAATACAGAGCAAAATTAAGGTACTTCTCAAACACTCCCCAAGGAGTGGAGGTATGTTTCTTCTCACCCTAAGGATGTAATTTTAGGAGATCCCTCACGGGGTGTTACAACTAGATCATCACTTAGGAACACATGAGAGCATGTTGCATTTATTTCTCAAATTGAATCCTTTACGGATGCAGAAAATGATGAATCTTGGATTATGGCAATGCAAGAGGAGTTGAATCAATTTGAGAGAAACAATGTGTAGGAATTAGTTCCTAATTCAGAACATCAATCCATTATAGGCACTAAATGGATATTTAGAAACATAATTGATGAATCCGGTGTGGTTTTAAGAAATAAAGCTAGATTAGTGGCTCAAGGTTACAACCAAAAAGAGGGAATTGATTTTGATGAAACATTTGTACCTGTAGCTAGACTAAAATCCATTAGAATGTTCATAGCTTTGCATGTCATAAAGATTTTATTTTATATCAAATGAATGTCAAGAGTGCTTTCTTAAACGGTTATATTATGGAGGAAGTTTATGTGAAACAACCTCCTGGTTTTGAAAATGAAAAATTTCCAGATCATGTGTATAAGTTATCTAAGGCTTTGTATGGACTTAAACAAGTACCTAGAGCATGGTATGATAGGCTTAAAAACTTCTTGTTAGATAACGATTTTTCGATGGGAAAAACGAACACAACTTTATTTGTTAAGCATAAAAACCAAGTTATACTTATTGTTCAAATTTATGTTGATGATATTATTTTTGGTTCTACTAATGAGTTGTTGTGTAAAGAATTTTTATCTTGTATGAGCAAAGAATTTGAGGTGAGTATGATGAGAGAGTTGAAATACTTTCTTGGACTCCAAATCAAACAAAATGAGAAAGGAATCTTCATAAATCAAGCCAAGTACATGAAAGATCTACTCAAAATATTTGGCTATGACAATGGAACGGCAAAAAGCACTCCAATGAGTACTACAATCAAGCTGGACAAAGATGAGAAAGGTAAGAAAGTTGATATCAAGACATATCGAGGTATGATCGGATCCTTACTCTATTTGACTGCTAGTAGGCCTAACATTACGTTTAGTGTATACTTGTGTGCTAGATTTCAATATTGTCCTAAAGAGTCACACTTGCTTGCCGTTAAACGAATTTTTCATTATTTGATTGGCACCATTAATCTTAGCCTTTGGTATCCTAGGGGAACACATATTAACTTAACTTGTTATTCGGATGCCGACTTTGCTGGTTATAAGGTTGATAGAAAAAGTACTAGTGGAACATGTCACTTCCTAGGTCATTCACTTGTCTTTTGGGTTAGTAAAAACAAAACTCTGTTACACTTTCAACCACCGAGGCCAAATATATAGTCGCAGGTAGTTGTTGTGCACAAATTCTTTGAATGAAACAAACCGTTAGAGACTATGGCATTAAACTCGATCAAATACCTATCTTGTGTGATAATACTAGTGCTATTAATCTATCCAACATTCTAGGACAAAGCATATAGAAATTATGCATCACTTCCTTAGAGATCATGTTCAAAAATGAGATGTTGTGATTAAATTTGTTTCGACTAAAAATCAACTTGCGGATATCTTTACAAAACCTCTTAGTGAAGAGCATTTTATAAAGATAAGATATGATCTTGGAATGATGAATGTTGCATCTTGAGTTATGATTTGTTGATTAAGTTGATATGTTTGTTATTGTATGGATTTATGCTTCATGAATTAAATAGCTTGATATGGTTGTTATTTTATGAATTTATGTTTCATGAATTAAATGGCTTATTGAAAAATTTTGAATCTCAAAATGATTTAAAAATTGATCAAATTTTAAGCCAAAAATAAAATAGTGTGTATAATACAAGTATAAGAGCTTGCCAATATTCAATAAGAGGCAAAAAGATTTCTAAGTCTAAAACCAGTATACCGCTTCCTATTAATCGTAAACCTGTTTTCTTCTTTGTTACTCTCGGGTCAATATCCGGATAACTTGATTTTAGCTAACCGGTAAGCCATATTAACTTTGGTTTCTCTCGGATCAACTTCGGATAACCCGATTTACCAAACCGGTAAGCCGGATTTGCTTTGTAAAATTTCTAGGCGAAACCTGTCATCCGGTTATGAAAATCTGGTTTGCAAAGCTCACTTTCTGTCTCCAAACCGGTAAACCGAACTCTTTTTGAAAATCATTCTGGGAAATATTCGGTCAACCAGATTCAGAATCGATAAGCCAGTTGAGTGCTAGACACATTCTAGACATCTTTCGGCCAATCGAATAAGGGAACCGGTAAGCCGGTTTCGGTCTGGAAGCATTCTTAGAATCATTCGGCTAACCGGATAGCAGAACCGGTAAGCCGTTTTTGGGTTTGATGATTTTGTCCACTAATCGACTAACCAGTTAGTAACATCTGCTAAACCGGATTCGCGAGGGAGCTTGCTGCTTCCAAACAAGATAACCGGTTATGTTATCTAGAAATCCGAATTTGCGAAAATGTCTTCTAGAATGCAACCGGATAACCGGTTAAGAAGATCCAGTTAGCCGAATTCGTTGTTCTTGCACTATTTCTTCTTCTTTCTCTCTTTCAGTAAACCGGTTAGCCATCTCTCTCTCAAGTCGTTTCTCCATCTCTTATTTTCATTCCAAAATTCATCATTTTTCACTCGTTTTTTATGCAAATCAAACCATCAAACTTGTTCTCCATTTGTTCTTATGTCTAAAATCACCTTTCAAATCTATTTTCAACCTCAAAATCGCTAGATCCAAAATCAAATCTAGGGTTTCAACCGAATTTTATCTCTCCATATTTCTTCCTCCTAAGCGATTTTTTATCCAAATTGCTTCTCAAAATCTCTTTCAATCCTCATCATCTCCCTTCTCAGTTCATTATTTCACTTCAAATCACTCAAAATCACAATGTCAAGCTCGCGACCGGTTCGAAGAAAAGGCAAAGACCGGTTCAACCCTCCAACCGGTCACGACAAGCAGAGGGCACTTCCACACAATCACCTTTAAGTCCACACACTTTCTGAACATCAAACATTTACTCAAACGGTTTCAGCAAAGCTTCCGGACTCGTGAGGTAATCAACACATTTTTTTGTTTTACAACCTGATTGGCTTCATAGTCTTCACATTAGTCATAGAAATTTATTTTAATTATTGGGTGATGTTGGTTGGATTAATGCATTTATGATTGATGAAAATGTTTATCCCGACTTGATGAAAGTGTTTTACTCGAATATGGATGTTTCCGAGGAGAATAAGACTCAAGTAGTCACTAATATCGGAGGAGTTATGATTGATCTTGATGTTTCGTTGTTGAACTCTATCCTAGGTTCATCCGATTTTGGCCTAGAAATTTTCTCACCTAGGAAATCTCCGAAACTTGATAAATTTGTTCATATTGACGCCATTCGTAATATATGTCGGCGTAGAGATCTTACTGTTGAAGATTATACCGTTCATTTTCGTACTCGCTGTCTTTGTCTTCAAACTCGCATTTTACTTTGCTTTATTCAGTCTATTGTTCTTCCTAGATCAGGGCATTTGGATGAGATTTCTCACATGGACGTTGCTTTGATTGATTATATTCTTAAACGTCGTCCGGTTAACTTAGGATATATCATCATCCGAACCATGTTGACCATACCTGCCTTGATTTCTCACTCCCTTCCATATGGTCACTTTATTACTCGAATCCTTAAATACTTTGAGGTTTCAATTAATGAACCATCGTTTAGACCATCTAAGGGTATACGGGATGATGCTGTTATTGGCTTAGGTTTTGAGTGGCGTGATCGCACTTCAGTCAAAGTCACTGAAAACAAGTACATTTTCCTTGCTCCGAGTGATGATCGGCAACTCAACGATGTGATTCCTACTGATCAACTCCCTGATTTCTCGCTTCTGTTTCGAGGCCAGCGTCGTCGTCGAGATTCACCAGTGTCTACCTCTGGTCCTACTACCTGTGCACCTGCATTACCACCTGCATTACTCTTCAGCAGCTTATGGATGCATTGAGGACACTCTCTATGCGGCAGACTGAGTTTCAACCGCAGGAACAGTAGCTCATTCATGGACAGCACCTCCTCTTTGAGCACTTCGGTATTCCATATCCGTATCCACCTCCATCACCACCATCCTCACCACTTCAGTAGTCTCTTATGCTTGTATCGAACACATCTATATGTCATTTACTACTTTATGTCTTTTTATTTTCGATTATATGGATGGTTGTTATGACTTTGGATTATGTATTTGATTTGGATGATATTCATTTGCTTTACGTATTTATTATGTTCTTTACTTAAGTTTTGGATGCTATGGATTTGTTTTACTTGTTGGTTATGATATCTCTTCATGCTTTGGATTTTTTTTTAACTAATGTGCGTGTATTGAGTTTTTGATGAGTGATGGTTAAAGAAAATTGAGAGTAGTTAAAATAAAGTTTTATATATTGTGCTTTTAAAATAATAAAATGATTTTATGAAGTTAAGTTATTTTACAATCTTTGTTTTTAATAAATATTGTTTTGAATTTCAGATTTGGACCTATTTGAAAATATTTAAATATTGTAGGTCATTCTAAAATTTCACAAAGTTTGGGCATGTTCATAATTTCTGAAATTTTTGGGATTCACAAAGTAATATTTACAAATTCTGATATTGGACTTAATTGCAAAAATTTATAATGTTTTTGGCCATAATATAGTTATATAAAGTTTTGGGGTCAAACTATAATTTTGGCAAACAATTTACTGTACTGTTACTGTAGCAAGCGGCAAATCAGATATGCTAAACGGAAATCCAGTTACTGGGCAGAAACTCTCCGGATGAAAAGCGGTAATCCGGTTGTTGGGCAGCAAGCTTCTGGAGCATAAATGGAAATTCGGATATCACAAGCGGCATTCGTGATATTCTAAAATTCAAATTTTTTCCTTAATGAAAACATGCAAGCCAAATTCCGGATATTATAAATGGTAATCCAGTTATGAGTAAAAAGCTCATAACGGCTAGTTTTTTAGCTCCAACTATAAAAACTCAAATCCAATTTTTTTTCAAGCCCTCTAGCAAGTAAAAACAAACAGCACACAACTTATCTTAAGTTTTCAATTTGCAAATCATTATTCTTTGAATCATCTTTATTCTTCAATTTGTTCATCCACTCTTTAAGAGAGTTTTTATTGTAATTTTCATTTCCTCATCTAAATTGTGAGTGTTTGAGTGTGTGAGACACTTGAGTGAAGAGATTAAGATATAATCTCATTGTTGTAAAAGTTCATTGACATCTTGAAGTCATTTGTAAGCATTTTAAGCCTTGGAAGGCTTGGATAGTGAAAACCTCAAGCTTGGATCGCTTGGAGGCGGGGATTGCCGAACCACGTAAAATTTCGTGTATTTGTTCCTCTTCTCTCTTACTCACTTATTATTGTGCTTTGATTGAACTTATTGCTTTCGAATTTATTAAGAATTTAGACTGGATTGTTGTGTGGTTTTCTTAGGATAATTTTTAAAATACCAATTCACCTCCCCTTTGGGTTGCACACTTGTATTTCATAGTCTACTTTCCTTTTGTAAAATAAATAAACGAGAGTCTATGATGTCAGTTGTTTCTAAAGAACATTGTACAAGCTGTAAAGATCAAAGAATCAACAAAATTCTTGATCTTTGGCACATGAGATTAGGTCATCCAAATGCTTCTGATCTTAGAAAAACCTTGTCCGCTTGTAATATCTCTTTTGGTAATAAAATGTCCGATTTGTCTTTTTGCCAAGCTTGTCAATATGGAAAGCTGCATAGATTATCCTTTAAAAGTAGTGAATCAAAATCATCTACTGCACTTGAGATTATTCATAGTGATCTATAGGGTCCAGGGATGGCAATGGGGCAGATATGGGTTGGATCTACTCTGCTCTAGATCCAAATCCATAATAAAAATCAAGATCCGTATCTGCTCCAGATCCTTCGTGAATTCATATTTTTCGCTCCATATCCAGATCCAAAAAAGAAATAAATATCTATATCTGCTCCAAATCCAAAAAAAAATTAAAACTCAAATCTGCTCTAGATCCGTCATGGATTCTAAAACTCAGTAATAAAAAAATAATATTTTTTAGAATGAAAATTGAAGGGTAAAATGTATTGATAACAAATAAATTATATGATTTTTCTCAAAAATATAATAAATAATGTAGCATATACTTTTACACCAAAATAACAAATAAGAAAGATAATAAAATATCATTTAAAAGTAATTGTAGGAGTAAGATCAATTGAATATTCTATTGTCTTGTTCATCATTCCAATATCCACCCATGACACACCCACCCTCATTCCTACAACATTAGATAATGACATATAAATTAAATATGATTTATATGTAGTGCTTTATTATTTTTATTATGACCATATTTGACTAAATATATGAATAACTATATTCCTTAAAAATTATTTGACCAATATAGTAAAATAAATTGCCAGGTTGTATTACTTGGCTTGCAATTTGAATATTGCATGTACATGCTTTGGGGCTGGCTCACTTTTAAATTTACAAAACTAACCTTTAAGTTTTTAGAGTTTAAATGCATGGTAAATACCACTAATAACTATGAATAAAATTTATTATCATTATAATTCCACAATTGTTAAGAAACTTTTAAAATAAAATAAAATTAAATGATGAGTGGATATGCATATGGATATGAATTTAAATATTAAGATAGATCCATACCTGCTCCATATACATCTTAAATCCGCATATCAATATCTAAATCCGATCCAAATTCATTTTAAACTGACCCAAATTCGATCCGATTGGATTTGGATCACATGGATCTTGGGTCAGATCCAATCCATTGCCATCCCTAATAGGGTCCAGCACTAATAGCTTCAAATCAGGGGTTCAAATATTACATAGCTTTTATTGATAACAAAACAAATTACACTTGGATTTATGGGTTAACTCATAAGTCTCAAGCACTGTCAGCTTTCATTACCTTCAAAAACCAAATTAAGAAGAGCTTAGAGCATAAAATCAAAATAATTCAGTGTGATATGGGAGGAGAATACAAAGCTTTTGAACCTTATCTTAGAAATGAAGGAATAGCTATAAGATATTCCTGCCTTATACACATCATCAAAATGGTAAGGCTGAGAGAAAACACAGGTATCTTGTTGAAACTGGGCTGACACTTCTTGCTCAAGCTGATGTACCTCCTAAGTTTTGGTAGGAAGCATTTTATAATGCAACCTATCTTATCAACCAAATCAGTACACCTACATTGAATCACAAAACACCTTTTGAGGCTCTTTATTCCAAGAAACCAAGTTACGCTCAAATCAAAATCTTTGGTTGTGAGTGCAACAATTTCCTAAGACCATACAATAGTCATAAGTTTGATTTTCACACCTCAAAATGTGTACATTTAGGTTTCAGTAACTTGCACAAGGGTTACCTGTGTTTGAATCAAAAAGGCAAAATTTATATTGTTGCACATGTTAACTTCAATAAAAATTCCTTTCCTTTCCAAAATTATCCAAACTTCATGGTTTCAAAGGCTGCTCATACACCAGAACCTGTAAACACATTCAGCAAGTTTATCTCTATATCATTTCTTTTTTAAACTCAAAATCATGAGACAACAGTAGCAAGTTCAAATCCATTAGAAGACACAACTAACTCAAATGATCCTTCTAATGAACATAACCTTGACAACAATTTTTATCAAATAAACGCAATACATGATAATGTGGTAGTGTCGTTAGGGTGCACCAAATTTAAAACCTTACTACTATTATAAATAATTAGTAAAAAGCAAGTAAGGATTGATCCCACAGAGACTATGCTAGCTGTATTTATTATCAACTCTAAAATAGGGCTCAAAATAAAATAATAATAATAATAATAATAATAATAATAATAATAATAATAATAATAATTCATATAAATTAATCTAACTAAAGAAAATGCCAATTATAAATAAAAGGGGGATTTTTGAAATTTTAACTAAATTGCAAAAAATAAAAAAATTAAAACTATGAAAACAAAAATTTAATAAAAACTCTAATTAAAGGATAAAGAAATAACAATGAGAAAAACTTTGGTCAAAGGATCATTCACCACCACCACCAAATATGCACATAATATATCAAATATATCATCAATTTATATTGAAACTATCAACCGCAGACAATAATAAGCTCTGTTAATCTCAATCTTTCTTTAGCGTGTCATTAGGCACAACAAGCTCTTCACATAATCTCTAACCATTAAATAATTTAAAACAAGCTCTTTAAATTTAAGATAATGGAAGCATTAAGTAGAGAAAGATATTAGGTTGATCTAGGCAATAAATACACAAGCTCGATTATTTAACCTATGTTATGTTCTCCAATTGAAATCATTGATTCCAACCTGCTACTCATGATTAAAATATCAAGACAATTACGGATCAAGAATTTTAATCTAGCAATAGAAATTATTCAAGTCTTATCTAATTGGCCACTGAAATAAAACAAGAATAAAATCGTAAACATTAATTATAGAAAAACATAAACAATCTCAATTAAATAAATTAAATGATAGAATTTAAAAATTAATCATATAACATGTTTGGGGTTTTGAATTCACCCTCAACCAAATAGAAAATCTAACCTAACATAATTAAATTGGGAATAAGAGAATTGATAAAACCAATCATGGAAATTAATTCAAGCTTTCTCTTCAATTACTTCCGGCTGCTGATTTTGGCTGCCGAATCTCTCTCTGGCAAATACTCTTTCTTTACCTTGCGGCCCTCTCTTTCAAAAGCCAAAATTCAGCTTTTATATTGTTGCTGACCGACCTATTTCATCCAAAAGCTAAAAGGCTTGGCTTTCCTAAGCTTTGTTTTGGTCTTGCACGTGCTCTCCACTTAGAATCACATTAGGATTTTCTTTCCTTTTTAATGCCATGCACATGCTAACAATCGGCCCACTTATGCAAAGCCCAATCAAGTTTCATTTAATCTTCACTTGCTGGCCACTTTTAAAGCTAACATCACTTTCTCTTATTTGTCCGCATGTGCACGATGAATGAATTTGTTGAGTTCGGTTTCCTTGGCTTGAATTCACATGCATATAATTGCTCCCAAAATCAAGTAATTAATGCTTCCGAAAGTGAGCTCCTTTATGCCCTGTTTATCCACAATCTCCAATTCTTTTTCTATTTTGATTCTCTCAATCAATTTTTTTCCTGAATGCTCCAACTTAATTTCTCTTTAATTTCAGAATATACCTAAAAAAATAAAATAAAATAAACTAAGATAAAAATTAACATAATAAAAATATAGTTTACTAAATTAAAAATTAACTAAAATAACTAGAATATTTAAGAACAAAAACAAGAAAAAAATGGAGAAATTAATATTAAAATATATGAAAAATATACACTTATCATAATGTAATCAGTACACATGAATCACCTCAAACCTCTTCTTCAAATCATCTTAAACCAAACACTCAAATACCAGAAACATCCCAGCCTACATATCAACCCAGACCTTCACATCCTATGATAACTAGAGCCAAGAATGGTATATTCAAACCAAAAATGTACAACACTGAAAAGTCCCTGTCTCTTGACACACCTTCAAGTGTAGCTGAAGCTTTGAATAACAATAAATGGAAACAAGCAATGCAAGAAGAGTACAATGCCTTGATGAAAAATCAGACTTGGTGCTTAGTTCCTCTAAAACAAAACATGAAGCTTGTTGGAAACAAATGGATTTATCGGGTGAAACAAAATTTAGATGGGTCAATCAACAAATACAAAGCTTGTTTGGTAGATAAGGGGTTTTTACAAACAGAAGGGGTTAACTATCAAGAAACTTTTGGTCCTGTTGTCAAAGCAGCAACCATGAGAATTATACTAAGTCTTGCTGTTATAAACAACTCGAAGCTGAGACAAGTAGACATTAATAACGCATTTCTCAATGGGGAGCTTAGTGAAACTGTTTACATGCCTCAGCCAGAAGGTTTTGAGAATTCAGATTATCCAAATTATGTGTGCAAGCTGAAAAAGGCTCTTTATGGTTTGAAGCAGGCACCAAGAGCATGGTTTGATAAACTCAGGTCAATTCTTGAATCTTGGCAATTCACTAGAACCAGATCAGACACATCTCTATTCTTTAAAATAAATGGGAGTGATATGATTATATTGTTAATCTATGTTGATGATATAATCGTGACTAGAAATAATAATGCTGAAATAGAACAGCTTATCTGCAACCTGAGCAGTACCTTTGCTCTCAAAGACTTGGGAAATCTTAATTTCTTTCTTGGTATTGAAGTTATTAGAAATGATGATACTTTGGTATTGTCTCAGTCAAAATATATAAAGGACCTACTTGCAAAGTTTGATTGAAAATGTGTAATGGAGCTGATACACCTCTGGCCACAACAGAAAAACTTAGCAAAAACATGGGTGAAGACTTTACTGATGCAACTCAATATAGAAAAACAATTGGAGAATTACAGTATGCAGTATTAACAAGGCCAGAAATTGCATATGCAGTTAATAAGTTAAGTCAATTCATAGCTAATCCTTTACAACCTCACTGGCTGACCTACAAACGAGCACTAAGGTATCTCAATGAAAAAATAGACTATGGTTTGACTTTCAGAAAATCTGACTTTCTTGTTCTTGTAATATATACTGATGCAGATTAGGGTAGTGATATTGATGACAGAAGATCAACTAGTGGCTACTGTGTGAACTTAGGTGAGAATTTAATCAACTGAAGTTCAAAAAAGCAGAGCATAATTTCCAAGTCATCAGCAGAGTCAGAATACAGAGCTATGGCATTAGCTTGTTCAGAATTAACCTGGATCTGCTCAATTCTTAAGGAACTAGACATTAAACTTCATAGCACTCCACTGCTTTTAAGTGATAGCACAAGTGCAGCTGCTATAGCTACTAATCCAGTAATGCATTCTAAGACTAAACATATTGAAATAGATATTCATTTTGTGAGAGACAAAGTTGAGAGGAAAGAAGTTGAAATGCTTTTGTGTCTACCAATGATCAAGTTGCTGACGTACTAACTAAACCTCTTACATATCTTAAGTTCAGCTTCTTCAGGAGCAAACTTAAAGTCTTTCCACAATACTTAAGTTTGAGAAGGGGTATTGAATTTACTGATGAAGCTGAACCAAATGCAACACACGTTAGAGTGCCAGCTGGAATCAAGCTAACTATAAATTCAGTAACTAATCTGGGAATGAAAGTGAAAGGTGCACGTAAGAAGTTGGAAAGTTCCAGATGGTTGTTGTGAAGAGATTCCCATGCAGCTGGATTATGAAGCAATTAGTTACTAATTCAGCTCTAATCAATTGTATTAAAGTTAGTTAGATCAGAGTTTGTTATTTTTAGTTGCACTGCTTAGCTGTATTAGATGAAATACTAACTAGGCAACCCAAGAGGGGGGGTGAATTGGGATTTTAAAATTTAATCTTAGCAAACCACACAATAATTTAATCTAATGCTTTAATGGAATCGAAAACAATAAATTCAATCAAGCACAATATTAAAATAGTAAGGGAAGAGAAAACAAACACAATGATTTTTACTTGGTTCTAAGCAATCCCCACCTACATCCACGCCTCCAAGCTCACATGGCTTGATGATTTCACTAAGCAAGCCTCCAATGCTTCAAATGCTTACAATTGACTTACAAGGTGTCGATGGACCTTCACAACAAGAGATTATCCCCAATCTCTTAACCCAAATGTATCTCAACACTTACAATCTCTTAACTTGATTTTACAAAAAAGATTACAAATAAATTTCTCTCATACAATGTGTTTGATCACAAATGGAAGCTTAATGAAAGTTGTATGCTCAATATTTAGCTCAATGATAATCATTGGGATTATTGTTGTTTGAATTTGATTGAGCTTATTTATAGTTGGAGCTGAAAACTAGTCGTTATTCACTTTTTGCTCACTGTCGGATAGGCGTTAACTCAATGTCGGATCACTATTTGACTGGTCAATATAACCGCTAGGTTGAATTTGTAAATTGTCGGATCGCCGTTAGTGACCAGAGGCTGATCTTTCAATTCTGTTCAATGTCAGACCGCCGTTATCTAGGTGTCGGATCGTCGTTAGCGTCCAAAGGCTAATTTTTAATTTTGTTAGATGTCGGCGAGCCGTTATCAAGATGTCAGATCGTCGTTATCTACAGTAACTGTTACAGTGAACTATTTTACAAAATAACAATTTGGCCCCAAAACTTTATATAATTGTACGATGGCCCAAAACATTATGAAACTTTACAAATAGGTCCAATTTCAAAATTTCTAAGTTATGCTTTGTTAATCCCAAAATTTTTTGAAATTATGATATTGCCAAAACTATATGAAATTATAGAATGGCCCAAAATATTTAAATATTTTCAAATAAGTCCAAATTTGAAATTCAAAATAATATTTATTAAAATCAAAGATAGTAAAACTCTTTCATTTTAGTCCACATCTTGAAAAACAACTAATTTCATAAAATCATTTTATTATTATAAAAACACAATACATAGATCTTTGTTTAACTAACACATATGGTTTGTTATCATCAAAATCATCATTTATAGCTCTATAGGCTTACATTAGAGTGCTTAGCAAGGAAGCAGAATCATCTAGAATCCAATATAAATACTTAGCTAAGCTAATTTCTGTAGTGATGATTCTTTGATATGAAATGAATAACAGTTCTCCATTTTCTTTCTTTTAATCTTCAAATTCCAACTGTTTCAACATCTTCAAATATCTCATTGGGTATTAAGCGTTTTATCAATTTTCTGCTAAATTAGTTTCAGTATTAAATCCATGATCTGGCATTTCCATAATCAAATACATGTGTCTCCTTCAAACGGTTTGATTGACACCCATCGGGCAACTGGTTTTGATAATGGTATAATTGGCTCCCGTAAGCCGGTTGGGGTGCTGTATAGGTTTGGTGAGCACCAAAAAGCTAATTGTTTTGACTTGGATGCGAGTCTTCCGTATCGAAAATCTTCAAAAGGGCTTGCTTGAAACGTGAATGTAGATGGGCTTGTCGAATCATGTAAAATTTGTTTGTGTCACTACTCTCTTTATCCCTATCTCTTTACATTTCAGAAAAATTTATTTCTCTAATTTTATTTGACACATCCTTACTTGTGTGCGTATGGAGTTAAGGATGAACAGAACTCAACTTTTTGTGCCATAAACTTATATGATTCTAGCCACTTGTACGAAACACTCTGCTTCTGAGATATCAAACTGTTCAGGTCCTCCGTTTCTTCATTATCAATTGCTAGGATAAAAATCTTGCTTCTAAGATTTTTGAATTAATCTGTCAATTGCCTGGTTCGTAGTAAATATTGCCACCACCTGATGCCTGAACTGAATCTCTCTTAATTTTATTTCTCTACTGGCTATTTTGGGATTGGCCTGATTAACATTTACCCCAGTTGCATTCTAGAGCCAAAACCGTCTAGTGGCTCCATAGACTCTCTATTGCATAAACTCCTGAAGTCACCACTGTCCTGTCTCCTTCAGGTTCAATATCTTGACTGCTGAAGGTTGTTTCTGGTACAGCTGATCATTCACCTGCCACGTTTGCTACATCATGTTAAATGTCACTTGACTTAGATGCCGACCTTGACGCTTGATGAGGGTGATTATTAGATACTGCTTCACAGAGGCAATTCATCAAACACTGAGTCCATTTTATCAAACATCTTCATCAAGTAACAGGATACAAGAAGCATAAATTGCAGAAGTCTAAAAATGGATTTTCTGAAGAAGAAAAGTCTTGTCTTTCTTCGCCATTTGTTTGAAATTAAAGGGTCTGCATCAATGGAAAAATCATCACTATTCAAAAATATCTAGTACCGTCACAACCGCAAAATCAATATCTTCACAATTTTGCTGCAAAACACAGGCTCCAACCGATTCTCTAATCTCTGCTAATTCCAATGCTACTTCTTTCATCGTAGGTCTCTTCTTGCCATTCAAGAGCAAGCATCTTTTTGGAAGTATAACAACGAATATAATCTCTTCTTTCTCAGCTTTCCAAAGAGCTTGAGCTTCAAGGAATTCAAACAATATTAAACCATAAGATTTAATAGTGTAATACCAAGAATATTTATTGGGGGAGGGAATATCATTTTTCACTTAAATTAAATTAAGCAGATTGTTATCGTTCTTCTAACGCGTCAATACTCTGCCACCTCAGCATCACACGAGTGCAGCACCATTAGCTTGAATCACCTAGAATCAATACCCATCTTAGGACAGTCTAGCATTCGGTCTCAAGAGATCAATTTGTCAATCTTTCTTGGATATGACCTTCAATCATCACTTGCACACATGAAAATATTATTCTTATATATGTTGGCAACTTTTTCCACAAGGAAGATTTACTTGTTAGTTACGCAGACCTTTTTATTTTTTAAAATGGTCACAAGCCAATCATAAATGTCCAAATAATCATATTGCAAGCTTAAATTTGTGAAGCATGATATAAACTAAAAGCCTTTAACGTTCATATAAAACAGAAGGTAGGGGGTAATCAGGGCCGAAGCTTGAGGGAAAATTCTAGGCTGCCAAATTTAAACTTCCAATTTTATGTTATTATATATTAGTGATTTAGTGTCTTGAGTGCGCTTGGCTGATTTGTTTTTACTATTTTGATGCTATCATTAGTGGGTTTAGTGATTTAGTGGTCTTGAGTGCGCTTGGCTGATTTGATTTTACTATTTTGATGCTATCATTAGTGGATTTAATAGTAAAATTGCAATATTATTTAATATATAAACTATGTATATTTATTGTGCATGAGCTAATATAAACATTTTACACTAATATTTCATATTTTATTTATAAACCCTAAATTTTTTTTAAAATTCTACGGGAGTCATAACACCCTCTGGTCTTATATGGCCTCCGCCCCAAGGGGTAATATTTTTATTTAATTATTTTAGAAAGTTTTATTTCAATTGACAGGATTTAATTAGTTGAATAAAGCCACTCGTTTACTTACTAGGAATTCTTTTCTTTTCTTTTTTGGGGACCAAGTAAATAATTAAATGATCGAAACACGGTGATGTAGCATTACGTTACATATGGCAACAATTGATCAACTAGCCAGACATATTCACCACCTAATCTTTTAAAATTTGAGAGGTACAAGATTGTCCTAAGGAAGCAATCGCTTTCACATGGCACTAATCTCCAAATACACTCCAAACTCTCAATTTAAGGAGTAATTATATTAAATCCCTCAAATTTCTCATATACAAGAGGAAGTAAATATTTTAAGATGATAAACATTAAATGCTCTCTCTATTTATAACCAAACGGATAAGACTATTCAAATACGTCTTATTATAATGCCAGCGTTCGTTTTGTCACCACATCACTATTCATGCCGCTACATTATTCAAACCGCGTGATTAATTGACCATACTGGGTTTTCACCGCGTGCGTCAAAACCGTATTATCGTCACCTGTAAATGGTCAAACCCTATTTTAACACTCCATTGGAATCTCTGTCACACACTTTTATTTCATTATTGGCTGCTTTGGAACTCACCTGATTTGTATTCATCCTACCCTCGTTCTAGGAGTAAAACAGTCTGATGCTTTCGAGAAGTGTAATTGTTCAGGCATGCTGCACAGACAATTCATCAAATACTTAACGACGGACAACACCATTAACTAATTAAGAGGATGCAAAAAGGATAAATTGCAAAGTCGTACAATTTCATACATTTAGAAATTGATATCCTTTCCTCATGTTTCTTTAAATTAAAGGATTGAATCTTTGGAAAAGCAACCATACTTCTTTGGAAAAGTGGACCCAGTCGAAGGATCAAAAGTGAGGAAAACTACTCCCTTAACATTCATTTATATCACTACATATACTTAGGCATTAATGTACTTAATACTTCAGTATAAGTCAAATACAAATATTTGGAAGGCAAATAATTGTGGAAACAGATGCAAATTATTTATATGGGTAGCAATACGTAACTGAATCATATACTG